>BSBK01011614.1:0-437500 GCA_027943335.1 Chamaecyparis obtusa
AATATCCAACATGCAAGGCCCACATTGAAAAAAACACAACCAAAACAAAATTCTACTATAAGGCACCCAACTTGCAATAAAAACCTTACTAAACATTAGCTTTAATCTATCCAATACTCAACACATAAAGTACCCATAGATTTGGAAACCACACTCAAAATAGGTGAATGTCCCCCAAAAAACACATATGTGTCAAAAAGTTGACTATACGGAAGTATATGACTATATATAGTGTTTTCATTATGGCAACAAAGTCATATGAAGTTTTGGAGTCAGTGCATATTGAAGAAGATCAAAAAAATGGCTAACTATGGAAAACTAGACAGACAACAGGGCACCAGGTGATTAGAGCATCAACACACATGCGTATGACAGAGTTATGACATGCGACATTGAAGATAAGATTCTAATTATGTATTCATGCTAAGTCTAAGAGTGCATGATGATATGAGTCAGTATGAGGAAGTTACAGTCAGATGAAGTGGCACAGATAGTAAGTGATAGAATAGGACAAAGCATGGAGCTGACTATTTGTATTTTGATTAGCACTTGTAATATTATTTTGTAAAGGATATGCACCTATTGTATTTAGGTCATAGACATGTTAATATGAATATATGTAAACACACTTGAGCCAATTCATTTGGAAGCATTGTATGTAATAGGTTAAAGGGCCGACCTAGTAAATAATTTTGTATGTGCATATAAATAAGACATGCACCCTTGTAATTCATATGGAATAAAAAAGAGAGATCAAATAAGCAGAGAAGAAGTATGCAAAGAGAAGATAGAATATTGTAAAGCTTTACAAGAGGCTAAAGCATCAACACACCAAAGGAACTGAACAGACAAGTAGTGTCACTACACCAGTTCACCTTGCCAATATAGTGTGTATCTGATATCCAAAAGGTTTTACTCTTCAACACTTGAGCAGTGAGCTCTAGGACAATGTATCCCCACCCCTAAAAGGGTTAATTGTAAAAGAATCCTAATAGGGTCTGATCCTTGACCAGGTCACTATACTAAACCATTGTAAAGATCAACTCCTAACAGGGTTGCAAGATCTTCTAATAAGGATCATAAAACACTAGTGTAGTTCTTAGTGGGTGTCAATTCCCACTGGGTTTTTTTACCTATTTGGGTTTCCCCGTAATCATATTTTTTGTCATTTGTTATGAATTCTTATGTTATTTACATTGATGTTCATTTTAGTATCTAAGAAATTAAGTTAAGTTTTGAATTATTAGAAAAAGTAATTAAGCACATAACACTGATTCACCCCTCCCCCCCCTCTCAGTGTTCCCAATCCTAAACAATTGGTATCAGAGCTCTGTTCCTCTGAAGATAAGTTTAACCACTTGAGGAAATCATGGATAAGGGAGAATTGAAACATTGGAAAAAGAATCTTGAAGCAGCTCTTGAAGACCTTGACAGATCTGAAAAAATAAATTGAAGAACTAAAAGAAAAGGTTAGTGATTCTCATGCAATCATTAAAAAAATGAGAAAAGATTTGAAAGACTATTCCATAAGTGATTTGGGTAAAATGGTCAAAATCTAAATGAGGAAAACACATCTCTAAAAGATCAGATTGAAGAGTTGGATGAAAAACTAATCAACAATCAAGAATGCTATGAAGAATAGGTCAAAGAAACAAGCAGTTAGATGAAGAACTAAGACAAGAAAACATGAAAATATGGAGTTAGAGAACATCAAGAAATAGATGGAATCTTAATTAACTAAGGAAAATAACCATATTGACAAATTGAACAAAAGAAAGGATCTTATAGAGTCACAATTGTATGCACAAAAGATTAAAGGAGACACCATCGGTATTGGGTTCAATGAAGCACAAAATCATATCAATGACATGAAAGAAAGAAAGAAAGCATCAAAAGAATCTACAGAAGCTCTGAAGATAGGAAATCATACAGAAGCTAAAACTAAACCACCCAAGGATGAGCACAAGATGGTAAACAAGACTTTTTATGCCTGTAACAAACATGGTCACATAGCAAGAAATTGTAAAGAGGTAAGACCTTTTAATGGTTATTTTTATTCATGCAATAAGTTTAGTCATAGAGCTATGAATTGTAGATCAAATCAAAGAAATAGTAATCAAAAAAGTCAAAGAAGTCATCCTCAATAGAATATAAGAAACTCTTAGAACATTACATGTTAGATATGCAATTATGTTGGTCACACAGCCAGATAGTGCAGTATGGTAACCTACATGCATGCGTCAAGGAATAACAGGCCTCCAGTCATTTGTCACTCATGTAACAAGGCTAGACACATCTCTAGGTTTTGCAGAACTAGAGCGCAAAGATAGGAAAGCCCTAAAAAGTCAGAAACATCGATATTAGAAGAAGCAGGAGAAGTCAAGTTTGTACAAGCTTTAGATGATGTGAGCTTGATTTGGAAGGAATAAAAGAAGCATAATGTTGATGAAATAGTTGAGGATGCATCCACAATGGATGCACCTCCTATTTATGGTTAAATGACCTTCATGGTCATAGGGGGAGCTAGATTAGCTCTAGACCCCTATGTAGCTAGTATACTCACTCTCAGAGTATGCACCTTGGACTACAACTATTTGGAGACTATGTGATGTAGTATGCAAGAGCGCACTACCTGATTGATAGTAGAGTCAAAGAACAAAATTTATAGTTACATTCTCTACTTACACGGCAAGCATTAAAGGCAAAAAAATTGCTTTATAGCCATCGAAGATTCATTATTCTCACATTGCATTCTAAGTTGAGATATTGGAGAGCACAGAAGCTCAATTAGTTGAGTTGTGAAGCAATTGCAGTTGTATCTACTAGCAAAGAAGGAAGATTGCTTTTTGCTAAGCCCTAATTCAGATGCGGTGATCCAGAAACCCTCGAACACCTCTGTAAAGTGATTAAACAAGTAAGTGATGGCTACACTAGTTATCTTTGATGTTGTGGAAAGAAAAAGATATGTTTTTAAAAAGTATTTGTTCAAGTCCACCTTAGATGATCTAGAAGGAGCCTTTTTTAGAACCCCAATGGGCATCATGCATGAACAAGAAATACGTGTGTATCTAACTGCAAAAGGAGCCAGTTGGTTTAGACAGAATTAGGTCACATCTTGAGACAATGATTAAACCTAATAAAACATTCATAGATGAGTTTGTGCACCTAGAAGACCACCCTATTATTGATTATTCTACAGCGCATGAATTCTATGAGTCTGATTGCATTAAGATCTTGTTGAGAAGGACACATGATGACCTATTTTGGATAGGTGAAGAACCAATCAGAATCACATCTGACCTCATTCATGAGATGATAGGTTTATCTAAGAAAGACACTATTCTTCTAGTTGGAAAGGATGTCAGAAAATTGGTTGAACAAGCTTGCAAATCTTGGAGTGATAAGTGTGGGAGGACAATTGAACCAATTGAGGAGAAGGACATCAAATTGATGTCTATGATTCTTGGTTATAGATTTTAGCATGCTAACAAGGTCAATAGTGTGTCTATTGCCACTATTCTTGCAACCATCAGGATAGTTAAGGAAAATGGAGAATTCAACTTGTGTGAGATTTTGTGTGCATAGTTGATGGATAACATAAGGGCAATCAAGCATGATAAGACCAAAATATTGATGAAGGGTGCTCCCCTTAATACCACAAACACATAACAGATATAGAGAAACAACAACAATATGCAAGAACAGAAAATTGGCTTCTTATTATCTCCACAAATGTGGAATTACAAACTTTCAGAATTACAATATGCAAAGCCACATGGGCATTCCCTTACAATATTTTGTAGGACAAAACCTTGAACTATTACCCAGATCTACTACCCAGAACTATTCTGAACTGCCTAAGACAATAATACAGCCTTCCTTATATAGGCAATTATCCACCGCCTGGGAAAGTTCCAGAATTTTAGCCAATAAGGCCGACCAAACTTAGAATTATTTTATTTTACATTTCATTACATCATAGTCAGCTCAAGATAACCTTTGAAACCCGAACAGAAATTTTGAAGAAAATTATTTTTCGCCATTTCAGGTGGCCCAACTTCCGAAGACCATAAGTCATCACCAGTTGACCCGATCGGCTATTATAACCCCATTTCAGAAATGCCACGAAGCGCTCTATAGGCTTGACCCACGCAAGCGCCCATCACCCAAATTTTTGACCTCATTCGGGGCCTCTAAAGCCTTCAAAACTGAGTTCAAAGTTTCTGTACCCTGCTGCCAATACCAAAAATCTTCAATATCTTCCAATATACACTTGATCTGGCAATGAAACTTTACTGGCAGACTTATATGACCAAAATGAACCTCCAAGAAAGAAATCAGATCATTCTGAGCACATACAAAAATTACCAAAAATAGTAACTTTCCATAAATAGCAGCTCTGCACAAAATAGCCCTTATTGAATAAAAACATAAATATTTTTGGGTGGTGCAAGATCGCTCTTACACCTAGGATGCTCCTGCATCAAATATTCAAGTTTGGGTCTTTGATAATCTATATGTACTTTCATATAGCTAGGAAGGTATCAGACTTTTACTTAGATAAAATTTTACCTACAATGCCTCAAATATCCCTTAAGGCATCAGTTGAGAGCACACTAAGAGACTACATGGAGTTAGAGTTGAAAAATTTTAGGATAAAGATGCAAATGAGGTATAGGTTACCTGAAAGCATTGTTGAAAAATACAAGGACAATATTTGTTTTATGGTAGAAAATGACATTACTTGCATGGAGGCTGTTGAGCCTAGAACCAAGTGGATTCATCCACTTGGCTATGAAGTGGAAGAGAAAGTCTTAGAAGCCTATGCACAAGTTTTACTATCAGTGCCCAAGGATCCTAATTAGCCAGGATGGGGAACTTAAGAAGAAAAGATGAGATAGGTAGATGCAGTCCTAAACAGTGTTGCAACCAAGAGAAAAGGCACCAAAATTACATCTGAAATACTGAAGATCCATGGTGTGACCCAAGAAGACCTGGATAAAGCTAGAGAAGAAAAAATAGCTATGCATATTGAGAGCATATCCTCTGTGGAAGCTAAGACAAAGAAGACAGATGATCCCAAGATGAAGAAGGTAAAAATTGAGAAAACTAATGACAAAAAGGAAGAAGAAAGTAAAACATAAAATATTAGTCTCACGCCCATAGATATAGTTGATGTGGAGTCCACTAAATCATCTCCCAAGATTCCTAAGAGGAAGAAGAAAATTTCCACAAGCCACCCTTCAACAAGAGCCATAAGAAGTAGAGGCAGAAATGTACAACCACCTCCTGAGGTAAGATTCCTACCAAGTCTTCAAGTATTGAGGACTAGAGTGGTAGAGGATAGAAGGTTAGATTAGATATCTAAGTTCTATGATAGATATCATGAAATTGACAAGTCTAAGATCCATGATATGTTGATCAAACATATGATAAAATTCAAGAAGAATGTGCTAGAACTAAAGTTAGTGATTTTAGATAAAGTTTGGGAAGTTTTGGATTCCTTGAAAAGACAAGCAACAGAGGAAGACTTTAGAATTAGAGAGAAAACACTAGATGAAAATCTACCAGTATGTTCAATTGATGAGAAAATAATATTTTTAGGTTTGGTGAAGCCATACCTTAGAACTAAGAAGAGGACATTGCACATAATGAACAAGGATTATGAGATAATAGTGAAGGAGATAGAAAAATATTTTGAGAAAGTATTCCTTGAATAGGGTATACAACCTACATCTGCACCCATCAGACAAGGATATGTTGAGAAAGATAAAGCAGCTGAGCTTACAAATGTACCTATGATAGGTCTATAGGTCTCAGTGCCCTCAGTGACAGTGCCTGTAGCTAAAATAAAGTCTACACCCATGCCGGCAACCCAAGGAGTTAACACAATAATGATTGACAATGTGGAGATATCAATGGCGGCCACTGACAAAGATTTAGAAAAATTTGAGGAAGCCTTTGTGAGCACACAAGAAGTAGAAAAACTATGTGGTGACAATTCATCTATACAACAAGAAGATGTGTTGATTGAGGACTTAGAAGGAGAAGAAGAAGAAGAGGAAAAAGAAGATGAAAAGGAGAAAGGAGGAGAAGAAGATGTAGAAAAGGAAACAACAGATGAACCCTTAGTTGAAATGCCTATGGAGATTAAGACATAAATGATGTACAACACACCCATCACTCCCATGCCTTCAGCATCATTGTTGTCAAGTTTGACCCTTGACACTAAAAGCTTGGACTCTTGGGGAGAAGAAGACCTGATCAAGATCGGCGTCCTTGCTATGGAGAATGAAAAATAGAAACAAGTAATGATAAATCCTCTATTTTTTGAGTCAATAGACATTTTGGACAATCTACTACCAGCAGAGAACAAGGTACAAAAAGTGCACTTAGTGGAGGATGTCAGCAACATCCTAACAAGCTTCAAGGAAAACTTCTCCTGCCTAGAAGAAACAACGGTTAAGGTAGCAAAAGAGAAGTGTCTTAAAAAGATATTGGATGAGATAACTGTAAACTTTTCACTTGACCTCAACTCTTTAAAGGTTGGTTAAGCTTCACTAAAATAATTTGCAGCCAAAGGAAGGAAACTCATAGCAGACTGCATGAACCAAGACAAGCTGACTGCAGATCTCTATAAGAAAATTCAAGAGGAAGAGGCTATGATAGATCAAGTAAGTAAATCAGTAGAAGATCCCACTAAAAATTTAAACATGTGTAATAATGTCTACTAGGGACAAGTGGACAAAATAGAAAAGACAGAAAAAGAAATTTCCAAAATAAGGGCAAGACAAAACAGCTGAGAAATGCTCTTGCGCCCTCACTAGATGTCTTAAATTAGAACTTCAAGGAGATCAATTCCACTATGGTGACATATGATCAAGGTCCATGTATAGAATTTGAGAAGATGGAAAAATTAACATATGCTTTGTGCGCCCATCTTCAGACTGTAGACTCACTAAAGAAATTTTGGCAAAATGAGATTGCTAATCTAAAGCTAGCATATCCGGATGTCTTCACTTTGTAAGTACTTGTGAATACATATTTTGAGCAGCTTTGTCATTAATGTCAAAGGGGAAGTATAGTATGTATAAGGAAGAATATGGAGCCTTGTAAATGATGTAAATTATACTACATAAGAGAAGATATAAGTTAAATTATGTATTACAAAATTTTGTATAAGGATACAGTTAGTAACTTCGTCATATTCCTTTGTTTCCATTAATGACAAAGGGGGACATTGTTGGAAAGTTGACTATACTAAATTTTATGACTATATCTAGTGTTTTCATTATGGAAAAAAATTCATATGAAGTTTTGGAGTTAGTGCATATTGAACAAGATCAGAAAAATGGATAAGTATGGAAGACTGGATAGACAACAGGGCACCAGGTGATTAGAGAATCAGTGGACATGCGTATGATAGAGTTATGAAATGTTCCCTTGAAGATAAGATTCTAAGTATGTATTCATGCTAATTCTAAGAGTGCATGATGATATGAGTCAGTATGAGGAAGTTACAGTCAGATGAAGTGGCACAGACAGTAAGCGGCAGAATAGGACATAGCATGGAGCCGACTGTTTGTATTTTGACTAGCACTTATAATATTGTTTTGTAAAGGCTATGTGCCTATTGTATTTAGGTCATATACATGTTAATATGAATAAATGTAAACACGCTTGAGCCAATTCATTTAGAAATGTTGTATGTAATAGGTTAAAGGGCCGACCTAGTAAATAATTTTGTATGCACATATAAATAAGACATGCGCCCTTGTAATTGGTATAGCATAAAAAAGAGAGATCAGATAAGTAGAGAAGAAGCATGAAAAGAGAAGATAGAATGTGGTAAAGCTTTACAAGAGGCTAAAGCATCATCACACCAAAGGAACTAATCAAACAAGCAGTGTCACTACACCAGTTCACCTTGTAGATATAGTGTGTATTTGATATCTAGAAGGTTGTAGCCTTCACCACTTGAGCAGTGAGCTATAGAACAGTGTGTCACCACCCCTAATGGGGTTAATTGTAAAAGACTCCTAACAGGGTCTAAACCTTGACCAAGTCACTATACTAAAGCATTATAAATATCAACTCCTAATAGGGTTGCAAGATCTTCTAACAAGGATCATAAAACACTAGTGCATTTCTTAGTGGGTGTCAATTCCCACCGAGGTTTTTACCTATTTGGGTTTCCCCGTAATCATATTTGGTGTCATGTGTTATGAATTCTTATCTTATTTACATTAATTTTCATTTCAATATCTAAGAAATTAATTTAAGTTTCAAAGTATTAGAAAAAGTAATTAAGTACAGAACACTGATTCACCCCCCCCCCCCCGCCCCTTAGTGTTCCCAATCCTAACAACATGTGCAAAAAGGAAGACCCCAAAAAAAAACCCATAGTAGAGAAATAAAACAAAAACCCCACTCCAAGCACCTGTCCACCATAGACCTCAGAAGGAGATATGGCTAGGGTAAAATCCTAGCCTATCTACATATACAAATAAGAGCTATCTCATTTTATAACCATTTACATATAGATATGAATGTGAATCTTATTTCTTGGCTCAATAATTGCATAGTATTAAATTTTCAATTTCTATGCTAATAATATTTATCACATTAGAAGAAAAGTTAAGTAATTTTTGCATTTTAAATGTGGAATTCAACCACATATGAGAAAAAATTTTAAAAAAAATTTATGTGTCTCAAATGAATAGAAAAATAGGACTTAGAGGGCCATGTGTATTAACATGTATGCACATGTAGATATACAACTAGTCTTCTACTTAACTAGATGAGTTGTCAATCTGAGAAAATATACCCAGTCTAGATTTGATGAAATGCTGAGAAGTTGTGGAAGATGTGGCCTTATTTTCATTGATGTCAAAACCCATGACTCATAATGTTGTTCTCTAGATAATGCACAATATTGATATATCCTATACGGTATTCCATGATCATGAGTAGTGTGGATTTTATCCTTGATCTGGATATGGAAGTACTTCTTTTATGAATAGTAGTAGAAGACATTTAGTATATAATAGTAAATATTAAACATTTGATATTGGTTATTGTCTTTAGAGCTTGTTTCGAGTATCTTTTCTATCTAGACATTCATGTTGTATGCTACAAATTCTTTGTATGAATTTAGATACTATTTGTTACCTTTCTTTGATGGGTATTGAATTTTATTGAGATCAAGACTTGATCTTGGTTGTGGAATTCCCATCGGCTTTGGAATATATCTCATGTACTTAAAATTTCTTTATCCTTCCATAATTATGGTATGCAATATTATTTTCTTATGTATGACCTATTTATAGCTCCAATGGTAATATGGTAAGAAGCTCTTTATGTCTACCTATCTTTTGGATCCAGTGCTAGTGTGCTAAGCCTTAATGTATATCTCAAAATTTATTTTTGTGTTCAAGCTGACATATGTGCTAGGCCAACCTAATTTGGATTTCTATTATTTTGCAAGTATATAATTAGAATATATTTTTGGATCTAGATATAGATGTATGTATGGATGTGTGTGAATAGAGAAAGATGTGTGAAGGATTATGAAGTAATGCAACAAGAAAAATAGAAGAAAGTGGAAATCAAGTGATAAGATGAAGTAATCAATATTATAGAGGTTGCATGAGGAGATTATTAGAGATTGGCATAAGATTACTAATTGGATCTTCTATAGATAGATATTATGCACTTAATTGGAACTAACTTCATGCATATATAAATGAAACTTCTTGACTTAATATTTTTTTTGTATGACTATTTTTTCATTAGTTTTTTTTTTTATAGGTTGTAATAGTCAGGAAGTTATCCTACTAGCGGTGAGCTAGCCTACAGTGAGATTCTTGGCATTGATGTTATAAGTGTGGTTGTAATTGCACCAAAAGATCAACATTTCTATACCCGATACAACCACTAGACTTATAAAATCCACAAGATGCGTTTAGTCCATTATGAAAAATTCAGAGGGGAGTGCTAACCTATTTTCCAACAATCTCCCCCTCGGTGTTACCTAAGGAGATTAGAAGTTGTGACCAAGATCTAACACCACTTTTTATAAGTTTAGTTTTCATTGTATGAAAGACTGACCCATAAATTCCTAATACAACCACTAGACTTGTGGAAACCATAGAAGGTGGTTAGTCCCTTGTCACAAATCTCAAGTGGAGCACTGACCATTTTTCCAACAATAGACCCCTTAGTAAAAACATGTTAACCATTGTCACCTTAACATGTGTTTCATATTTTTGAATTAACATTCTCAATAGTTTTTTTCATCTTGTATTTTCTACATAAATTTGATGTTCATTATGTGTGGTGTTCTTATGTTCTTTCATGTTTAAATCTATTTTATCTATCTAATTGACTTAAATTACTCTAGATTAATTAAGGTTAAGATAAATTTTTCATGATAACTGATTCACCCCCCTTATAAGTTATCTATAGTGTTCAATAATTGGTATTAGATCTTGATCCTTTGTAGATAGAGAATAACTAATTGAGAGATATTTTGACAATTTGAATAGATGGAAGGAGAATATTACTTTGATAAAGAGATAAAGACAATGTTAGATGATATGGAATGTACAAAATTTAAAAATTAAGTATTAAAAGAAAACCTCAATGAAGTCAATTATTTTATCTCCAAGCTAAGGGAGAAAACCCAAAAATTCAAAGTAAGACATAGAGAAGTCAATCAGGAGTTAAAGGAAGAAAAAGTGAATTTTGTGAATTTGAAGCTATAATTGGATGAATGCAAGAAGAATGGAGAAAATCTCAAAGATACCATCAAACATAAAATGGAAGAAGAATGAAGAAAATATCAAAGAAAACATCAAACAAAAAATAGAAGAAAATTAGAAGTTAGATCAAGAGATAAGGAAGTTGAGATCATAAGCAAGAGTGTGTGAGGGTAGTATAATTTTGGATCAAGTTTTATCCTTATATAAAATTAAAAAGTATATGAAAGGAATAGGTTTATTTTGTGAGATCTTAAATCAGAATGCTAAGAGTAAAGAAAAAGTGGTTGAAGCTAAAGAAAGATCTGATATAAAAAGAAACTTTTGAGAATTTAGGAACACTGAAAAAGAGACATTCCATGAGGTAACCAAATGCTCAAAGTGTCATGCCCAAAATATTACACGCAAGAACGTAACAATTTTTTTTTTAAAAACTAGATGGTTGATGATAGATTCATATGTTTCAAGGATAATTTAACTATAGATAGACTGACCATAGCCTAGGGTTTCTAGCTTAACAAGTTATAAACAATGAGCAACCACCCAAAGAGTCGCATTGGTATACCATATCCACCATCATGCTAAGAGGTGTCTGCATAGGATACCAAGCTTGCTAAAAGGGACACTAGATGTGATGATAATCATTAGGTTATTCCCAAGTCGCAAGGTGAAATGAGGGTTGTAGATGCAAATAAACTTCTAGTTGTAAGGTTGAGTTTACTAAGGTTAGTTAGTTGAATACATCTTGAGTTAGGATCTAAGTCGTGCATGCATCTAATCTAAGATTTATACCAAGGTGGAAATTTTGTTCTAATAGTTCGATGGTCAAACTTGGGTTAAGTAAATGGACGTGTTTGAACAATTCCTACTTAAATCAATTATTAATCTTCTATAGTTTACAACACAGGTGACAAATTTGTTCGATGTAGCTTTCATTAATAACTCCACACATTAAATTCATTAGTACGAGGATCCTATCATAATTTTATATTTAAGATTTAATAATGTATAAATTTAATACTACATTCGTTCATATTTAGATTCTTAACTTAATGACTATTACTAATCACCGATCAAGGTTTCATTCCTCCAAAAGTCTCCGGAGGTTAATCAGACTATACTAGATAACAATATCTTAAAAGATATTTAGTAATTTGCACTAATAATTGGAGTAGAATTATTTATATATAAAACTATTTAAGTATCCTTAATAGGATGTAATTTAACTAACTATAAAACCCTAATTTAATTTCATAATCAAATAATATTGGCTTCGATGATTTAAAAAAAAAACTCATCTTAATTAAAGTAGATTTATCAATTTAATAATAAAATTTAAATAAATTTATTAAAACTTATTAATAAGATTTTAAATAAATTTATTATAACTTATTAGTAAAATTTTATATAAATTTATTAAAACTCATTAATAAAATTTTAAATAAATTTATTAAAACAATTTTAAATAAATTAAAAATAAAAAATAAAATAAATGAAAACTTAAAATTAAAAAAATGATTAAAAAAATTTAAAATTGTTTAAGTCCTCACGAGACTTTCCAAGCAGGGCCCGCCACTGTCGGTAGCGGTACCCTGCATCTGTAGGGCCCGCTTGCTGCACGATAGTGGTACCCTACCGTAGCAGGGCCCGCTTGTCATGGCAGCGGCTACCCTGCTGGGACAGGTTTTGTGTCATGGAAGGGATGAGGGGGTGTGGGGTCCATCCCTCCCCCAAAAAAATTATCAAACTCTTTTTTTTTGTATATATTTTTTTCCAAACGTTATATGAAATTTATGTTGTTAAATTTCAATTAAATTTTATATCAGTTTTTTTGTTTTAAAATAGACAAATTTGAACATAGTTAAATAATTTATTTTTTTTGGAAGGCCTTTGTGGTTCTTGGGTGGCGACCCAGGTGGGTCCCACCCAAGTTGTCTTGTCTATAGTTTTGATTTAATTCCCTTTATTTTTTCTTAGTTTATTATACTTACTATTATATTAATTTTACTTATTTTCCTTGCAAGTGGATGAGGAAAATAGTTTTTTTAATGATTGTGGTAAAGGGAAAATGTATGAGAATTTTTCCCATACATTTTCTAGAGACCTGTAGGTCTCTATTTGTTGTTGTTTTTTTATTAGGCATTTAATCTTTAGTGTTTGCTTGTCCTTGTTTCTAATTGTCAAATGAGGTAATTTAGACTGAGATTGCACACAAAAGGAGGATGAATTTCTTCTAAAACTTAACATGTTACAATGATTATTTAATTTAATTACTTTTCATACTTTGTCAATTGTTTTTACAATCACATAATAAAGTTTACATTTCTATGCTATTTAACAAGACTAATGCATTTGCTCTTTCGATTTTATTATTACCAAAAAATTTGATGTGCATTGGCACATATTAAATCATCAATTAACTTCTTGAATAAGACTATTACATGCATCTTTTTCCATTGATCTTAATACAATAAGTAGTAAGGAAATTAAGCATTCTATTTCATCCTTGTTTCAATTATGAACACATAACATATATCTTTTAATAAGAATACTTTTCTTTCAAGAATAAGAGTCTATTGCATAATGAAACAAGACATTTATTTCACAACTCAAATACATAAGAATACATTACTACAATAGAAAGACTTGAATTGTTATCAAAATAACATCAACACAATACATTTCTTGGCTTCAAAATGACACCAAAGGGGAGGCCTTTCCAAGATATTTTCTCCCATTAACATAGCTTCATAACCTAAAAATAAAAAGGGGAAAGCCATGGAGAGCTCACCTGTAATGCCCCTCCAACCCTATCAAATCTTGGTTATGCTCACCAGGGAGTCAGATCATGCTATAAGTGATTTCATGGTTATTTTGTAAGAGAATGATCCTTCTTGAGATGGTTTCTTACTAATCATGATAACTTCACATTTTAATTTGGGAAATAATAATATTCACATAAGTATGTCTTTTATATCTTCTTGTGTGTTAATGCTAGTTTAGGATCTTAATACTAAAAGGATCACCTGATAGGCTTATATGCTTCTTTGTGAAATGCTCACTATTAATATTTATGTTTACATGATTATGTTATGATTTATTATTATTATACAATATAGAAAAGAGATCATTTTGATACTAACCACACTAATCCAATTATGCCTTGTTGATGTGTCTGATGTGACTATTGAAAGAGGGGAGGCAGTCATAGTTACTCCTCTAGGAGGTCCACACAATGTCACACTCTCCCTCCTTATTTGCAATTGTTTGTACATATGTATATATTGGTGTACTTGGTTGGTGTTGTAGGAAGCAGGTACTAGGCATCGACTCCACCTGGCTACATAGGTTTGAGCATGCCTTCAAAATCCTCAAACTTTTGTTGTGTGGAGGTATTACCAAGATTACTCTCAAGGTTACCATGGACTTAGATTTCTACTTAGGAGATTACCCTAGTTGGGGGATCTGAATGCGCTATGTGATGTGGTCTTGTGAATTATATTTTGATGTCATTTTGTGATTTTGATGTGAGTTAGATTTATCCCTAACTAGTATATATATGTATATATACTTATTATATATAAGTGTACATTGATTGTATGTTATATAGGTATGTGTATATGTGGGTGCACATGCATATACCCATGCTTATATAAATAGTAATATTTGTATGGATTTATCGATTGTTTTAGTGGTATGTTATTTAAGTAAATTCAATGAAGTGTATTAAATAAATGTATTAAAAAGGTGAAAAAAATATTAATAATAGTAATAATAAAAATAAATGCTCCTTGTAGTAAAACTAGCTATCTAGGGGGGAGTTGAACTTGAGACCTCCTAGAAGTTAGGCTAGTTGGTTTCCATGTGTGCTATGTGATTTTCTTGAAAGTTATTTGTTGAATGTTCTTGTCATGTTTTCCTTCAAAGTTATTTTTAATTAAGTTCATTAAAAATTTGTTAAGTGCTTAAGGGAATAATTGGTTTGATTTTTCAACCAACTATGGAAGTTGGAGAAGTTGCTTCCCGTAAAGAAACTCCTCCAACCACATAGTTGCAGGATAAATGTTTGAAGATTTTGTGTGCGGGGGAGAGGATAATTTTGGCATAATGGTTAGTGCTCCCCTCAAGATTCATGACATGGTTTAACTGCCTCCTATGTCTTCTATAAGTCTAGTGGTTGTATCAGGCATTAACAGGTCAATCTTTTGGTACAACGACAACTACTACTTGTAACAAGTGGTATCAGAGCTTCATCACAGGTTCGAATCCCCTTGGGTAATGATGAGGGGGAGATTGTTGGCATAATGGTCAGCGCTCCCCTTGGGATTTGTGGCATGGTTTAACCACCTCCTATGTCTTCTATAAGTCTAGTGGTTGTATTAGGCATTAACAGGTCGATCTTTTGGTGCAACGGCAACTACTACTTGTAACAGATAATTTTTTGGAAGATTTGTTTTTCTTCAGAGTTGACTGTAAATGATTTCTCTAGAAATTTTTGGTGAAAGTTATGTGATTTTGAGAGTCTTTGGTTGGTGGAGTCTTATGTGTGGGCATTTCTTGGAGTTGATTGCTAGAGGAAGATTTCAGAAGGATATCTACTCAAGGCTGGAAAGTTTGTAGAGCGTCTCCAACCAAGGGAGGATGATTCTCTAGAGGACGCCAAGTAGGGTCTAAACTAGGATGAATCTCCATTCTTCCCATGTGCATGATTATGTATGTATATTAATGATATGTTACTCGATGAGAATAGGATGGTTTTTTTTTTTTTGAAAATGAGAACTACATATATGTTTTGTTTCTCTGTGTATTTGAAATGTGTTTCCGGGAAGTGATTTTTATGAATGCTTGTATGTTCACTATGGTAAAATCTTCCTGGGAGGGTAGAAGTGGTTTTGATCATGTAGGATAGTGTATTATATTGTTATTAAATATATTATGAATGTTTCTAGAATTTAGAACTGTTATTTCAACCTTACTGGTCTTTGTTGGTTTGTGCACCACCTTTCTTTGTCTAGATCTAGAACAAATTTGTTAGATAGATAGGATGGATTGATCAGAAATTTATAAAGGGAAACTAAGAGATCTCAAATGCATCATGCTCATATTAGGCAACCACAGTCCCCATAATCCCCAGTTTTACCCGCAAGACATAGTTAACTGTCGTGTTTTGCAGTTTCTGTCAGTTTAGTATTGACCGAGAAGGTTAGCTTAGTATTAGCTGAGAAGGTCAGTCTAGTATTGACCAAGTAGGTGGGTCTAGTAGTAGTCGATCAGGGTCAGTGTAGTGTTAGCCGAGCAAGACAGGAAGGTTGGTGTGAACCAAGGTAGATAGGAAAAATAGGCTTTATATAATTATAACATTTAAGTATAAGTTTTCTTATACTTTAAGTTATACTTGTATAAAGGGTTTAGGTACCTTATGAGATGATTGGGATAGGTTCCAGATTCATAGGAGTTAAGATGCAATTTTTAATTTTGAGATTTCTTTAAAAATCATACTTAGCCAAATTTCAGGCACATGAGATTTTGCAGAGCATGGTGTTTTGGCATATGAAATTTTGTGTAAACTTTAAATATGTTCATTTATTTATTTTTTTGGATTATAAGCTACATTTAGATGCTTGAATAAGGTTTAGGATGTGTTTTAGGGATCAAAATTGGAGTTAGGGTTGTCTAATGGACTAGGACTGCTCTAAGGCCTCCTAAATGTTCTCCAAACGTTCCTAAAACTTTCCTATTCTTTTCTATGCTTTGATTCTAGTTCTTGAAAGTGTTTATGATGTGTTTGTATTTGTGATGTGTGAAGTTTTTATCACCTTTGTGCATTTTTTACTTGTTTTTTTGGGGTTATATGGCTTACTTATGAAGTGTTTTCACTTGTCATATACTTGAGTTTAGTTATGAGGATAGGACTTGTCTTGGTGACCTGTGTGCATGGGAGGGTTCCTTAGACCATAAATGAGCCTTGGAAAAGTTTTACTTGTACATGTGAAAAGTTTGATGTTTTTCTTTGAGATGTCTTGTGATAGACATTCTTCCAATAGTTCCTGTTATGTATATGGCTAAGGTTAGGACTCGCTCTGAGGGCCTGAGTGCATAGGGGAGTTTCCTAAACCTATGAATCAAGACTTGGAAGTGTTATTTTGTATTTGTGGCTTATGATGGGGTAAGGGAATAGGAGCCTTAAGTGAGTGGCTCACCATAGGTGCTGGAACCCTAAAGTGGTTGTCGGATGATCCTATGGGTGGGTTTGTAAAAGTGATAACCTTAAAAATTAACCTGGGAAGTTGGGATTCAAAAGATAATGAAAGAAAATATAATAATGGCCACACAGACTTGATTGGAGTACCAGGACCAAGGATAACTACTAGGGTGGATCCCTATTCATAAAGGGGGGACCAGGGTTACATGGTTGTCAGGGTGGATCCCAATACACAGGTTGTCTGATGACACTCACTTAGGTGGTCTCCTAGAACCTTAACCTCAGTGTCATAATATGATGATATTTTATCTATTTTATTCTTGTTTTTTCGAGCTTTGTTTTATTGGTTTTTGAGACTTAGATTGCCTTAAGGTCTTGAGAGTACCTTGGTTCTATCTCCTAGCATAGGGGGTAGAACTTTACCAGTTTCACATGGTTGGGTGGAAAATCTCTTTCGAGGTATGGTTCGTGGTTCATGTCATGGCTTGGATTCTGAGTTTTTTAGTGGTGAAGATTCTTTCCTTATATCATGTATTTCTATATTTTGTTATCAAGATGTAAAGATTTATTATAAGCCCTTGGGAAACTTGGTGTGATTATCTTTCTATATGCCTTCGGGCAATGTGTAGTAACTGTAATTATGTTTGTAAAAGGAAATTGTAAGGAATAAGTTATGTATATGTGAAGGGTAGAATTATGAATCTAAAAAGGGATTGAATATGGTTAAATCTATGAGTAATTTCCTACTTTATATCTCTTGTGAATTTTAAATAAAATTGAAAGTAATGGTTCTATGAACATCTTTGTAATGAAAGTTCTTGAGGATATAAACTTCTTTTGATATATGGTTAGTGAAAGGGTATGCTAAGGGTTCAAGGGTATCTCTAGGTGAAATAGTAAAGGAAAAAGGAACATGTATGTTATGGAAAGAAGTAATGAGGTGTGACTTCTTAAATGTATAGTTCATTGTGAGTAATGTGTGATTATTCAAACAAGGTTTTAATCTCAATTCTTAACTAGGCCTATACAAGGTTATAGATGATGATTTGTGGAAGTTAAACATATGGGAAAAGAAAGATTCATTGAATGGTTTGTGTTGGTTAACAATATATGGTTAATTACTTTACACTATTTCTATTATTATATTGAAAGTAGAAAGTAGGGACTCTTATTTGAGTTTTGATGGTACAATTGAGTTAAGCATAAATAATGTTAAGGAGTAAATAAACATGAAAGAATAAATGTGCTTAGTGGATGTGATAAGTAACATGTTCTTGTTTCACTTCTAAAGGTAAATGATGTGTTAGTCTGGTAAAGAAGATGAATTCAATTAATTGACTAAGGCAATTGGTTTTGAAGTAGAATGAAAGCAATGTTCCAATGTAAATTAAATTGAAGGGGAAATAGAATTTGTAAGGTTATGTAATAAAATGAAATACTTAATAATGGTAAATGAATTCATTAAGGGAACCTTAGGGAATGTACTTGTCAATAGTAATGATGATATGTTAAAGTGTTAAAAATTTGTTAGTTGTAATTTTAGGTCATAGACCTGATTCCTTATGGGTTCCCTGGTGGGGACATTACATCACCTCCCATCCAAGGTCTCAAGGAGACCACCGCCGAGCTTGGAGAATCAAGACTAAATGATTACATGCACAACACAATGCTCACAAACACATATATGAACAAAACAACATTTAACTCCCCACCAAGGCTTCTGTTGGGTATCCTAAAATTTTTCAAGGTTTGTGTCCAATTCCTGGTTTAAGTCTCCATGCGAGTGTTTTTCCTGAACTAGGGTTTGTAAAGTGTCGAGAAAATGGTTTTTGACATGTTCAGAAAAACCCTTAACCTAGGTCTTGTCTTCCAAAATGTTTCCAATTCGTTTCCAAAATTCATGTGGCCTTCTTGTTTCTTTTTCTTGGTTACCTTTAAGTCACTTAAGTCGCTATTTGTGCACATGCTTATTTTCCCCTAGTGTTTGATGAATCAGGAAGTGTATTATTAAAGGTCAAAATAATCTAGCGATTTAGTGAATGAGTCATGTTCATGTTCACTATTATTATCAGTCGCCAGTTCTCTAGATCTTCTAGCGGTTATCCCAAACATCCAGTGAATTGGCGAATGCATTAAAGCCAAGCTTATTGATTACTTTGTTCGCTAAGTCTCCAAGTGTTTCAGTGGTTTCATTTTCCTTTCCGAGAACTAGCGAATGGCGGTTATCTCCAGTTCTCACAATATTTGGCGGTCTTTTGAAACAATCTAGCGATTCAGTGAACACTGTGTTCGCTTGTTCTCAGAATCTGGCGGTCAAGGGTCATTTCAACTAGAGAATTAGTGAATACCGTGGATTGCTTTCATGATCAATGGCCCTATTTTAATCTCAAAATATCTGTGGATCCTACATATTTGATCTGGCGAATGAGCGACTAAATGAAAATAATGCTATCCTCTAAATTTGGCGGTTCTGATGATTTGCCCAAAAGATTTTAGTGGAGATAAGTTTTCTCACATTCACTTATTCTCAAAATAAGTTGGTGACATGCTAAACCATTTAGCGATTTAGCGAAGCCTTTGCTCGCCAGTTCTCTTAATAAAAAGGTAAAGGTTAAAACAATCTGGCGAATAAGCGAATCAATGGATGATAAGTTTTAAGGTCTCAGTCGCTTATTCTCAAAATGAAATTTTCAATGATATAGAGTATTTGGAGAACTAGCGAATGCTCTTTGTTCATTGATTCTTAGAATTAAATGGTTAAGGGTTTTGATATTCAGAGAACTAGCGATAGCCATCGATTGATGAAGATCAATGGTCAATCTGGAATCCTGGTATAAAGTGATGATTAAGGAAAGATTCAATGAATTAGAGATTAAAGGAGTTCACCAGTTCTCCAGACAGTCAAGCGGTTAAGTATATCTTTAAGCGAATGCGCGAACCCTTTGTTCGCTAGATCTCCAGGAAAATTGACCTTCAGTCATAACATTAAGAGAATGGGAGGTGGCTTTGTTCGCTAGTTTGCCAAATGGTAATTGCAGTTAACTGTGTAAGTGGGAGCCCTTTGTTCACTGATTCGCGAAATGCTTGGATGGTTAAGGATAGGATTCCAAGAACCCGCGAAGCTAGTAGTCACTAGTTCTCCAGATTTGAACCAGGGTCAAACAGGGATTCAAAGAACCAGCGAAGCCAGTGGTCACCAGTTCTCTAGTTGCTAGCTAGGGTTAGCATTCTATTCAACAATTAAGAGAAGGCATTAGTCGCTGGTTCGCTAAATGGGCTCAGATGGAAAAGGTCATAAAGGGAAAAGAAAAAGGACCATTACCACATAGATAAAGTACTTTGTCAATATGGACATGAAACCAGTAAGCCATCAAATCAGCTTCAAGAAGAAAGATTGCATGACGCAAATAGTTTTAAAGTACAGAATCATGATCATTCCCTCTTCACCTTGTTTTCAAGTAGTTTAATCTATCTGTCAACATCCAGACATGGCGAGCTCAAAATTTGAAATCTGAGGGTACATGAAATTGAATATGGGATCCATTAAGGAGATTTGCATTAACTATGGTAGTTGCACACCTTGGATTCATATCGATAAATAAGTTTAAGCTCATTGTTTATTTGTTCAGTCTCAGTTGTCAAGAGTTTCTGTTTGTCCAGAGAATTTTCGAGCATAAAGCATTTGAGATACAGAGAATTGAAGGTGTTTCTGTAGCAAGGATGAGTCAACATGAGAAGAGTGCAGTGTCTTCCAGTAGTGAGGCCAAGTCCAAAACTGGTGAGGACAAGAATAAGCCTAATTTTTTAGATGAATTCCTGAAACTGTTGCCAGGCTCCAGTCAGAACAAGAGGGCTACTGATGACGTGTTTGAAGATCTTTCGGAATGGTGTAGAGACCCAATCACTCCAGAATTCATAGGTTACACTATTTTCAACTTCTTTTACAGCAATAAAAATAAGCATGTTCCTGTCTGTAACGGTTGGGTGTTAGGATTAGGAAAAATGGTTGTCCCTGACATTTTCCTAGATATTGATTTAATTATTTCCCTAGCTAGAAGATATGACCCTATTTCAAGGACAATTAGAAAAGAAGACCAATCACCCTTAGTTACTCTTGATAGGGGATCTTTTATGAAAGCTTTTGGTCTATACAAGTCCTTTTCAACTGAGATTGATTTGAACAAAGAAAAGGCAAAATACAGAAGCAATATAGGGTCAGTAAAAGACCAGTTGGTTAAACATATGCCAAAATAGGACAAATACATAGCCCCCCTTCCTGCTAACATGAATTCCCCATACCAGTTCAAATCCCTCCATCATTATATGAGATATACTTGCTATGCATTATGTAGAGTTTTGGGAATGGATGGGAATGCAGAATTTTTACCAGCTGACTTGCTGATGATCATCCTGGATATTCAAAACCCCTTGGTAAACACTGACTATGATTACATTTAGTATGTGATTGATAGGATGCATCAAGGGCTGATGTCTGTCAAAGAAAGTAAAAGTCCTATTGAGTTCATGCATTATTCTCTATTAATGCATTTGATTCTATTTTTCAACATCAACAGTTTTGATGCAAACATGTTAAAACCAAGGTTCACTTTCAAGGATCAGCACAACCCAGTGCAGTTGTGGGTGAGGATATGGAATTCTACCTGTATTGAAGCAGATTTTTTTGTTTTTCAGAATTTCATTATCTATCCAATTATCAGGATGCTAGGCATAAATGTCACCAGGCTATCTCCTAGAGTCCTCAGGCTTTTAAGACCACTGCAGTATGTGGATAAGTGGGATGGAAATCATAATTGGGGTGATGTCTACTTAGGAGATAATTCCACAATTATCAAAGTTTATGGTTGTCCCCAACCCCCACATTTATTACCAAAGTATGTGCCTCCAAGATTGGCTTGTTTGGAATTTGTTTGGTAACTAATGTGTACAGATAAAGAGCTTCTGGCCCCTCACAGAAAGGGTACATTCACACCCAGGCAATTCGGGGTAGGTGACTTCTTGATAGGAAAGAGGGCTTTTCCTCAAATCAGTGCATGGTTACAACAATTCAAAATGGTTACTGGTGCTTGTAGGCACATAGATCCTAAGGACTTCATCAAGATTGCCAGGATGACTTACATCGCAAACATTGGTGTGATCAAGGAGCATGAAGGTTTGGATGAAGAAGATGTGATTAGAAACATCTTAGATGAAGATGAGGTTAAGAGGAGATGGTGCAGATTCTTTGATTTAGTAGATTTGTCCAACCAATTGAAAGCATCTTAGATTCCTTTTGAGGGTTTTTTCCTTGATCTTCCTTATTTGAAGAAGATTGATGGGATGATTGAAAAATATGATACCTTGGCAAATCAATTGGAAGGCTTGATTGATCAGAATAAGCCAGAGAAGAAGAAAAAGAAAGATTATTCATCTTCTGATGAGGAAAAATTCACTGATGAGTCACAAGAAGAAGATAGTCCTCCATAGGTTGAGAGACCACCAGTTCTTGATCTCACTCAAGATCAACCAGAAATATAGGATATCTCAGAGCCACCATTGAAGAAATAGAGGCTTGAGGAAGGTGAACCTTCAAGGCATGTGACACAAAGAAGGGAAATTGACAGAGTGTCTACTCTTGTACCAGGTGATAGGCCATATCATCATCAATTGAGGAAAGTAATAAGAGCAGGCAAGAAAATAGCCTTTGAGCAAGAAAGTAGAGAAAAGTCCTTATGGTTAGAGAAGGATATCAGAGAGGTTTATCAAGAGGAATTCTTGAGTGATGATCAGTTCATCAAGACTGATGAGTTCAAGAGTTTTCTCATTTGGAACAAGCAGCAGGAAGTAAGGAAAGCTATGCCTGAAGGTATGGAGCCAAGTGAAGAAACTTTGAGAGCTCTTGCTTCATATGATCCTAGCCTTGATCCTATAACAGTGGACGAAGCTAGAGAATTGGTTAAATCAAGTGGAATGTTGTTAACCCCGGGATGGGATCTGACTTCTGCATTCCTCATTGATCAATTGAGAAAGCAACCAGAGGGTAGCCTATCATATGAGGCTCACATTGGTGACATGATAAGAGGAAGTGGCTATGACCCTAAGTCCCAAGCTGTTGCAATGTGGTGTATGGCCCCCAAAACCCAAAAGCCATCTCTATTGAGTATAGAGGATAAGATGGAGGGGAATAAGATTATATGGACTGTACAAAATACAACAGACCTTGAAGTCTCCAAGGCAGTAACTCATTGGGCTAATCTGAATGAAGCCAAGACAGCTCAGCTATCAGAAAGATATGCCAAATTGTTTGAAAGTTCAAGCATGGTAGCCAAGGACAGAGATTTGAAAATGATGAGGATCAAACAGTTGGAAGATGAGCTGGCAGAAATAAAGGTCAAACTTGAGGAAGCCTAAAAAATAATTCCTCCTCCTCCTTTGCAAGTTGAGGTACCTGTTCAGATAAACTTGGAAGCACCTGAGGGACCTGTTGAAGACTTGGAAAAGGTGAAATTGGATGCATCCTTGGACACTATAGCCAAAATAGTGCAGTACAGGTAGAAAAAAATAAAGGACAAGATAGATGCAGTTCATAAATCAGTCAGCCTATTACATCAGACCAATCAAAAGGTGAATGACTATTTAGCCACCTTGGAGCCACTCTATAGTATTTGGTCTGGGAGGAATTTATTGTTTGATAAGCTTGACAGTTTACAAGAACACAGGCCTGATATCCCAAAAGTAGTGACTGATGTATTTGAAAGGATTGGCCTAATAAGTGCTGCATCAAAGTTTTTCAAAGGAAAGTCAAACCAAATAAAGGCTAAGTTAGCCATGTTTGATAAAGATTACAGCAAGTATTTGCCCCCGGTATATGATGACAATGGAAATGTGGTTAAGCTGGAAGATTGGAAGTTGTCAATGGGTTAGTTGGTAATCAATCAAGATGCCTTCCTAAAAGATAATAAGGCTTTCGATGTGGAAGGAACTAACAATATAATTGATAGTTTATTCAAAGTTGAAAGTGACTGCATCAAGTTTATAGCAGAAGTTAAAAATGTGACTGATTCTACATGGGAATAGCAAGTCAACTTATTATAGGAGCTGCAGAGTTACGACTGGCCATCTGATGATGATGTGGCAGCTTGGGAAAAGTTAATCACAAAGAAGAAGAAGAAACTAGTTATCCAACTGACAGAGGAGGAAGAAGAATAGATCGCACTTGGCACCTGATCTAGAATTTGAGGGAGAGCGTGTTCAAATAGAGAATGATGTAAATTAGCTTGTAATGGCGGTCATCATTCATATGACAAACTTGGTAACTGCTCTGAAAATATCTACAAACAAAGGTGCCAGCTGCGGAAGTTGTTCAGAATTGAAAAATACGCCTTGCTGTCTTTATTAAATATCTTTATGTTTGTATTTTCTTTTGTTTTCTAGCACAAATTTCTATCATCCATCCGAAGCTTGTTGCATCCTTTCAAGGATTGCAGGATGGTTGATTAGTATAAATAGTCAGTTTCTATTGAAGTTAGAGGTTGGAAAATATTTTTGTAAAGGAGAGGTCTGAAATATAGAACCTGATTTTTTGTGAAATCAAGGAAGATTGTACGAATGCATTTTATCAATTAATACAAATACACTGGAGTTATGTTACTATCATTTGATTGTCTTTACATGTGGAGTGTTTTAGTTTCTTTATGTATTTAGATTGTAAGACAGTTTAAATACATCTTTCACAAGGTGAATGTAGGGGTTGAGCTTAAGTTTCTTTCAAGGAAAGAGTAAAATCTTAGGGGAGGTCTCTGGGAATTGAATATCTATATGTGGATTTGATGACAGGTGTAGGAATAGAAACAATGATATGTTAGGCATGTTATTTGTGTTTCATTGTATTCGCTTTAATAGATATATGTGAAGGTAGAGTTTGACTCTGATGCCCAGCGGATAAGGGACTGGTTTTAGATCCACTTACATTGGTTTACCATCCAATATATAATTGATTGAAATTTTACTTTATATGTATAATTTCCAGACTTGAGTCATATTATGACAAGTTCATAAATATGTATTTCAGTGCTTTGAAGAAGCAATAAACGAGGTTAACCCTTCCCTGAGTTTAACTCTAAAAGGAAGAAGGATGAATATCCTTAAGCCATTGTATCGTGTTGCTTTTTTTATAATCTATATCATGATGTTGTGTATCAAGATGATTTGGGTTATACTCAGAGTTTTAGCAACTTATTGAGTTGGATTTTAAAGGCAGTAATAGAGCAGTGAAGGAGCAAGTTCTCAATTCAGAGCTTAGCTGAACGTTGAATTGATAGAGGTACACCCCCCTGAGTATATATTACTCAAAGTGAAGAAGGTCTTAACCTTAATACCTTAGTAGTTTGTAACTTGCTAGGTTACAGCCATTGGGATTATTTGAGTAATTGATTAATCTGCAGGTTCAAATAGTAACAAAATTGGCGACTCTGCTGGGGAGTTATTTTGATAGCCTGCAATAGGTTAGTGCAAATCTTGTCTATTGTATGTTTGTAGACCAGTAAAAATAATTTTTCATTCCTGCTTGAGTAGTGGGTGGCGACTCTAAAGAAATCTGTGTTACCAGTTGCTATTTTTTTCAAAATTTTGTAAAAATTGTTGTCATTTACCATGAGTCGACCAAGGAACACTAGGTCTTACTATAGGGATCATCTAGAAGATAATATAGGGGATGAACTCCACACACCAAGTAGAAAGCAATGGTCTAGGAGAGGCCAAAATAATGCTAGTTCCCAGGCCCCTTCTAGAGAAAGGTTTCATGTTCCACTTCCTCATGAAACTTCTTCGTCTTCTAGCGATCCTGAGCATGTCAAAGGGGTCACACCAGAGGTCTATATGCAGAAAGAAGTAGTCACAGAAGTAGGTTTTTTCCCTGCTAGAGAAACCCTTGAACAACCTGATGAAACCTCTACTGCTGAAATAGCTTCATATGATTCTGAGAAGTTAAGAGAGGAAGTGATTGCCTTGAGAGAAAAGGAACGTGAACAATTAGCAGAAATTGCTAATAGAATGAAGATAAGGGACCAAAAGCTTCGTGAATTGCTTCTGGAAAGGGAAGAACTCCTCAAGAGAACCAGGAGAAATGAGACCCATGTTAGTGATCTAAACCAGGATGTACAAGGTTTGGATAAAGACTTGTTTGGTGATATCCAAGCTTTGAGAAAGCAAGCTCAGGATACCAGGCCCAAACAAAGTGAATTTGAGGGAACAGGCCATGTTTTAAGACAATTGAATCCCTCTGAAATCAAAATAAACAAGGAGATTAAAATTGCCCCGAAGGAAATCCTTGATAAGGGAAAACAAAAAGTGGTGGGTGTTGCTATAAATGAATCGAAGAAAGTTGTGCCCATTCCTAATGTGCCTACTCAAGCTAGTACAGATTTAGATAGAGCTAGGAAAGCAAAGGAGGATTTGGCTATGCAACTTGAGAAACTTGAGTTAGAGGCTGCTGCAGATGAAATGAAGAGGAAGATTGCCTTTCTACATGCTAATATGAATACATCTGCTAGTAGTTCTATCCCTATTACCATAGGAACAACTTCATCCAGTCAGCCTAACATTTCAATTCCAAATACTCAAGCCTTTCACTCTGGACAATATCCATCTGGACAATTTCCTAGTCAAGTTCCCTTTATAGTTGGAGGTACAGTGGGAAATGTGCCATGTCAAAATGCTGCAACAACCCCTTCAAATCAGCCAATTATCCAAAGATGACCAGTTCATTTGGATAGATATAGGCCCTTGTTTTTTGATGGTATTCCTGGCCAACCTAATGCCATCCCCAATGAAATCAGGAAGAAGATCCCATTATTCACTGGGAATAATGTTATTACTTGCGAAGAGCATTTGAAGTTTTTCACAGATAAAGTTAATGACTATGAGATTGAGCATGAAGATGTCATTATGAAACTTTTTGTTCAATCATTGATTGAAGATGCTAGGGATTGGTATAGAGGGTTACCTGAGAACAGTATTGCTTCATGGGATGAATTTGTCAGGATTTTTAAAGAGCAGTATGCTGAACATGTGAATTCTAGTTACATGCTCAATGAATTCAATAATATCAAGAAAAATTATAATGAGAGCATGTCAGAGTTCAATAGCCAGTTTCAAAAGGCTATGTACAAATTGTTCTAGGTATTGAGGTTGGATGATGTAGTTTGCATGACCACTTATTTCAATTCCATGGATGGAAAAATGTCTTATCTCCTAAGAGATAAAAATCCCCGCACCCTTAGGGATGCATTTAAATTGGCCATAAATATTAAGAGTAACTGAAAGGCATCTGGCCAAATGTACAAGAGGGATGAGGGTAAATTGTGGAAAGAGACCAGACCACAATGTGCAAGGCCTTTTAAAGAGGAGGATAAAGGACCGGGTGCTAACAAGGAGTTCCCAACAAGATTTGATAAAGGTGGTAGAAACTTTCAAGATGCAAGACCCCCTTATCAAAGGTAGGACAAGGCCCCTAATTTGAGAGATATGCCTTACAAAACTAATTGGAAGGATGGGAGACCTATTCTTGACAGCAATGAAGTACAAAAAGGGAGAGATACCCTAGATCCCTTAAAGAAAAATACAACACACAATGTAGAAAACACTCCTTGGTGTGTTGCTTGTAATATGCCTCATTCACCTTTCCAGTGTGCTGTGGCCCAAGCCTTAGGAGAAGAGGCTGATAACTCATGTGCAGGAGATTATGAAGAATCTGAAAAGCCTGCCATTAACATGTTTACTACAGATCCAATAGAGGATTTTGTGTCCTCAGATGATGAAGCAAGCTGTCTAGATGTTGATCATAAGAGAAAGATTTTCTCTGATTATGAGCAACAAATATTTACTCAATCTGATCCTGAAGAATTTGATAATAATGATTATAAAACTCATATGGTAGGATCTAGATCAGATGAGAAGCAATGGAGGAAGCCCAGTGAAGAGGAGATCAAAAACTTAACTGTGGCTGCCATAACACAAGCAAGATCCTCATACAATTTGAGGAACAAAAAGGTGGATAATGAACAGGGAATTCCTAGATCAGTATTCATCAAAGGTAGTCCTCAAGATAAGGGTTTCCCAAAACCCAATGTTATAGATAGCAAGGATCAAGAACTTGTGGGTGAAAAGAAGAAAGGGGAGGAAGTTAGTGTTGACAAGATGAAAAAGAAAACTGGTAGGACAAAGGATCAATCTGATTCTCCTACTGATTCCCCTGCATTTGATATGAGACATGCGTTGTCTTAGATGAAAGTGTCCATCCCTCTACTTGAAATGTTGAAAATAGAAGAGCACAAGACAGCAGCCTTGGCTCTTATAAATGAGCAGAGATTTGCTCCTACCAAACAAGAGGAGGGGAGTTCTATAAAAAGGCCTATTCCCATCTCAAATGTATGTGTTGGGACAATTGTAACACAAGAACCTTCTTCCATCAATCCATTTTATGTCACTTTAATTGTGAATGACTTATTGTTAAAAAATTGTATAATAGACTCTGGTGCTGCCACAACTATGATGTCATATCATGTAATGAAAGAATTAGGATTACAAGTTGACACTTCTAATGGCAGGTGTTATGCAATGGATAATAGGGAAGTTCCTGTTGTGGGGAATTTGGTTGGAATTGAGGTAAAAATTGCTGCATTCCCAAAAGCTACATACAAAATGGATGTAGTTGTTGTGGATACAGAGCCTCACTATGGCATGTTATTGTCAAGACAATGGGCTACAGCAGTGGGTGGAAAGCTGGAACTAGATTTATCTTATGCTACTATTCCAGTGAATGGGACTAAAGTAAAGTTGTACAGGGAGCCCTGTTCCTTAGTTATGGTGGAAATGGTTGCTCCAGAAGCCCTTAATTGTTTTGTAGATATTGACATAAACAATTTTATGATTGAAGAAGTGATACCTCAGCTGAAAAACATAGACCCAATTGTGGAAGAGTTGATGATGCAACAAGATAGCTTGTGGAAAATGTTTTTTGATGGTGGATGCTCCAAAGAAGGATCAGGAGCTGGTGTTGTTTTCATTTCCCCATCAGGTAATACTTTCAAGTATTCCTTTTTGTTGACTTTCAGTTGTACAAATAATACTGCTGAATATGAAGCCCTGATCTTGGGATTAGATGTAGCCATAAAGCATGGTATTAAATTTTTAAAAGTCCATGGTGATTCCCAATTGATTGTAGCCCAAGTAAGATCCCAATATGCTTCCAGGGATGAGAAACTCAAATTGTATAAGCATGCTATCTGGGATAGATTAGAATTTTTTGAAGCTTTTAATCTGCTCTGGGTAGAAAGGTCAAATAACATCATGGCAGACTTTCTTGCTAATGTTGCTTTGAAAAACAATGATATCACCCTCTCTGGTGTTTCCATGTTGGAAACTTAAACTAGGCCTGCAGTTCCTGACAATGTGTACAATTGGCAAGTTTTTGAGGATGATCTTGATATCCTTAGATTCCTTCAAGGCCTGGATCAATATGATGGTCAACAAATAGATTTCAATGAGGTACAGGAATGTATTGAAGGAAAAGAATGCATCATGGGAAATGAAATAGTTCAATTGCCTTCTAATCATATACCCAAAGGACTGGTAGAACTGGAGGGAATGTTTAAAATAAATGATGGTTTTCTATCCCAAAAGTCTAATACAAAATTGGAAGACTTAGAGGAGATAAAACTAGGATCAGAAAATTCCCCACAAATGGTATACATTGGGAAGAAACTAAATAGGGAGATCAGAGGCAACTTGATTAGACTTTTGAAAAAGTACAAACATGTGTTTGCTTGGTCATATGATGACCTCAAAGCTTATAGGGCTGATTTATTTCAGCATGAAGTTCCTCTAAAGGAGGAAACCACACCCTTTAGACAAAAGCAGAGACCCATTAATCCTTTACTGGCCACCAAAATGCAAGTTGAGTTGACAAAACTGAGGGATGCTAGTATTATTGAACCAATTAGGCACTCAACTTGGGTTTCAAACCTTGTACCAGTGAGGAAGAAGAATGGTGACATCCGGCTTTGTGTTGATTTTAGGAACCTAAATGTGGCATCACTCAAGGATAGTTATGGATTGCCTAATATGGAGGCCATGCTGCATAGGGTGACTGGATGTGAACTCCTATCAATGATGGATGGTTTCTCAGGGTATAACCAAGTGCTAGTCAAAGAATCAGAGCAATTCAAGACAGCCTTTACAACTCCTTGGGGAACTTATGTATATGTTCGCATGCCTTTTGGTCTAAAAAATGATGGGGCAACTTTTCAGAGAGCCATGGATGTTGCTTTCAAAGAAATGATCAATGTCTTAATGGTAGCGTATCAAGATGATCTCACTGCTTTTTCCAAAAGGGCTGATGATCATTGTTCTCATTTAGAAAGGATTTTTCTCAAGGCCTTAGAGTTTGGTGTGTCCTTGAATCCCAGGAAATGTCAATTTGCAGTGATAGAAGGAAAGCTACTGGGACACATAGTATCAAAAGAAGGAGTCAGGATTGATCCTGAAAGAGTGGAAGCCATCAAAAGGGTCCCTCCACCAAACAATATAAAGGGTGTGCAATCATTTTTGGGGTGAATAAATTTTGTGAGAAGATTCATTGCTAACTTTGCAGAGTTGGTCAAGCCAATAGTTAAGTTCCTTAAAAAGGGAATGAAATTTGAATGGAACTTGGAAGCTCAGCAAGCTTTTGAAAAAATTAAACAAACAATTCAAGAAGCTCCTGTTTTGGTATCACCTGACTATTTAAAACCTTTTTCTTTATTTTCTTTTGCATCTTTCCATACTATTGCAGCTGTCCTTCTGCAGAAAGATCAAGAAGGATATGAACATCCTATAGCTTTTTTCAGCAAGTCTTTGTAATCTGCTGAATTAAATTATGAAATAATGGAAAAGCAAGCTTATGCACTTGTGAAAGTAGTCAAGGCTTTCAGACCGTATTTGGTTTGTGCAAAGGTTAATGCTTATGTACCCCATGCTATAGTAAAGGATATCTTGATACAGAGTGAAGTTACAGGGAAGAGATGTAAATGGATAAATAGGATTCAAGAGTTTGAAATTGAGATTCATATTACCAAATTGGTAAGAGGATTGGGACTTGCCAAGTTAATGACTGAGGAAAACATGGACTTTGTCCAGATAAATAATGTTGCTGCTAATGTTGATACAGTTACTAGTATTGAGATGCAACCCTGGTACAAGGATCTTGTTTATTTTATTAAAAATGCTAAATGTCCACCTAAATTGAATGATAATCAGAGAAGAAGCTTGAGATTACAGGCTCAAAGATATGTCCTCATTCAAGGTGATTTGAACTGGAAAGACAATGATGGCATTTTACTCTTTTGTTTGGATGAACATCAATCAGAGAAGGTGCTAAAAGAAATGCATTCTGGAATGTGTGGAGGGCATTATTCTACTCAGTCAACAGCTCATAAAATTTTGAGGGTAGGATATTATTGGCCTATATTGTTTAAAGACACTCACTCTTATGTTAGAAAGTGTGAACCTTGTCAAAGGTTCTCAAAAAAACTAAAATTTTCAGGTGCATTGTTATTAAATCTAGTTGTTGCAGAAGCCCCTTTTGCAATGTGGGGTATGGATTTTATTGGAGAGTTCTCTGAAAAGTCCAGTGGAAGACATAGTCACATTTTGGTGGCTACTGATTACTTTACCAAGTGGATAGAAGATATTCCCACTAGAGGAGCAACAAGTGTTGTGGTAATTGATTTCCTGATGAACAACATAATCACAAGATTTGGTGTCCCAATCAAATTGGTTGTAGAAAATGCAATGAGTTTTAGGTCTCAGGAAATTACTAATTTTTGTGATGAAATGGGAGTTATCTTGTCTTATTCAAGCCCATATCACCCACAGGCCAATGGACAAGCTGAGTCTAGCAATAAAAGCATTTTGCAAATCTTGAAGAAGACCTTGGAAAAGAACAAAAGAGGTTGGCATGAGAAGTTAAAGTTAGCACTATGGGCTGATAGAATTTCTGAGAAAAAAGCCACAGGGAAGTCCCCCTTTGAAATGGTATATGGTGCAAAGACAAGATTGCCAATTAATAATTTCCTTCCCATCTACAAGTTTATGCAAGAGGAAGATATTGAAATCAGTAACCCACTGCAAGATAGGATGGTTCAGTTGATTGAGTTGGATGAGATAAGAAGGGAAGGGCAGAAAAATAACATCAAACTACAGCAAAAAATGAAATATCTTTTCGATAAAAGGGCTACTGTGAGAAAATTTCAGCCTGGTGACATGGTTCTTCAATGGAATGCTATATTTGAAGACAAAGGGAAGCATAAAAAATTTGAGTCCTTATGGATGGGTCCCTTCATTGTTTGTCAAATTCATGGCAAAGATTCTTATTTTTTGCAAAGTATGGATGGTGAAGAGCAAGAATTGCCAGTGCATGGACAATTCTTGAAGTTTTTCTTCAGTTGAAAGTTCTTTTTCCATGCACAGTAGGCTTGTATTATATGTATAGGTGTGTTTGTTTCTCATTTTAGGTTCAGGTTTTGTGGTCTACCTCCCAGAGATTCATGGTTTCTTGCTATGATCTTACAATCAAGCATCCTCAGATAGAGCCACTGTTGGGTATCCTAAAATTTTTTGAGGTTTGTGTCCAATTCCTAGTTTAAGTCTCCATGCGAGTGTTTTTCCTGAACTAGGGTTTGTAAAGTGTCGTGAAAATGGTTTTTGACATGTTCAGAAAAACCCTTACCCTAGGTCTTGTCTTCCAAAATGTTTCCAATTCATTTCCAAAATTCATGTGGCCTTCTTATTTCTTTTTCTCAGTTATCTTTAAGTCACTTAAGTCACTATTTTTGCACATGCTTATTTTCCCCTAGTGTTTGCTGAATCAGGAAGTGTATTATCAAAGGTCAAAATAATCTGGCAATTCAGCGAATGAGTCATGTTCATGTTCACTATTAATATCAGTCGTCAGTTCTCTAGATCTTCCAGCGGTTATCCCAAACATCCAGCAAATTGGCGAATGCATTAAAGCCAAGCTTATTGACTACTTTGTTCGCTAAGTCTCCAAGTGTTTCGGTGGTTTCATTTTCCTTTCTGAGAACTAGTGAATGGCGGTTATCTCCAGTTCTCACAATATTTGGCGGTCTTTTGAAACAATCTAGCGATTCAGCAAACACTGTGTTCGCTTGTTCTCAGAATCTGGCGGTCAAGGGTCATTTCAACTAGAGAATTAACGAATACCGTGGATTTCTTTCATGATCAACGACCCTATTTTAATCTCAAAATATCTGTGGGTCCTACATATTTGATCTGGCGAATGAGCGACTAAATGAAAATAATGCTATCCTCTAAATTTGGCGGTTCTGATGGTTTGCCCAAAAGATTTTAGCGGAGCTAAGTTTTCTCACATTCGCTTATTCTCAGAATAAGTTGGTGACATGCTAAACCATTTAGCGATTCAGTGAAGCCTTTGGTCGCCAGTTCTCTTAATAAAAAGGTAAAGGTTAAAACAATCTGGCGAATAAGCGAATCAATGGATGATAAGTTTTAAGGTCTCAGTCGCTTATTCTCAAAATGAAATTTTGAATGATATAGAGTATTTGGAGAACTAGCGAATGCTCTTTGTTCACTGATTCTCAGAATTAAATGGTTAAGGGTTTTGATATTCAAAGAACTAGCGATAGCCATCAATTGATGAAGATCAACGGTCAATCTGGAATCCTGGTATAAAGTGATGATTAAGGAAAGATTCAGCGAATTAGAGATTAAAGGAGTTCGCCAGTTCTCCAGACAGTCAAGTGGTTAAGTATATCTTTAAGCGAATGTGCAAACCCTTTGTTCGCTAGATCTCTAGGAAAATTGACCATCAGTCATAACATTAAGAGAATGGGAGGTGGCTTTGTTCGCTAGTTCGCCAAATGGTAATTGCAGTTAACTGTGTAAGTGGGAGCCCTTTGTTCGCTGATTCATGAAATGCTTGGATGGTTAAGGATAGGATTCTGAGAACCCGCGAAGCTAGTAGTGGCTAGTTCTCTAGATTTGAACCAGGGTCAAATAGGGATTCAGAGAACCAGTGAAGCCAGTGGTCGCCAGTTCTCCGGTTGCTAGCTAGGGTTAGCATTCTATTCAGTGATTAAGAGAAGCCATTAGTCACTGGTTCGCTAAATGGGCTCAGATGGAAAAGGTCATAAAGGGAAAAGAAAAAGGACCATTGCCACATAGATAAAGTACTTTGTCGATATGGACATGAAACCAGTAAGCCATCAAATCAGCTTCAAGAAGAAAGATTGCATGACACAAACAGTTTTAATGTACAGAATCATGATCATTCCCTCTTCACCTTGTTTTCAAGTAGTTTAATCTATCTGTCAACATCCGGACATGGCGAGCTCAAAATTTGAAATCTGAGGGTACATGAAATTGAATATGGGATCCATTAAGGAGATTTGCATTAACTATGGTAGTTGCACACCTTGGATTCATAACGATAAATAAGTTTAAGCTCATTGTTTATTTGTTCAGTCTCAATTGTCAAGAGTTTCTGTTTGTCCAGAGAATTTCTGAGCATAAAGCATTTGAGATACAGAGAATTGAAGGTGTTTCTGTAGCAAGGATGAGTCAACATGAGAAGAGTGCAGTGTCTTCCAGTAGTGAGGCCAAGTCCAAAACTGGTGAGGACAAGAATAAGCCTAATTTTTTAGATGAATTCCTGAAACTATTGCCGGGCTCCAGTCAGAACAAGAGGGCTACTGATGACGTGTTTGAAGATCTTTTGGAACGGTGTAGAGACCCAATCACTCCGGAATTCATAGGTTACACTATTTTCAACTTCTTTTACAGTAATAAAAATAAGCATGTTCCTGTCTGTAACGGTTGGGTGTTAGGATTAGGAAAAATGGTTGTCCCTGACATTTTCCTAGATATTGATTTAATTATTGCCCTAGCCAGAAGATATGACCCTATTTCAAGGACAATTAGAAAAGAAGACCAATCACCCTTAGTTACTCTTGATAGGGGATCTTTTATGAAAGCTTTTGGTCTATACACGTCCTTTTCAACTGAGATTGATTTGAACAAAGAAAAGGCAAAATACAGAAGCAATATAGGGTCAGTAAAAGACCAGTTGGTTAAACATATGCCAAAACAGGACAAATACATAGCCCCCCTTCTTGCTAACATGAATGCCCCATACCAGTTCAAATCCCTCCATCATTATATGAGATATACTTGCTATGCATTATGTAAAGTTTTGGGAATGGATGGGAATGTAGAATTTTTACTAGCTGACTTGCTGATGATCATCCTGGATATTCAAAACCCCTTGGTAAACACTGACTATGATTACATTCAGTATGTGATTGATAGGATGCATCAAGGGCTGATGTCTATCAAAGAAAGTAAAAGTCCTATTGAGTTCATGCATTATTCTCTATTAATGCATTTGATTCTATTTTTCAACATCAACAGTTTTGATGCAAACATGTTAAAACCAAGGTTCACTTTCAAGGATCAGCACAACCCAGTGCAGTTGTGGGTGAGGATATGGAATTCTACCTCTAATGAAGTAGATTTTTGTGTTTTTCAGAATTTAATTGTCTATCCAATTATCAGGATGCTAGGCATAAATGTCACCAAGCTATCTCCTAGAGTCCTCAGGCTTTTAAGACCACTGCAGTATGTGGATAAGTGGGATGGAAATCATAATTGGGGTGATTTCTACTTAGGAGATAATTCCACAATTATCAGAGTTTATGGTTGTCCCCAACCCCCACATTTATTACCAAAGTATGTGCCTTCGAGATTGGCTTGTTTGGAATTTGTTTGGCAACTAATGTGTACAGATAAAGAGCTTTTGGCCCCTCACAGAAAGGGTACATTCACACCCAGGCAATTCAAGGTAGGTGACTTCTTGATAGGAAAGAGGGCTTTTCCTCAAATCAGTGCATGGTTACAACAATTCAAAATGGTTACTGGTTCTTGTAGGCACATAGATCCTGAGGACTTCATCAAGATTGCCAGGATGACTTACATCCCAAACATTGGTGTGATCAAGGAGCATGAAGGTTTGGATGAAGAAGATGTGATTAGAAACATCTTAGATGAAGATGAGGTTAAGAGGAGATGGTGCAGATTCTTTGATTTAGTAGATTTGTCCAACCAATTGAAAGCATCTCAGATTCCTTTTGAGGGTTTTTTCCCTGATCTTCCTTATTTGAAGAAGATTGATGGGATGATTGAAAAATATGATACCTTGGCAAATCAATTGGAAGGCTTGATTGATCAGAATAAGCCAGAGAAGAAGAAAAAGAAAGATTATTCATCTTCTAATGAGGAAGAATTCACTGATGAGTCACAAGAAGAAGATAGTCCTCCACAGGTTGAGAGACCACTAGTTGTTGATCTCACTCAAGATCAACCAGAAATACAGGATATCTCAGAGCCACCATTAAAGAAATAGAGGCTTGAGGAAGGTGAACCTTCAATTCATGTGAGACAAAGAAGGGAAATTGATAGAGTGTCTGCTCTTGTACCAGGTGATAGGCCATATCATCATCAATTGAGGAAAGCAATAAGAGGAGGCAAGAAAATAGCCTTTGAGCAAGAAAGCAGAGAAAAGTCCTTATGGTTAGAGAAGGATATCAGAGAGGTTTATCAAGAGGAATTCTTGAGTGATGATCAGTTCATCAAGACTGATGAGTTCAAGAGTTTTCTCATTTGGAACAAGCAGCAGGAAGTAAGGAAAGCTCTGCCTGAAGGTATGGAGCCAAGTGAAGAAACTTTGAGAGCTCTTGCTTCATATGATCCTAGCCTTGATCCTATAACAGTGGATGAAGCCAGAGAATTGGTTAAATCAAGTGGAATTTTGTTAACCCCAGGATGGGATCTGACTTCTGCATTCCTCATTGATCAATTGAGAAAGCAACCAAAGGGTAGCCTATCATATGAGGTTCACATTGGTGACATGATAAGAGGAAGTGGCTATGACCCTAAGTCCCAAGCTGTTGCAATGTGGTCTATGGCCCCCAAAACCCAAAAGCCATCTCTATTGAGTATAGAGGATAAGATGGAGGGGAATAAGATTATATGGACTGTACAAAATACAATAGACCTTGAAGTCTCCAAGGCAGTAACTCATTGGGCTAATCTGAATGAAGCCAAGATACCTCAGCTGTCAGAAAGATATGCCAAATTGTTTGAAAGTTCAAGCATGGTAGCCAAGGACAGAGATTTGAAAATGATGAGGATCAAATAGTTGGAAGATTAGCTGGTAGAAATAAAGGTCAAACTTGAGGAAGCCTCAAAAATAATTCCTCCTCCTCCTTTGCAAGTTGAGGTACCTGTTCAGATAAACTTGGAAGCACCTGAGGGACCTGTTGAAGACTTGGAAAAGGTGAAATTGGATGCATCCCTGGACACTATAGCCAAAATAGTGCAGTACAGGCAGGACAAAATAAAGGACAAGATGGATGCAGTTCATAAATCAGTCAGCCTATTACATCAGACCAATCAAAAGGTGAATGACTATTTAGCCACCTTGGAGCCACTCTATAGTATTTGGTCTGGGAGGAATTTGTTGTTTGATAAGCTTGATAGTTTACAAGAACACAAGCCTGATATCCCAAAAGTAGTGACTGATGTATTTGAAAGGATTGGCCTAATAAGTGCTGCATCAAAGTTTTTCAAAGGAAAGTCAAACCAAATAAAGGCTAAGTTAGCCATGTTTGATAAAGATTACAGCAAGTATTTGCCCCCGGTATATGATGACAATGGAAATGTGGTTAAGCTGGAAGATTGGAAGTTGTCAATGGGTCAGTTGGTAATCAATCAAGATGCCTTCCTAAAAGATAATAAGGCTTTGGATGTGGAAGGAACTAACAATATAATTGATAGTTTATTCAAAGTTGAAAGTGACTGCATCAAGTTTATAGCAGAAGTTAAAAATGTGACTGATTCTACATGGGAACGGCAAGTCAACTTATTACAGGAGCTGTAGAGTTACGACTGGCCATCTGATGATGATGTGGCAGCTTGGAAAAAGTTAATCACAAAGAAGAAGAAGAAACCAGTTATCCAGCTGACAGAGGAGGAAGAAGAATAGATCGCACTTGGCACCTGATCCAGAATTTGAGGGAGAGCGTGTTCAAAAAGAGAATGATGTAAATTAGCTTGTAATGGTGGTCATCATTCATATGAAAAACTTGGTAACTGCTTTGAAAATATCTACAAACAAAGGTGCCAGCTGTGGAAGTTGTTCAGAACTAAAAAATACGCCTTGCTGTCTTTATTAAATATCTTTCTGTTTGTATTTTCTTTTGTTTTCTAGCACAAATTTCTATCAGCCATCCGAAGCTTGTTGCATCCTTTCAAGGATTCCAAGATGGTTGATTAGTATAAATAGTCAGTTTCTATTGAAGTTAGAGGTTGGAAAATATTTTTGTAAAGGAGAGGTCTGAAATATAGAACCTGATTTTCTGTGAAATCAAGAAAGATTGTACGAATGCATTTTATCAATTAATACAAATACACTGGAGTTCTGTTACTATCATTTGATTGTCTTTACATGTGGAGTGTTTTAGTTTCTTTATGTATTTAGATTGTAAGACAGTTTAAATACATCTTTCACAAGGTGAATGTAGGGGTTGAGCTTAAGTTTCTTTCAAGGAAAGAGTAAAATCTTAGGGGATGTCTCTGGGAATTGAATATCTATATGTGGATTTGATGACAGGTGTAGGAATGGAAACAATGATATGTTAGGTATGTTATTTGAGTTTCATTGTATTCGCTTTAATAGATATATGTGAAGGTAGAGTTCGACTCTGATGCCCAGCGGATAAGGGACTGGTTTTAGATCCACTTACATTGGTTTACCATCCAATATATAATTGATTGAAATTTTACTTTATATGCATAATTTCCAGACTTGAGTCATATTATGACAAGTTCATAAATATGTATTTCAGTGCTTTGAAGAAGCAATAAATGAGGTTAACCCTTCCCTGAGTTTAACTCTAAAAGGAAGAAGGATGAATATCCTTAAGCCATTGTATTGTATTGCTGTTTTTATAATCTATATCATGATGTTGTGTATCAGGATGATTTGGGTTATACTCAGAGTTTTAGCAACTTATTGAGTTGGATTTTGAAGGCAGTAACAAAGCAGTGAAGGAGAAAGTTCTCAATTCAGAGCTCAGTTGAACGTTGAATTGATAGAGGTACACCCGCTTGAGTATATATTACTCAAAGTGAAGAAGGTCTTAACCTTAATACCTTAGTAGTTTGTAACTTGCTAGGTTACAGCCATTGGGATTATTTGAGTAATTGATTAATCTGCAGGTTCAAACACTAACAGCTTCACAAATGGATTTCTATAATCCATTGAAAAAGGGTGAAGGTGGAATTTTCCAAGGAGGATAATTCCATACCAATAAAAATTCCAACAAAGAGTCTTCCATGGCTTTCCAAGGCTATATTGACATTCCTTCCATATCCAATTTTTTGTCATTTCCATTCTCAAATACAAGATTTACAACATGACTTCATGGATCCCATACCCCATGAAATTTTCCCTCTTCTCCAAGAGAAGAGACTCTCACTACAATGGAGAGCCCAACTAACCACTTCACCTAAGGCCACTACTTCCCTTCCCAAAGGGTGAGTGATACCTTCAACTCCCATGAACAACACTCCCAAAAAAAAAAGAAACAAGAATGATTCAAAATCCATATGCATCCCAACCCTACACAACAATAACAAGATTTACATATATGAACACCATACAAGATTTACATGTTCTTCCAAAACAATAATATACAAAGATAAAATGCAAGAGCATTTCTCCATGGCAAGAATTCACCAACCTTGGTCCAAGAAAATGGCAAGAAGGTAGTTGAGAAGAGTCCTTATCCTTTCTCCCTTGACTTTTTTCCTTTCTCCAACCCTAAGTGTCTCTAAAATTAGAGAGTGGGTGAACACCTACTAAGTCTCTCCAAACCATCTAAAAAGACCTCCAAAAGTAAGACCTAGCAATTAATGTGACATGCACTCTAGTCCTTGGGCCTTACCTCTTGTCCCCCCTCTTAATTATGAGTTTAGCAAAGAGTGTGGGACAAGTTACATTGCATGTGGCCATCTCCATTTTCGCCACTTTTGAAAATTAGCCTTTTTGGAGGGCCATAATGGTGATCTAGGCTTTCCCATAGGTGAAAAATAGTGCCCAACCCAAGGTAACCCCCTAGGGTTAGCTAATTTTGGCCAAAAATGCACTCTAGGATCATTGTTGACCCCTCTAAAGTACCCCTAAAGTTCAAATCCGAGTTCCAACTTGATGTCATCCCTAAAAGACATCTACATGCAAGTGGGATTAATATAATACCCAAAAAGGTTAGGTGATTCTTACCCAAGCCCTAATTGACATGCCACCATCCACATGGACAATACAAGTGTCAAGTGACACCAAAAAATACACATCACCTTCACAATGACATGTCCAATTAACAACATGAATTTAAACTATTAACGCGCATTCAAATTACATTTACAAAAAAGATCACATTACAATGAGGTTTCAATCCCTTATTGGATTAAAACTTGGCTTACTCAATTCACATGTGTTTAGCCCTGATTCTCTGAATAATTCTATGGTTTTCTTTCTTGCACACTATGTTGGTGATTTGGCTGACGTATATACATGGATGTTGTCATTATGGAAACATATTTTCCCTATGAAGATCGCATAAGCTGGAAAGTAAGTACTGAAGATCGCAGACTAAAATTATCTAAGTATGAAACAATGTTTTTGACGGAGCACCCGATACAGTTTCTTTTGGTGATGTTCACTGGAGAATGATCAGAGTTTGCACAGTTGAACATAGACTCTATGGTGTCTAAGGATACACCATCTTAGTGCACAAAAGAGTATGGATAGAATGGACAAAGTTATGATTGTTTTACTGATGATAGAGTACAACTGACATAGCAGTTTTGAAGGTAGAACTAGTAAATGAATTAAGGGATTATTTTTCTTGTCAAAATAATGACTTAATATTATAAAGAGATGACATACTAGATGTTTACTCTTGGATAAAGATATGAAAGCTGACTGGAGAAAGATATTATGTTTGTATCTTGTATAAATAAAGATGTAACGAACATACTTGAAATGTAACATGTAACTTGTGATAGTTGTATATTGTGATAGCGGTGAAAGTTGTTGATGTGAAGTTGTAAGAAGTACCATATTGCAATCAGTAAACATTTGTATTACTTGTTTGGGTAGTGAGCTCATCTGGTAATCAGGTTTTGTATCTACAACTCCTAATAGGGTTGAGGCTTCTAACAAGGCCTATAGTCCCTTAACCAGGACTGATACACTATATGTTTGTAATAGACTCCTAATAGGGTCAACATCCTTAACAGGATATCTTTTGATTAGTGGATCTTTGTGGGTACCATCCCCAGCAAGGTTTTCCCTTGGCCAAGGTTTCCTCTAGAACATATCATGTGTTATGAGTTCTTTACATTTACTGTTATGTATGCTATTTTGTTTCTTATGCTTTAAAGTAATATGTTATATCCATAAGTGGGAAAATGGAAAATTTTGTGAAATACTAATTCACCCCCCCCCCCTCTTAGTATTTCCTATTTCTAAAAATTGGTATCATAACACAATTACTCAGAGAAGGAACATTTAAGGAAATCCTAGCAGCTTGAGTAAGATCTCTATGGATATGCATCAGTTACAGAAGAATCTTGAAGAAGCTCTTAAACAAATTGATATGCTTACTGATGAAAGAAACACTCTAAAAATAAAGTATGATGATGCAAAGAATCTTATTCACAAATTGAAAGATAAGATAGAAGATCTGAAATCTGAGGAGGAATCTAAAATTCTTGTTGAAGATTGTGATGATCTAGAAAAAGAAAATGTGATCCTTAAACATGAATTGAAGATAACAAATCTAAAGCTTAGCTTGAAAGATGGAAATGACAATCTGAGATCTAAGAATGAAATTTTAAAGAATGAGAATGAAGATCTAAAATCTAAACTTGGCAAGGTAACATCTGAATTTGATAAAGTCAAATTGTAGTATGATGAACTTAAGAAATACAACAAGATTGTGAAAGGTGAATTGACTCAATCCAAACAACAACTTGAGAGGCTATATTCAAATAGTGAAAAGATTAATGAGCAAGTATCTTATGGAAAACCATTCTATGACAAAAATAATCTTGGATTTAACATATTGAAGATAGTTAGTGAAAGCAAGAAACCAGAAAGTAGTGAAGAAAAGAAGTTAGATGAGAACAAATCTAAAGATGCACCTAAGCAAGAAGAATCACTGAAGTAAGAAGATGCACCGAAGCAAGAAGAACCACTGAAGAAAAATGAATCATCCAAAGGTATGCAAAGAGAATTCAAAGGTAGATGTTTTTCTTGTAATACTATTGGTCATAAGAGAGATTGTACAGGTAAACAATTCAAACCTCTTAATGGATATTGTTACAATTTTCATGGTTTTGGACATAGAGCTATTGAATGTAGAAGATTTAAAGTTATAGAGAATAATTACAATAGTAGAATGCCTAAAAATACTAACAATGCATATCAAAGATCAACTGAAGACATGAAAAGAGGAAATGGAATAGTATGTTACAGATGCAACAAAATTGGACATATTGCTAGAAATTACAAGACACAAATCAATCAGCAAACACCTAGATATGGAACCAATGGAATCATTTCTCAGATATGTAACAAGATTGGACACACAACAAGATTTTTTAGAATGAACAATGGAGGTTATCATCATAACCCTAATCCTAGAAACTATGCAAGAAGGAATGAAAATGTAGGAAACAAAGAGAAAGGTTGTTGTAGCAATGAAGATGAAGTAAAATTTGTTAAAGGCATAGATCAAGAAGATATATTCAACACTGAAGGTAATCAGGAAGGTAGTGTATCTAATGGTAAGAATGAGTCTTTACCTAACCCTTCTTTAAGCACTTAAATTATGTAAATTTCTATAGTTTAGGAACTTAGAATTAGTGTAGAATTAGATTTTGAATGAGTTAAGTTTTGCGCAGTTAGATGAAGGTTTGTTATGTTATACTAATACTATGGTTAAGTGCGCAAAAAGAAATATTCTATTTTGTATGGTCACAAGAAGATTTATGGTTGTAGATTTACAGAATCAGCTTTTGGCATTTTAGCGGCAAAAGAATTGAATGCAATGTCACATTGAGTAAATGCTAAGTATTAAAAGATTGAAATCGAAGTTATTGTGATTATCAAGTGACTAGAAGTGATTTGCAAAAGTTTGAAGCGTCAATCAAGCGAAAGCCTAATTTTGTGAATTTAAGGTATTTATCTGACTAAGATCTTGAATCAGCTTAAGTAATCAGATATAATCATGGATGTGTCATTGATTCAAAACATTAAGGATAAGAATAGACCTAGAACTAAGAAAGATCCAGTTGAAACTTCAGAAAGAGATGCTAGTTTAGCTTTATCATCTATACCAGATGGAGTTCTTCATTTAGAGAATGTTAAAAGTTATCTTGGATGCAAATATGAAACCCTAAGGGAGAGTAATTTTAATGGTGAATATCAAAAATTGTACAACAAGGATATGTCAGTGAAATAAGGTTATGAACATCTAGAAAATAATGAAATCATTGAGTACTCTATGAAATATGAATTTGATGATGAGGAGTGTACTAAGATCATTTTGAGTAGGATACAAATGGTAAATTTTGGTTAGAAGATAGAGTTATTGACATAACTATAGACCTAATTCATGATGTGACTAGATTATCAAAAGTTGGTGCAATTCCACTGAATGAGAAAAATATGAGAAAGATTGTGATTGAAAACACTGGTTCAATATACAATGGCAGAGGTATGGTCATTAGTAAGATTAAGCAAGATGATGTAAAATACTTGTGTAAGATTTTGACAACAAAGTTCTATGGAAGTTCTAGAGAAGATGATATGCTAGTAGGTATGGTACACATTGCTTATTTGATGTGTGTGGAGAAGAAGCCTGTGGATATGTGTGAAATTTTGAGAGTACAATTGTTTGAGAACTTGGAAAAGATAAAGCAAGCTAAATACACTCACTTTATATTTTCCTCATTGGTTACTTACATGTTCTTCCACTTGCTAAGAAGATTTCCTTACACTATTGATTGGAATGATGGTGTGAATACTATGGAAAGAATCAATAAAGTTTACATGAAACATCTTATTGAGAAGGTTAATGACTGTGTAAAGTTAGTGTTGAAAACTTTTCAGAACATTGTGGTAAATAGATCAAGAATTTCTCCATCCCTAGTTGATAAATACAAAGATGATATATGTTTTATGGTTGATACTGATTTCACTTACATTGAGGTAGTAGAACCTAGACATGAATTCATAGACCCTCTTGGCTATGAAATCTCTAAAGTTGAGACAGAAGGATATGTTAGTAGATTGTTGAGAAGTAAAGTGGATGCTCATGGCAATAGATTTGGAACATATGATGAAAACTTTGATTCAGAAAAGACACTCAAGGAAGAGGAATAATCAAAGAAGAGAGTGGAGTGTACAATAAAGAAAATTTTAAAAGAATCAAGTATGAGTGAGCAGGAATTTGATATTGCAAGAAAGACTGTAGAATTAATAAGGAAAAGTGAGATACTATCAGTCCCACCTTTGGCATCAAGTTTAGAATCCATTCAAGTTAAGGTAAAGGTTGAAGAGCTTGAGAAGGAGCAAGAAATTAGTCAGACAGAGAAACCCTCTTCTTCAGCACCAAGAAAAAGAATGAAGGCAAGTGCTTCAAGACCGGGTAAAAGATAAAAAAAATTGTTCCACCAGTACCTAGAAGAGTTGTAGAGATAAAAGATGATGAAGTAACAATAAAGAATAAATCATGGAAACCAAGGATAGAAGGAGTTAATGAAGATATAATGCAACATGGAGACTTTACCAAGATGAACAAATACTATGATTTATATGGATCCTCTGACAGATTAAATCTAGAGAATGCAATGGTTACACATGATTTTGACAAACAAGAAATTTGATACTATTCATGGAAAGATACTAGAAGATTTGTACAATAGACTTGTGAGAAGAAAGATGAGAGCACAAGAAGAAAATACTAAAATGAGAGAGAATGTGATAAGACAATTCTATGACATAAGAGATGATGACCACCTGAAATAGATCCTCAAGCCACTTGAAACCCTATTAAGAACCAAAAGAAGAACTATACAAATAATGGGAGGTCAGTATGAACAAGTAAAGACTGAAACTGAACAGGTAGTTGTGCAAGTGCTAGCAAACTTGGTAGTAGGAAAAGATAGAAAAGATCAATCAGTTGCAGAACTAGCAGAGAAACAGAGTTCAGAATAGGCAAAGGCAACAACAAAGGTAGTTGAAGTTGAAGATATTCCCTCTTCTATAAACATTAGCACAAAATCTATGGACATTGAAGGAACAAAAGTTACGTTAGATTTAGATGATGTGGTACTCAATAGTTTGGATAACATTGTTGACAATTTAGCTTTGGGAGAGCAAGAAAAGAGTATTGAAATAGAGTCTATACGAACAACAGAGTAAATGGAAATAGAGGCCCATACACCTATTGAACCACAAGAAGACATCAGTCTTACTCCTAAGACTGGAAAGAAGAAAGGAATAGGAACATTGATTGAAGATTTGAGCAAGGAGGTTGATGATGATGATCAATTAGAGTTGATCACTTCTTTGAACAAAATTATTGGAAAGAACAAGAAAGTTAAGAATTTGGAAGGTAGCCTGAAAGATTTGATTGAGAAGCTACAAAGTGTTATATCTACAAAAGTCTTTGATTTAGACCCACTTGAAAGAGCAAAGATGGTAATAAATTATTTTGATTTTGAGTTCACAACTTTGACTAATATTGCTAAGGTTAAGGCACAGGCAGCTTATGAAGCTGAGAAGTTGTAGAATATAAGTCAAAATATCAAAAATGACATTGACAGCCTTGATAGACACATTAAGAATTTAAGGAAACATCTTGAGACTGGAAAGTGTTTGTACATTCAGTGTACAAAATCTGAAAATATAATAATTTGAGGAAGAGAAGAAGATACAAGAGAAGCAAGATGAAATTGCAGCAGAGACAAACTCAATGGCCAACACAAACATAAAGATCAGTGCAGTTGAGAAAAAGATCAGAAAATTATGTGATGAGATAAGGACTTTAAATGATGAGAAGAGCAGGAAAATTATTAAGATGAACATCTTGAGAGAGCATGTCTCAATCAAGTTGACTATTATAGAAGAGTAGCTAGAAGAATGTCTTACTGCTAAGACATCATTTTTGAAGTTCAATTTTGAGTCCCTTCAAGCTTGTCAGATTGCAGCATACAGATTGAGTACTTTACTCAATGTAGCAGAATCAATTAAGAAGGTATGGGAGAAAGATTTTGAGGCTTGGAAGTTAGATTTTTCAGATTGTGTTGCAAGCCTACGAGCTTTGCAATAAGACAGTAAGGTAAAAGTTTTGACATAATTTTGTATATCCCTTTCCACCTTTTATTTTGTCATTATTGTCAAAGGGGGAGAGATACTTAGAAAATTGTCTATATATGATAAGGAAGGATACTCATAGGGCGTGTTCTATGGATTATTATGAAGTATTATAGATTATGTATATATTTTGAGGAGATATAAGGATAGTATACTTATTTTATACTATGGCCACAATTTTGATACAAATTTTGAGATTTTGACTTGTACACTTAGCCAATTTTCTCATATGTTGCCACCAATGACAAAGGAGGAGATTGTTGGCAATTTGGCTGAGGTATGTACATGGATGTTGTCATTATGGAAACATATGTTCCCTATGAAGATCGCATAAGCTGGAAAGTAAGTATGGAAGATCGCAAATTAAAATTGTCTAAGTATGAAAAAGAGTTTTTGACAGCGCACCCGATACAGTCTGTTTTGGTGACATTCACTAGATGATGCAGGAGCATCGTAGGTGTAAGAGCAATCTTGCATCACCCAAAAATATTTCTATTTTTATATTCAATAAGGGTTATTTTGTGTAGAGCTGCTATTTATGGAAAGTTACTATTTTTGGTAATTTTCATATGTGCTTAGAATGATTTGATTTCTTTCTTGGAGGTTCATGTTGGTCATATAAGTCTGCCAGTAAAGTTTCATTGCCAGATCAAGTGTATATTGGAAGATATTGAAGATTTTCGGTATTGGTAGTAGGGTACAGAAACTTTGAACTCATTTTTGAAGGTTTTAGAGGCCCTGAATGAGGTCAAAAATTTGGGTGATGGATGCTTCCACAGATCAAGCCTGTAGAGTACTTCGTGGCATTTTTGAAATGGGGTTATAATAGCCGATCGGGTCAACTGGTGATGACTTATGGTCTTCGGAAGTTGGGCCACCTGAAATGGTGGAAAATAATTTTTTTCAAAATTTATGTTCGAGTTTCAAAGGTTATCTTGAGCTGACTATGATGTAATAAAATGTAAAATAAAATAATTCTAAGTTTGGTCGGCCTTATTGGCTAAAATTTTGGAACCTTCCCAGGCGGTGGAAAGTTGTCTATATAAGGAAGGCTATATTATTGTCTTAGGTAGTTCGAAATAGTTCTGGGTAGTAGATCTGGGTATTGATTCAAGGCTTTATCCTATAGAATATTGTAAGGGAATGCCCATGTGGCTTTGCATATTGTAATTCTAAAAGTTTGTAATTCCACATTTGTGGAGATAATAAGAAGCCAATTTTCTGTTCTTGCATATTACTTTTGTTGTTTCTCTATTTCTGTTGTGTGTTTGTGGTATTAAGGGGAGCACCCTTCATCAAGTGTTATCAGAGTAGGTTTTCTTAAGTGTGTAAACAGATCACCGACTGTGAGGTAGTTTGCACCAGGACCGTAGTTAGGGTTTCAGTGTGCATCACGAAAATACCTCCATGAAGAGAACGTGGCGGAAGAGCTAGTGCTGTGACACCTAAGGTTAGAGAGCTACAGAGACAAGTGTGAGCATTGCAAGAAGAGATTCATAGAGGAATGAATCTTAATGTTAGAGACGAAAGTGAGGATGAAGCCGAAGAAGAATATCAAGAAGGAGAAGTTGAAATTGTGAACCAGGAGGAAGAAAGACTTTTTCGGGGGATTTCTAAGATTGGAAAAGGACCTAAGATTGAGGTTCCTACATTTTTTGGAAATCTTAACCTAGAGGAATTGATCGACTAGATCAATGAATGTCAAGAATATTTTGAGTATGAAGATGTTGAGGATCCTGATAGGGTCAAATTTGTGAAGGCCAAACTGAAAGGTCATGCGAAGATATGGTGGCAAGAGATTCAGTTGGAGTGAAATAAAAGGGGAAAGGAGAAAATCACGAGATGGGATCGGATGGTGGATAAATTGAAGCGACAGTTCATTCCTGTTCATTATGAGCTTGAACTACTGAAAAAAATGCAAAGTTTGAAGCAAACAGGAAGATCTGTTTAGGAGTATACAGAGGAGTTCTATCGACTTCTCATCAGAACAGGCCATGCAGAAGCTGATAAAGAGAAAGTTGCCTGATACCTTAATGGGTTAAGGCCAAGCATTCAGGAGGAGCTGAATCTAGATCGAATGAACAGTATTGAAGAGGCATACCAGTTTTCCCTAAAAGTAGAGGAAAAGCTGAACAAGAAGTTTGAGAGCAGACAAAATGGAAGAGGTCACGATGGACGATCTGGTGGATGGTCATATGGTGGCCAAAATGAAGATCCAAAAAAAAAGGATGAGGCCAATAGTAGTTAGAATCAGTGAGGAAATAATTTCAATTGCTTCTAGGATCAGAATAATAGAGATCAGAGAGGAAGAGGAAGAGGACAAGGATCTGGAAGAGGTGGCTTTCGTGGAACATGTTTTCACTGTGGAGAAGAAGGTCATAGGGCATTTGAATGTCCTCAGTGCCAAGGTAGAACAGATAGGAGAAATGAAGGCCAAGCCAGAGTTACACATATAGATGAAGATGCCAGATCATCAAATTCTAAAGATGCTGAAAGAGGAGAAACGTTGATTAACATAAGACTCCTGTTGAGTGGTGAGAATGAACTTGAGCAAAGGAGGAGCCTGTTTCATACTAGATGCAAGTGTGAGGGTAAATGGTATGATGTGATTATTGACAATGGAAGCACTGACAATTTGGTGTCAGAAGAGATGGTGACAAAGTTGAAGCTCAAGAGACAGAAACACCCACATCCATATCGGATTGCCTGGGTGCAAGATGACCACAAGGTCATGGTCAGTGAACAGTGCCTGGTAAAGTTCAAGATCGGCGGGTACCAAGATGAGGTACTATGTGATATCATCTCTATGGATGCATGTCATATGTTGTTGGGTAGACCATGGCAGTTTGACAGATGTGCTGTACATGAGGGTCATGCGCATACCTATTTCCTGACAAAGGATGGAGTGTGACATAAGCTAAAACCATTGAAGGAGACTGAAGAAAAGGTATGTGGTAATCCAAGGATAAATTTTTTTGATGGAAGAAATTTCCTAGATGGTATGGGGCATGAGCATGTATGTTTTGCTTTAATTCCAAAAGCTGGTAAGGAGGAAGTAGAAGATGTTCCTGTAGAAGTTGCAGATTTTTTGAATGAGTTTTAGGATATTGTATCCAATAACATGCCTGATGGATTACCACCAATCAAGAAGATCAATCATCAGATGGACTTGATCCAAGGAGCGAGTTTCCTGAATAAGGCAGCAAACAGAATGACACCTGCAGAAAGTGAGGAGTTGAACAGACAAGTACATGAGTTGTTATAGAAAGGATTGATTCGAGAGAGTCTAAGTCCCTATGCTGTACCAGCAGTATTAGCACCAAAGAAGAATGTAGAGTGGAGGATGTGTATAGATTTTAGAGCAATAAACAAGATCACAATCAAGTACGGGTTTCCATTGCCACGAATGGATGATATTATGGACTGTTTGAGTGGAGCTGTGTATTTCTCAAAGATAGATCTAAAGAGTGGATATCATGAGATTCAGATCAGAGAAGGAGATGAATGGAAGACTACTTTTAAGATAAAAGAAGGACTGTATGAGTGGTTAGTCATGCCTTTTGGGCTAACCAATGCACCGATCACTTTCATGCAGCTCATGAACGAGGTTCTGAAAGAATTTTTGGGTAAGTTTGTCATTGTTTACCTAGATGATATTTTGATCTTTAGTAAGACATTGGATGAGCATATGATGCATATTTGTATGGTATTTGAGAAGTTGAGAGAAGAGAAATTCATGATTAATTTGAAAAAATGCAGTTTTATGAAGAAAGAGTTAGTGTATTTGGGATTTGTAGTTTAACTAGAAGGTCTAAAAATGGACCCAGAGAAGGTACAGGCTATCCTTGAATGGCCTACTCCAAGGAGTGCTACTGAGGTAAGATCTTTCCATGGTCTAGCTAGCTTTTATAGAAAGTTTATCAGAAATTTTAGCAGTATCTGTGGACCCTTGACTGAAATAATGAGAGGGGATAGAAAAGAGTTTAAGTGGACTAAAGGAGCAGAAAAGAGTTTTCAATTATTGAAACAAAAAGTTACAGAACAACCTGTTTTAGCACTTCTAGATTTTAATAAAGTGTTTCAAGTAGATTGTGATGCTAGTGGTACTGTAATAGGAGCTGTTATGAGCCAAGAAGGTAAACCTGTTGCTTATTTTAGTGAGAAGTTAAATGATGCCAAGAGAAAATATTCTATTTATGATCAGAAATTTTATGCTATAGTTCAGGCATTAAAGAAGTGGAGACATTATCTGCTTCCTAAGGAGTTTGTTTTGTATACTAATCATCAAGATTTGCAATATTTGAATAGTCAAGGAAAATTGAATCAAAGATATTTGAAATAGGTTGAGTTTTTGCAGAGTTATACATTTGTTTTGAAACACATGAGTGAAAAGTCTAATAGGGTTGTAGATGCTCTTAGCAGAAGGCAACTATTGCTGACAAAAATGTAGATTGAAGTGGTTGGGTTCAAGGAACTCAAAAATTTGTATCCAGAGGATCCTAATTTTAGTGAAGCTTGGAAAGCTTGTACAGAATCTCTTACTCTAGACAGGACAAAATGGTTGGATTTCATCATCCAGGATGATATGCTATTCAGAGGGAGTCAGTTGTGCATTCCACGAAGTTCTATAAGGGAGAATCTCATCAAGGAGAAGCATAGTGGAGGATTGGCTAGACATTTTGGTCATGATAAAACCCTTACTTTGGTTGGTGAGAATTATTATTGGCCACAATTGCAGCAAGATGTAAAGAAGTTTGTACAGAGTTGCAGAGTATGTCAGATGGTGAAAGGAGTGAAGTAGAATACAGGGTCGTATCAGCCATTACCTATACCAGAGAAGCCTTGGGAGGATATCAGTATGGACTTTGTTCTTGGTTTACCAAAGACTCAGTGGGGACATGATTCAATTTTTGTGGTGGTTGACAGATTTTCAAAGATGGCACATTTCATTCCCTATAAAAAGACTAATGATGTTGTTCATGTAGCAGGATTGTTTTTTAGAGAAGTGGTGAGACTACATGGTTTGCCAAAGACCATAGTTTCAGATCGGGAAACTAAGTTTGTTGGATATTTTTAGCGTACATTGTGGAAGAAGTTGAAGACCCATTTGAAGTTTAGTTCATCACATCATCCACAGACTGATGGATAGACAGAGGTGGTGAATAGAAGTTTGAGAAATTTGCTGAGATGTTTGGTTGGAGATAAGCCAACAGGATGGGATTTGATTTTACCACATACAAAATTTGCATACAATAATTCTGTCAATAGGAGCACTGGTAAATCACCATTCTAGATTGTATATGGAAGTAGTCCAAGAAATGCATCTGAATTGAGGAAGATAGATAAAAGAGAAATAAGTAGTGCTGAAGCTGAAGATTTTGTAGAACACTTGAAGAACATCCATGGGGAGGTGAGGAAGCATATTACCAAGATGAATGCATAGTATAAGGCTAAGGCAGATGATAAAAGGAGGTATAAGAAATTTTAGGTTGGTGATGAAGTCATGGTTCATTTGTGGAAGGAGCGGTTTCTAGTTGGTACATATAACAAGCTAAAAATGAAGAAGTTTGGACCATGTAAGATACTGAAGAAACATGATTCAAGAAATGCATATGAGGTAGAATTGCCTACCGAGCTAAATATTTTACTAGTGTTTAACATTTCAGATCTGACAGAGTATCATGAAGGAGGTGTTGAAGATGAGATCACAGCAGCACAGTGGAGTATTCCAGCAACTAGTTTAGACACTAAGGAGATCGAGGATACACTAGGCAGTCGTGTTAGCAGAAGCACAAGGAACAGGACATATGAAGAATATTTGGTCAAGTTGAAAGGATGACCTGTTGAAGATTCATCATGGCTACCAAGGGTGGAGGTTAACCGTCTTGATTTTCCTCTGCACACCTGAGTCGTGACAGGGTCACTTCTCAAATTACCCTGGGTCTCTGATGCAGGAGCATCCTGGGTGTAAGAGCAATCTTGCAGAACCCAAAAATATTTCTATTTTTATATTCAATAAGGGCTATTTTGTGTAGAGGTGCTATTTATGAAAAGTTACTATTTTTGGTAATTTTTGTATGTTCTCAGAATGATCTGATTTCTTTCTTGGAGGTTCATGTTGGTCATATAAGTCTACCAGTAAAGTTTCATTGCCAGATCAAGTGTATATTGGAAGATATTGAAGATTTTCAGTATTGGCAGTAGGGTACAAAAACTTTGAACTCAGTTTTGAAGGCTTTAGAGGCCCCAAATGAGGTCAAAAATTTGGGTGACAGGTGCTTGCGCGGTTCAAGCCTGTAGAGTGCTTCGTGGCATTTTTGAAATGGGGTTATAATAGCTGATCTGGTCAACTGGTGATGACTTATGGTCTTCGGAAGTTGGGCCACCTGAAATGTCAGAAAATAATTTTCTTCAAAATTTTTGTTCAGGTTTCAAAGGTTATCTTGAGCCGATTATGATGTAATAAAATATAAAATAAAATAATTCTAAGTTTGGTCAGCCTTATTGGCTAAAATTTTGAAACCTTCCCAAGTGGTGGAAAGTTGCCTATATAAGGAAGGCTGTATTATTGTCTTAGGCAGTTCGGAATAGTTCTGGGTAGTAGATCTGGGTATTGATTCGAGGCTTTGTCCTATAGAATATTGTAAGGGAATGCCCATGTGGCTTTGCATATTGTAATTCTACATTTGTGGAGATAATAAGAAGCCAATTTTCTATTCTTGCATATTACTATTATTGTTTCTCTATTTTTGTTGTGTGTTTGAGGTATTATGGGGAGCACCCTTCATCAAGAGGTATTAGAGCAGGTTTTCTTGAGTGTGTAAACAGATCACCGACTGTGAGGTAGTTTTCACCAGGACCGTGGTTAGGGTTTTAGTGTGCATCATGAAAATACCTCCATGACGAGAACGTGGCAGAAGAGCTGGTGCTGTGACACCTGAGGTTAGAGAGCTGCAGAGACAAGTGCAAGCATTGCAAGAAGAGATTCATAGAGGAATGACTCTTAATGTCAGAGACGAAAGCAAGGATGAAGCCGAAGAAGAATATCAAGAAGGAGAAGTTGAAATTGTGAACCAGGAGGAAGAAAGACTTTTTTGGGTGATTTCCAAGATTGGGAAAAGACCTAAGATTGAGGTTCCTACATTTTCTAAAAATTTTAACCTAGAGGAATTGATCAACTAGATCAATGAATGTGAAGAATATTTTGAGTATGAAGATGTTGAGGATCTTGATAGGGTCAAATTTGCAAAGGCCGGACTGAAAGGTCATGCGAAGATATGGTGGCAAGAGATTTAGTTAGAATGAAATAGAAGGGGAAAGGAGAAAATCATGAGATGGGATTGGATGGTGGATAAATTGAAGTGACAGTTTATTCTTGTTGATTATGAGCTTGACCTACTGAAGAAAATGCAAAGTTTGAAGCAAGTAGGAAGATCTATTCAGGAGTATACAGAGGAGTTCTATCAACTTCTCATCAGAACAGGCCATGCAGAAGCTGATAAAGAGAAAGTTGTCTGATACTCTAATGGGTTAAGGCCAAGCATTTAGTAGGAGCTAAATCTGGTTTGAATGAATAGTATTGAAGAGGCATACCAATTTTTCCTAAAAGTAGAGGAAAAGCTGAACAAGAAGTTTGAGAGCAGACAAAATGGAAGAGGTCATGGTGGATGATCTGGTGGACAGTCATATGGTGGCTGAAATGAAGATCCAAAAAAGAAGGATGAGGCCAGTAGCAGTCAGAACCAGTGAGGAAATAATTTCAATCACTTCCAAGATCAGAATAATAGAGATCAGAGAGGAAGATGAAGAGGACAAGGATCTGGAAGAGGTGGCTTCCGTGGAACATGTTTTCACTATGGAGAAGAAGGTCATAGGGCATTTGAATATCCTCAGTGCCAAGGTAGAATAGACAAGAGAAATGAAGGCCAGGCCAGAGTTGCACATATAGATGAAGATACTAGATCATCAAATTCTGAAGTTACTGAAAAAGGAGAAATGTTGATTAACAAAAGAGTCTTGTTGAGTGGTGAGAATGAACCTGAGAAAAGGAGGAGCCTATTTCACACTAGATGCCAATGTGAGGGTAAATTTTATGATGTGATTATTGATAGTGAAAGCACTAACAATTTGGTGTCAAAAGAGATGGTGACAAAGTTGAAGTTCAAGAGACAGAAACACCCACATCCATATCAGATTGCCTGGGTGCAGGATGACCACAAGGTCATGGTCAGTGAACAGTGCCTAGTAAAGTTCAAGATTAGTGGGTACCAAGATGAGGTACTATGTGATATCATCTCTATGGATGCATGTCATATGTTGTTGGGTAGACCGTGATAGTTTGACAGATGTGCTGTACATGATGGTCATATGAATACCTATTCCCTGACAAAAGATGGAGTGTGACATAAGCTAAAACCATTGAAGGAGACTAAAGAAAAGGTATGTGGTAATGAAAGGATAACTTTTGTTGATGGAAGAAATTTTCTAGATGGTATGAGGCATGAGCATGTATGTTTTGCTTTAATTCCAAAAGCTGGTAAGGAGGAAGTAGAAGATGTTCATGTAGAAGTTGTAGATTTGTTGAATGAGTTTCAGGATATTGTATTTGATAACGTGCTTGATGGATTACCACCAGTCAAGAAGATCAATCATCAGATGGACTTGATCTCAGGAGTGATTTTTTCGAATAAGGTAGCACACAGAATGACACCTGCAGAAAGTGAGGAGTTGAACAAACAAGTACATGAGTTGTTATAAAAAGGATTGATTCAAGAGAGTCTGAGTCCCTGTGCTGTACCAGTGGTATTAGCACCAAAGAAGAATGGAGAGTGGAGGATGTGTACAGATTCTAGAGCAATAAACAAGATCATAATCAAGTACAGATTTCCATTGCCATGAATGGATGATATTATGGACTATTTGAGTGGAGCTATGTATTTCTCAAAGATAGATCTAAAGAGTGGATATCATGAGATTCAGATCAAAGAAGGAGATGAATGGAAGACTACCTTCAAGACAAAGGAAGGACTGTATGAGTGGTTAGTCATGCCTTTTGAGCTAACCAATGCACCGAGCACTTTCATGCGGCTCATGAATGAGGTTCTGAAAGAATTTTTGGGTAAGTTTGTCATTGTTTACCTAGATGATATTTTGATCTTTAGTAAGACATTGGATGAGCATATGATGCATATTCATATGGTATTTGAAAAGTTGAGAGAAGAAAAATTGTTGATTAATTTGAAGATAGAAAAGAGTTTAAGTGGACTAAAACAATGAAAGAGATAGAAAAGAGTTTAAGTGGACTAAAGAAGCAGAAAAAAGTTTTTAATTATTGAAATAAAAAGTTATAGAACAACCTGTTTTAGCACTTTCAGATTTTAATAAGGTGTTTCAAGTAGATTGTGATGCTAGTGGTACTACAATAGGAGCTATTATGAGCCAAGAAGGTAAACCTGTTGCTTATTTTAGTGAGAAGTTAAATGATGCCAAGAGGAAATATTCTGTTTATGATCAAGAATTTTATGCTATAGTTCAGGCATTAAAAAAGTGGAGACATTATCTACTTCCTAAAGAGTTTGTTTTGTATACTGACCATCAAGCTTTGCAATATTTGAATAGTCAAGGAAAATTGAATCAAAGGCATTTGAAATGGGTTGAGTTTTTACAAAGTTATACATTTGTTTTGAAACACAGTAGTGTAAAGTCTAATAGTGTTGTAGATGCTCTTAGCTGAAGGTAACTATTGCTGATAGAAATGTAGATTGAAGTGGTTGGGTTCAAGGAACTCAAGAATTTGTATCTAGAGGATCCTGATTTTGGTGAAGCTTGGAAAGCTTGTACAGAACCTGTTACTCTAGACAGGATGAAATGGTTGGATTTCATCATCCAGGATGATATGCTATTTAGAGAGAGTCAGTTGTGCATTCCGTTAAGTTTTATGAGGGAGAATCTCATCAAGGAGAAGCATAGTGGAGGATTGGCTGGACATTTTGGTTGTGATAAAATCCTTACTTTAGTTGGTGAGAATTATTATTGGCCACAATTGCAGCAAGATGTGAAGAAGTTTTTATAGAGTTGTAGAGTATGTTAGATGGTGAAAGGAGTGAAGTAGAATATAGGGTTGTATCAGCCATTACCTATACTAGAGAAGCCTTGGGAGGATATGAGTATGGACTTTGTTCTTGGTTTACCGAGGACTCAGCAGGGACATGATTCAATTTTTGTGGTGGTTGACAGATTTTTGAAGATGGCACATTTCATTCCCTGCAAGAAGACTAATGATGCTGTTCATGTAGCAGGATTATTTTTCAGAGAAGTGGTGAGACTACATGGTTTGCCAAAGACCATAGTTTCAGATCGAGATACTAAGTTTGTTGGATATTTCTGGCATATATTGTAGAAGAAGTTGAAGACCGATTTGAAGTTCAGTTCATCACATCATCCACAGACTGATGGATAGACAGAGGTGGTGAATAGAAGTTTGGAAAATTTGCTGAGCTGTTTGGTTGGAGATAAGACAACAAGATGGGATTTGATTTTACCACAGGTGGAATTTTCATACAATAATTCTATCAACAGGAGCACTGGTAAATCACCATTCCAGATTGTATATGGAAGTAGTCCAAGAAATGCATCTGAATTGAGGAAGATAGATAAAGGAAAAATAAGTAGTGCTGAAGCTGAGAATTTTGTAGAACACTTGAAGAACATCCATGGGGAGGTGAGGAAACATATTACCAAGATGAATGCATAGTATAAGGCTAAGGCAGATGAAAAAAGGAGGTATAAGGAATTTTAGGTTGGTGATGAAGTCATGGTTCATTTACAGAAGGAGCGGTTTCTAGTTGGTACATATAACAAGCTAAAAATGAAAAAGTTTGGATCATGTAAGATACTGAAGAAACATGATTCAAGAAATGCATATGGGGTAGAATTGCCTACTGAGCTAAATATTTCACCAGTGTTCAACATTTCAAATCTGACAGAGTATCACGAAGGAGGTGTTGAAGATGAGATCACAGTAGCACAGTGGAGTATTCCAGCAACTAGTTCAGACACTAAGGAGATCGAGGATATACTGGACAGTAATGTTGGTAGAAGCACAAGGAACAGGACATATGAAGAATATCTGGTCAAGTGGAAAGGATGACCTATTGAAGATTCATCATAACTAACAAGGGTGGAGGTTAACTATCTTGGTTTTCCTCTGCACACCTGAGTCATGATAGGGTCACTTCTCAAATTACCTTGGGTGTCTGATGCAGGAACATCCTGGGTGTAAGAGCAATCTTGCATCACCCAAAAATATTTCTTCTTTTGTATTCAATAAGGGCTATTTTGTGCAGAGCTACTATTTATGGAAAGTTGCTATTTTTGGTAATTTTTGTATGTGCTCAGAATGATCTGATTTCTTTCTTGGAGGTTCATGTTGGTTATATAAGTCTACCAGTAAAGTTTCATTGCCAGATCAAGTGTATATTGGAAGATATTAAAGATTTTCGGTATTGGCAGCAGGTTACAGAAAATTTGAACTCAGTTTTGAAGGCTTTAGAGGCCTCGGATGAGGTCAAAAATTTGGGTGATGGGCGCTTGCATGGGTGAAGCTTGTAGAGTGCTTTGTGGTATTTCTGAAATGGGGTTATAATAGCCGATCGGGTTAACTGGTGATGACTTATGGTCTTCCGAAGTTGGGCCACCTGAAATTGTAGAAAATAATTTTCTTCAAAATTTATGTTCAGGTTTCAAAGGTTATCTTGAGCTGACTATGATGTAATAAAATGTAAAATAAAATAATTTTAATTTTGGTCAGCCTTATTGGCTAAAATTCTAGAACCTTCCCAGGCGGTGGAAAGTTGCCTATATAAGGAAGGCTGTATTATTGTCTTAGGCAGTTCGGAATAGTTCTGGGTAGTAGATCTGGGTATTGATTCGAGGCTTTTTCCTACAGAATATTGTAAGGGAATGCCCGTGTGGCTTTGCATATTGTAATTCTAAAAGTTTGTAATTCCACATTTGTGGAGATAATAAGAAGCCAATTTATCTGTTCTTGCATATTACTATTGTTGTTTCTCTATTTCTGTTGTGTGTTTGTGGTATTAAGGGGAGCACCCTTCATCAAGTGGCATCAAAGCAAGTTTTTTTGAGTGTTTAAATAGATCACTGACTGTGAGGCAGTTTGCACCAGGACCATGGTTAGGGTTTCAGCACACATCGCAAAAATGCCTCCACAAAGAGAACGTGGCAGAAGAGCTAGTGCTGTGACACCTGAGGTTAGAGAGCTGCAGAGACAAGTGGGAGCATTGCAAGAAGAGATTCACAGAGGAATGAATCTTAATGTTAGAGATGAAAGCGAGGATGAAGCTGAAGAAGAATATCAAGAAGGAGAAGTTGAAATTGTGAACCAGGAGGAAGAAAGACTTTTTCGGGTGATTTTCAAGATTGGGAAAAGACCTAAGATTGAGGATGCTACATTTTCTAAAAATCTTAACTAGAGGAATTGATCGACTGGATCAATGAATGTGAAGAATATTTTGAGTATGAAGATGTTGAGGATCCTGATAGGGTCAAATTTGTGAAGGCCAGACTGAAAGGTCATGCAAAGATATGGTGGCAAGAGATTCAGTTGGAGTGAAATAGAAGAGGAAAGGAGAAAATCATGAGATGGGTTCAGATGATGGATAAATTGAAGTGACAGTTCATTCCTATTGATTATGAGCTTGACCTATTGAAGAAAATGCAAAGTTTGAAGCAAGCAGGAAGATCTGTTCAGGAGTATACAGAGGAGTTCTATCGACTTCTCATCAGAACAAGCCATGTAGAAGCTGATAAAGAGAAAGTTGCCCGATACCTTAATGGGTTAAGGCCAAGCATTCAAGAGGAGCTAAATCTGGTTCGAATGAATAGTATTGAAGAGGCATACCAGTTTGCCCTAAAATTAGAGGAAAAGCTAAACAAGAAGTTTGAGAGTAGACAAAATGGAAGAGGTCGCGGTGGATGATCTGGTGGATGGTCCTATTGTGGCCAAAATGAAGATCTGAAAAAGAAGGATGAGGCCAGTAGGAGTCAGAATTAGTGAGGAAATAATTCCAATCGCTTCTAGGATCAGAATAATAGAGATCAGAGAGGAAGAGGAAGAGGACAAGGATATGGAAGAGGTGGCTTCTGTGGAACATGTTTTCACTATGGAGAAGAAGGTCATACGGCATTTGAATGTCCTCAGTGCCAAGGTAGAACAGACAGTAGAAATGAAGGCCATGCCAGAGTTGCACATATAGATGAAGATGTCAGATCATCAGATTTTGAAGATACTGAAAGAGGAGAAACATTGATTAACAGAAGACTCTTGTTGAGTGGTGAGAATGAACCTGAGCAAAGGAGGATCCTATTTCACACTAGATGCAAGTGTGAGGGTAAATATTGTGATGTGATTATTGATAGTGGAAGCACTGACAATTTGGTGTCAGAAGAGATGGTGACAAAGTTGAAGCTCAAGAGATAGAAACACCCACATCCATATTAGATTGCTTGGGCACAAGATGACCACAAGGTCATGGTCAGTGAACAGTGCTTGGTAAAGTTCAAGATCGGCGGGTACCAAGATGAGGTACTATGTGATATCATCTCTATGGATGTATGTCATATGTTGTTGGGTAGACCGTGGTAGTTTGACAGATGTGCTGTACATGATGGTCATGCAAATACCTATTCCCTGACAAAGGATGGAGTGCGACATAAGCTAAAACCATTGAAGGAGACTAAAGAAAAGGTATGTGGTAATGCAAGGATAACTTTTGTTGATGGAAGAAATTTCCTAGATGGTATGAGGCATGAGCATGTATGTTTTTCTTTAATTCTAAAAGCTGGTAAGGAGGAAGTAGAAGATGTTCCTGTAGAAGTTGTAGATTTGTTGAATGAGTTTCAAGATATTGTATCTGATAACGTGCCTGATGGATTACCACCAGTCAAGAAGATCAGTCATCAGATGGACTTGATCCGAGAAGTGAGTTTGCCGAATAAGGCAGCACACAAAATGACACCTACAAAAAGTGAGGAGTTGAACAGACAAGTACATGAGTTGTTACAGAAAGGATTGATTCAAGAGAGTCTGAGTCCCTATCCTGTACCAGTGGTATTAGCACCAAAGAAAAATAAAGAGTGGAGGATGTGTACAGATTCCAGAGTAATAAACAAGATCACAATCAAGTACGAGTTTCCATTGTCATGAATGGATGATATTATGGACTGTTTGAGTGGAGCTGTGTATTTCTCAAAGATAGATCTGAAGAGTGGATATCATCAAATTCAGATCAGAGAAGGAGATGAATGGAAGACTGCCTTCAAGACAAAGGAAGGACTGTATGAGTGGTTAGTCATGCCTTTTGGGCTAACCAATGCACCGAGCACTTTCATGCGGCTCATGAATGAGGTTCTAATAGAATTTCTGGGTAAGTTTGTCATTGTTTACCTAGATGATATTTTGATCTTTACTAAGACATTGGATGAGCATATGATGCATATTCAGATGGTATTTGAGAAGTTGAGAGAAGAGAAATTATTGATTAATTTGAAGAAGTGCAGTTTTGTGAAGAAAGAGTTAGTGTATTTGGGATTTGTAGTTTCAGGAGAAGGTCTAAAAATAGACCCAGAGAAGGTACAAGCTATCCTTGAATGGCCTACTCCAAGGAGTGCTACTCAGGTAAGATTTTTTCATGGTCTATCTAGCTTTTACAGAAAGTTTATTAGAAATTTTAGCAGTATTTGTGGACCCTTGACTGAAACAATGAGAGGGGATATAAAAGAGTTTAAGTGGACTAAAAGAGCAAAAAAGAGTTTTCAATTATTGAAACAAAAAGTTACAAAACAACCTGTTTTAGCACTTCTAAATTTTAATAAGGTGTTTCAAGTAGATTGTGATGCTAGTGGTACTGCAATAGGAGCTGTTATGAGCCAAGAAGGTAAACCTATTGCTTATTTCAGTGAGAAGTTAAATGATGCCAAGAGGAAATATTCTATTTATGATCAAGAATTTTATGCTATAGTTTAGGCATTAAAGAAGTGGAGACATTATCTGCTTCCTAAGGAGTTTGTTTTGTATATTGATCATCAAGCTTTGTAATATTTGAATAATCAAGGAAAATTGAATCAAAGGCATTTGAAATGGGTTGAGTTTTTGCAGAGTTATACATTTGTTTTGAAACACAGGAGTGGAAAGTCTAATAGGGTTCAAGATGCTCTTAGCAGAAGGTAACTATTGCTGACAGAAATGTAGATTGAAGTGGTTGGGTTCAAGGAACTCAAGAATTTGTATCCAGAGGATCCTAATTTTAGTGAAGCTTGGAAAGCTTGTATAGAACCTGTTACTCTAGACAAGACGAAATGGTTGGATTTCATCATCCAGGATGATATGCTATTCAGAGGGAGTCAGTTGTGCATTCCATGAAGTTCTATGAGGGAGAATCTCATCAAGGAGAAGCATAGTGGAGGATTGGCTGGACATTTTGGTCATGATAAAACCCTTACTTTGGTTGGTGAGAATTATTATTGGCCACAATTGTAGTAAGATGTGAAGAAGTTTGTATAAAGTTGTAGAGTATGTCAGATGGAAAAAGGAGTGAAGCAGAATACAGGGTTGTATCAGCCATTACCTATACCGAAGAAAAATTGGGAGGATATCAGTATGGACTTTGTTCTTGGTTTATCAAGGACTCAGTGGGGACATGATTTAATTTTTGTGGTGGTTGATAGATTTTCAAAGATGGCACATTTCATTCCCTGCAAGAAGACTGATGATGTTGTTCATGTAGCAGGATTGTTTTTCAGAGAAGTGGTGAGACTACAGTGTTTGCCAAAGACCATAGTTTCAGATCGAGATACTAAGTTTGTTGGATATTTCTAGCGTACATTATGGAAGAAGTTGAAGACCGATTTGAAGTTTAATTCATCACATCATCCACAGACTGATGGATAGATAGAGGTGGTGAATAGAAGTTTGAGAAATTTGCTGAGATGTTTGGTTGGAGATAAGCCAACAAGATGGGATTTGATTTTACCACAGGCAGAATTTGCATACAATAATTCTGTCAACAAGAGCACTGGTAAATCACCATTCCAGATTGTATATGGAAGTAGTCCAAGAAATGCATCTGAATTGAGGAAGATAGATAAAGGAGAAATAAGTAGTGCTGAAGCTGAGGATTTTGCAGAACACTTGAAGAACATCCATTGGGAGGTGAGGAAGCATATTACCAAGATGAACGCATAGTATAAGGCTAAGGCAAATGAGAAAAGGAGGTATAAAGAATTTTAGGTTGGTGATGAAGTCATGGTTCATTTGCAAAAGTGGTTTCCAGTTGGTACATATAACAAGCTGAAAATGAAGAAGTTTGAACCATGTAAGATACTGAAGAAACATGATTCAGGAAATGCATATGAGGTAGAATTGCCTACCGAGCTAAATATTTCACCAGTGTTTAACATTTTAGATCTGACAGAGTATCATGAAGGAGGTGTCTAAGATGAGATCACAGCAGCACAGTGGAGTATTTCAGCAACTAGTTCAGATACTAAGGAGATCAAGGATATACTGGATAGTCATGTTGGTAGAAGCACAAGGAACAGGACATATGAAGAATATCTGGTCACGTGGAAAGGATGACCTGTTGAAGATTCATCATGGCTAACAAGGGTGGAGGTTAACCATCTTGGTTTTCCTCTGCACACCTGAGTCGTGATATGGTCACTTCTCAAATTACCCTAGGTGTCTGATGTAGGAGCATCCTGCGTGGAAGAGAAATCTTCCATCACCCAAAAATATTTCTATTTTTATATTCAATAAGGGCTATTTTGTGTAGAGCTGCTATTTATGGAAAGTTACTATTTTTTGTAATTTTTGTATGTGCTCAGAATGATTTGATTTCTTTCTTGGAGGTTCATGTTGGTTATATAAGTCTGCCAGTAAAGTTTCATTGCCAGATCAAGTGTATATTGGAAGATATTGAAGATTTTTGGTATTGGCAGTAGGGTATAGAAACTTTGAACTCAGTTTTGAAGGCTTTAGAGGCCCCAGATGAGGTCAAAAATTTGGGTGATGGGCACTTGCGTAGGTCAAGCCTGTAGAGAACTTCATGGCATTTTTGAAATGGGGTTATAATAGCCGAGCCGATCAGGTCAACTTGTGATGACTTATGGTCTTCGAAAGTTGGGCCACCTGAAATGGCAGAAAATAATTTTCTTCAAAATTTCTGTTCGGGTTTCAAAGGTTATGTTGAGCTGACTATGATGTAATAAAATGTAAAATAAAATAATTCTAAGTTTTCTTGGCCTTATTAGCTAAAATTTTGGAACCTTCCTAGGCGGTGGAAAGTTGTCTATATAAGGAAGGCTGTATTATTGTCTTAGGCAGTTCGGAATAGTTATGGGTAGTAGATCTGGGTATTGATTTGAGGCTTTGTCTTACAGAATATTGTAAGGGAATACCCATCTGGCTTTGCATATTGTAATTCTAAAAGTTTGTAATTCCACATTTGTGGAGATAATAAGAAGCCAATTTTTTGTTCTTGCATATTACTGTTGTTGTTTCTCTATTTCTATTGTGTGTTTGTGGTATTAAGGGGAGCACCCTTCATCACTAGAGCATGATCAGAGTTTGTGAAATTTAACATAGACTCTATGGTGTTTAAGGATACCCCGTCTCAGTGTACAAAAGAGTATGGATAGTACAGACAAAGTTATGATTATTTTACTGATGACAGTACAACCGACAGAGCAGTTTTGAAGGCAGAACTAGTAAATGAATTAAGGGATTATTTTTCTTGTCAAAATAATGACTTACTATTATAAATAGATGACATCTTATATGTTTACTCTTGGATAAAGATATGCAAGCCAATTGGAGAAAGATATTATGTTTGTATCTTGTATAAATAAAGATGAACCGAACATACTTGAAATGTAACACGTAACTTGTGATAGTTGTATATTTTGATAGCAGTGAAAGTTGTTGATATGAAGTTGTAAGCAGTACCATATTGTAATCAGTAAAAATTTGTATTACTTGTCTGGGCAGTGAGATCATCTGGTAATCAGGTTTTGTATCTACAACTCCTAACAGGGTTGAGGCTTCTAACAAGGCCTATAGTCCCTTAACCAGGACTGATACACTATATGTTTGTAATAGACTCCTAATAGGGTCAACATTCTTAATAGGATATCTTTTGATTAGGGGATCTTTATGGGTACCATCCCCACTAGGGTTTTCCCTTGGCCAAGGTTTCCTCAAGAACATATCATGTGTTATGAGTTCTTTACATTTACTGTTATGTGTGATATTTAGTTTCTTATGCTTTAAATTAATTTGTTATATCCATAAGTGGGCAAAAATAAAAGTTTGTGAAATACTGATTCACCCCCCCTCTCAGTATTTCCTATTTCTAACACACTAACCTCGAGCATTAGTAGTCCAAGGCAATAAAATCACATGCAAATATATATATATATATATATGTATGTATATATATATGTATGTATATATATATATATATATGTATATATATATATATATATATATATATATGTATATATATATATATGTATATATATATATGTATATATATATATATATGTGTGTGTATATATATATATATATATATATGTATATATATATATATATATATATATATATATATATATATATATATATATATATATATATATATATATATATATATATATATATATATATATATATATATAATTCATAATTAGCAACATTAATCAATATGTAGAATTCAATTCCTAATTACAATTTTCATTCAATAATGTTTAAACATAGTATCTTCATAAATCATCATGACATATTATCCATGCCACTTCCTAACGTAGAGCATAATCTATGAAATAGTGAAATCTAATCATGATTAAATCTTCTCATCAATTCACATATCTAAGCATGTATATCTAAAATCAACCATATGTTCTAGGTTCTAATTCACACCAAAATATAGTCTTCATAATGTAATCATCCTAAAACATAATATCATGAGTCTCTACCAAAATGATCAAAAGGTGTATCAAAGTATCAAATCATAAAGTATCAAAATGTGAATGGATCAATGATGCTATGATGGGTCAGGGTGAGGCCTCACACAAAGCTAATTATAATTTAATGGTCATTATTTTATGTGTCAATTTTGTACATAAGGCATTCAACTATAAAAGTAAGAAGGAATAACATATTCAATGCTTTAACTTTCACAAGTTTGGTCACAAAGAACATCAAATGAAAACTTTATTTGTCTCATCTAGCTAGAATGAATGGAACGAATAATCTATTTTATTATCATTTCTCTTTATGTCATCGTTATAGTCATAAAGATAATCAAATCAGCTCTAATATTCTCTTAGTTATGTTAGGAGAAGAAAATATCAAATGTTAAAAATGCAGTCAACCTAAGCATTATGCTAACACGTGTAGAAATGTAACTTCTCTAGGAAATTATGACAATGAAATGAAAGTTGCAGAATTAGATGAATATAAGAAGAATATAGGAATGGTATGAAAAAAAGGAAACATATCAAGAGAATTCTATAGAATTAGATCTCAGTGTAAGTTCTTTAGGAAAATGAGCCAATTGCCTTGACTCGGGTGGATTTTTCCAATGCATGTTCTGTTGATTCCCCCTCCCTAAAATGATGTATGTTGTGTTTCTAGAATTATTATGTTTGATATGGTTATTTATAAAGAAAATTACTTTTGTTGGTGCCATTGATGCTCATTTTTGGCACTAGAATCATCATGACAAATTGTTTAAAAAGGTAAGTTTTTAAATATTTTTTCATAATTTGTGAAGAAAGAAATGAAGTATTACAGAGTGAAAAATGAGTAAAAATATAAGCACAACAATGGAATCTATATTCAGTTTTAGTGAATCCTATGACATTATTCCATAGAAGCTAAAAAGGGTTGAGTTGGGAAATGTAACCCCCAACCTAGGAACCCATGATAAAAATGTCTAACTAGACAAAAAGTTGATACAATAATTTTTTATTTTTTTAAAACTGAAAGATACATATAGACAAAATTAAAATATTTTATTATAAATAAAAACATGTGAAGGAAATTTAATTCTTATGTTTTGAACATTAATATCATTAACATATTTTAATCATTTAGTAAAGGACTCTACATTTTGTTAGAAATAGGGAATACTGAGAGGGGGGTTGAATCAATATTCTACAAACTTTATATTTTTCCCAATTATGGATATAACAAATTATCTTTACACATGCATAACATAAGAAGCTAAACAACATGCATAGCAATAAAACTAAAGAACTCATAACACATGATTTGTTCTTGAGGAAACCCTAGCCAAGGGAAAACCCTAGTGGGGATGGTACCCACAAAGATCAACTAATCAAAAGTATCCTATTAAGGATGTTGAACCTGTTAGGATTCTATTACAAGCATATAGTGTATCATTCCTAATTAAGGGACTATAGGCCTTGTTAGAAGCCTCAACCCTGTTAGGAGTTGGTAGTACAAAATGTGATTACCAACTGAGCCCACTGCCCAAACAAGTAATGTACAATATACATTGATTACAAAAAGAGGTCAAGGTACATAACCTTATAATACTTGCATCAATATCTCTTCACTACTCTTTCACTATTGCTATTACATATACATCATAGATCTCGCATATTGCTTTCTACTTTCTTACATTTTACAATTACATTTATAGAAGTTATTAAGGCTAATAACTTTACTTGGTTGGCTGCCATATTAAAAAATAACTTTATCCAAGGGTAAACATCTAGTATTTCATCCCTTTATATTGTTAAGACATTATTTTGATAAACAAAATAATCCCTTAACTCTTTACCAATTTTGCCTTCATATTTTGTCTTGTCGGCTTCACACTGTCTTCAAAAAAACTATCATAACTTCTTCTGTACATGTCGTAATGACTTGGGCTCTAAGATGGGTCATCATTAGTCACCATAGAGTCTATTTTCAAGTGCACAAGTATTGAACTTACTCCTGTCAATGTCGCAAACAAAAACTATGTCTAGGAGCACTGGTGAGAATATTGTCTCACACTTAGACAAATTTGCAATGCACTCTTTCATACTTGCTCTCTGACTTGTGTGATCTTCATGTGGATCATATGTTTCCATAATGAAAAAATCTATGTAATCAAGTCAGCCAAATTTCCAACAATCTCCCCCTTTTTCATTGGTGGCAACATATGAGAAAATTGGCTAAGTGTGCAACTCTAAAATCTCAAAATTGTCAAACTTGTGGCCATAGTATAACATATATATACTATCCTTATAACTCCTCAAAAAATCTTATCTCTAATACAATACTCCCCCTAAGAGTATCAATCCTTATCATATACAATAAATGTTCTACTAAATATCTCCCCCCCTTTGACAACAATGACAAAATAAAGGTAGGGAGGGCTACAAAACTGTATCTCAAAAAGATTATACCTTAATTCATTATTTCAAAGTTGGTAGGCTTGCAACACAATCTGCAAAATCAATCTTCATAGCTTTTATCTCCTTCTCTTATGATTTATTAATGGAATCTACCACATTGAGTAGTGTGCTCAGTCCATCAGATGCTATTTGACATGCTTGGAGGGTCTCAAAGTTAAACTTCTGAAAATATATCTTAGATGTAAGACACCCTTCCAACTGCTCTTCAATAATGCTTAACTTCATAGAAATATGCTCTCTCAAAAGAGTTAGTCTCCTAATTTTTCTATCTGTCTCATCCTACAAAACTTTGATTTCATCATAAAGTTTCCAAACTTTCTTCTCTACATCACATACCTTCACATTAGGGCCAGAAAGAAGGTTCAATTCATTCTAAATTTCTACTTCCATTAACTTGATCTTCTGGTCTTCTTCTGCTATCAAAGTCTTTGGTTTTGTACACTGTATGTAAAAAGATTTTCCTATTCCCAAATGCTTCCTCAAGTCCTTGATACAAATATCAAGACTATTGATATCATTTCTGATATTCTAGCTGATGTTCAAAAGTATTCCAACCTCATAGTCTGCCTGTGATTTTATCTTTGCAATCTCAGATAAGTTAGTGAACTCATCATCAAAAGTGCTCATCACTTTCTTTTCTTTCTCCAGAGGGTCTACTTCTACAATCTATGTAGTTACAACACCTTTTAACTTTTTAGTAAGGTCCTTCTAGACTTTTAACTTTCTTATTCTTCCCAATGATTTTGTTCAAAGATGTGATCAATTCCATCAGATCATCATCATCTACTTCTTTTCCCAAATCCTCAAACAAAGATCCAATTTGATTCTTCTTTCCAGTCTTAGGAGTAAGACTGATTTCTACTTTAGAGGGTACCGATACTTGTACTTATGTCACTTTAGGTTTTTCAACAATAGATTGGGTCTGCTTTGCTTCTTCAGTTCTATCTGATTCATCAAGAGATGAATTGTCAACAATGTTCTCTAGATTCTTGAATACATTATCATTAGTATCCAAGGTAATCTTTGTACCTTCAACATTCATAGATTCTTCTTCAATGTTTATAGCTGGTGGAGAGAGAATATCCTCTTTTTCTTCTTCTTCTTCTTGCTCTGCTACAACTGATGGCTCTCCAACAATTTCTGCCATAACTTTAACTATTGCTTGTTCTATCTCTGTATTCACTTCTTCATATTGTCCTTCCATGATCTGAATGGTTCTCCTTTTAGTCCTTAAATGGGTGCTAAGGGGCTTCAAAATTTGTTTAAGATGTTCATCATCTCTCACATCACATAGTTTCTTCACATATCTTTGATAGATTTGTCTTCCTCTTGTGTTCTCTTCTTCTTGTTAAAAATTTTCTTGAACAAGTCATTAGGTATCTTACCCTGAATAGTGTCAAACTTCTTATTAGCCAGATGCTGTCATTATTTTTGCTCATTCTTAAGTTTGAAGGCCTAATTACTAGATGAGCTATAATAACCCAGTTTGTGTTATTAGGTGTTCTTGCTTATATATGTGTTTGTTTCATTGCAAAGTACATGAAGATAAAAAGGAAATGAATTGCATCTACATCTACACATACATCTATCTGTGGCATTTATAGTATATAGAAGGGAAAGAATTGAAAAGAAAAGCATCTATCTAAGCTCACACAGGCTGTGAACATAGCCTTTACTAGAATTGAATGGATGAGTGTAGATATACATAAAGAAATAATTGATATGGGGGTACCAGACATTGCTTGGTGTTGATGTCTAGATATGGTCCAGTCTAGTGAGCTCTTGAGATCTAGAACCTGCAAGAAGTGAAGAAAGGAGATGGGTTAGATCCAATGGATCTATGCAATGGCTGGTATCACAATATCACACAATGCATACATACACTCAGCCATGCACCTCTAACAAAGGCTGTGCTCAAGGCATGTGTATGAGAATCTTCCAAAGAACCAAAAGAGGCACCATGTTTTCACTGACGTGTTTGTTTCATGTGCAGATACAGGGAAGCTGATCCAATAAAGAGCTCTGTGAATGATTTGGGTCCTTGATGTGGGTAACGATAGAATAATCTTATTGTACTGTATCTATTACCCATTCGAAGGCCAGGAGCACACATAGTGTTTACAAATAGGGAACATTTAGATGATCCAGCATCAATCAAGCTATGATAAATAAAGGGCAATATGGCATTAGGTTCTGAATAGAGCTAATGGTAGAGTACACAAATCTATGAAGAAGATAGGGTGCTCTATTGCATAGATGTTCACATGGTGTTTCAACATTGATCTCCACCAAATACAGAGTGGAAGCAATTCAGAATGTAGAATGCAGGACAATATGTGTGCACTGACATGGGGATATTTACAGTAATGAAGCAATCATAGTATATAGATGATAAGGTGCAAAAATCAATACATGATAGGCTTGGGTTCTTTAACATTTAACACATATTGAAGAATAGCATTAGGCCACAGTGTTTTTTAACACTACAATCTCCACACACCAAGGTGGGAACAGACAGTAATAATACAATGCAAAGAGTGGTTCTCGAGCTCTAATTTCATGGTAAACATGGTACATGCATAGCTGAGCCTCATAATAATAAGATACATATAGATTCAATGATGAACCAAAGATACCAGAAAACACATACAACATGCCACCCAAGTGGAAGAATAGGACACGGTATCGGGTTCCAACATATGATGGTAAAAAATAGAGCATAGCCTTGAGCTCAAGTGTGTCTTAAGCTATGATCGATGCCTTGAGTCTCACATTGAATGCAATAGTGGTCGTGCCCGAGCCTAAGCTTCAAGAAATGAGAAATCATTTGGCAATACATCTTCACAGTGCCTAGCCGTGTAGCTTGTGGGATGCAAGGTTAGCATACGCCATAAATGCATAATCATTTGTTCAAGTATGCATCCATGGGGTATTGCCATTGTTTTAAGAAGCATGAAATGAAATAAAAGAAATGCCAATGACATGAAGTATAGTTGCATGATGCCCTTGCCCGTGCTTAGTGCCATGACTATGTTGGTGTTCGAAAATGCTTACGCCACTTAGGGCTGCCAATATGCCTTGAGACTAATGTTAGGAGTGGTTAATTCCAAGTATGAGAGCTTTGCAAGACAACTAGACCAACTATAGGGTCTTAATATGCCCTCTTCTGCTTCTAGCTCTGCAAAACCAAGGTGGGTGCACCTAATCTAAAGAAAACTCCACTCACTACACACCTTATACTTCTGGATTCATAAAGCAAATCATAGTAAAGGATTACTAAATACTAACTAGGTATTCATTAAATCAACTCTACTATGCAGGATAAAATGGCCTTGTGAAGGGTATTACTAGTGATTGATATTCAAAGATGCAGGAAATAGCCAAAGACCATCAAGCATTGGACTCAACTGAATATACTTTTCCTTGATCAATGCCATTATCCATTGGGTAGCACATCAAATGCAAGTATAGAGACATGAACCAACTACTATCGAAGACTCATAGCCATAAATACAACTATTCCAGTCCATCCACTACTTATAAGATCCTTCTGTAGACAAATCTAATGAATCTATGCCCTATCCAAAGTATTTTTCACTTTATCCTAGATCAATAACTAAAGACTATAACATATGCGAAGGTAACCCTATGCAATGGACCAGAAAATCTAAAACTCATAAAACTGACACCAAGGAGAGACTTGAAAGCTTGAAACAATTATATTAAGTATGATGAATCATGTACATGTCTATACCAGAAATGAGACTACCACTTCAACAACCTGCAAAACATACAAAGAAGTTCTATTCAACCTCCTACAATGTGAAAAAGTTCACTATTTCCCTGGAACTAATTGAAATCAGAACCTTTGGAATTGATAAAATTTAGAACCCTTACTCAGTCAAAAAATCAAAAATTTATACCACTAGCCACCTTGGGAATCTCAAAGAGATTGCATGAAGCTTAGGGTGACTAGGGTTAGGACTACAACCACCATACCAATTGGAAATGGTCAAAAACTTATTGCAGGGGCTGGAAACCAAGCAACCTAGAGAAAACAAATCTCAAATAGATCTGCAATTATGAAAATCTATGAGCTCAGTATAGAACACCAGGGAACTACCATAAAAATTAGTCTAATCAACAACCTGCAAACACACCTTGAGCACAAAACCACACTCCTCTAGGTACAAAACAACTTCTGCAATCAATCACCCAACTCACTGGACTCGACTACAACAATCGATGCCACCAACCAGATCAAGAGATGATGAGAAAAACCATAAATTTTGGGTACCTCTTGTCGTGAAAACCATCTGCAAGTTTTAATTTGAATTCCAACGGTCAAGTCGTGGTGCCAGCAGTGAATTGATGGTCATGATTCAAACTAAGATCGACATTAAATCCTGATTGTAGATCCTTCTATCTTCCCAGGTTCATGACTTTAACTCATCCAAGTAGCTCAGGTTACTTTCAGCGAACACATGACAAAGGAAAATCCCATTCATGGAATGAAAGTCTAAACCCTAGTTAAATTCAGTGAGCACATGACTGCACATGTCAAAATAACCCCTTAAGTTATCTAGTGAATTGGTGACTGAAGACATTTTTCTAGTTCATGGAAATAATAGTGCTGCCACTTAAAACATCACATGAACTAGTGACAAGAAGAAGATTTTGTTGGGCCACTACTTTTATCCACATAGCCAAAAGCACTGAGAAACCCTATTGGGCCTACCAAGGTAAATCGACAGCCAGTATCATGTTCACATAGGTCTAACACACTTCATAAGCTTTTATGCCAACTGTTGATTTTGTACAGATGTCAGGTCCCACTGCAATTCCACATCACCATTCAGCTCAACCAACTGAAAACTGACACATCAGTGCCATCGAGCAAATAGGTCCCACCGCACTTATCCACCAATAGACCCCAAGCGACAAATGTCAACCGGTCGCATGGTTGCATGTTAGAAATACCTAACATGCGATCATGCGAAAACCAATAAAAACACACACCTTCACTTCCTTTCTGACATAGGGACCACCGCTGAAGAACTAATTGTAGCAAACAAGATCAATGGCTGGCACATGATCTCATGACATGAGAATATTCTTTACAATCACATGCCCATCATAGATCAAAAGCCTCTTGAAGACCCAGGCCTATGAGATTTCCATGTCATTATCAAGCATCCAATAAGAAAACTCTAGCTCAGCAACCTCTGATAGCGATCCCACGGTCCATTGCATCACCGAAGAAGATCGACGGTTGTCACTATACTGTGATCTTAAAAAATGAGTAGCTTTCCCTAGTGGTATAATGACAACTGCTAGATCTTACTAAAGTTTAACCCCTTGGGAAGGAAAAGGTCCCACCAACTGATCGCACTTGCGCAGTTAAGACCGATGAACAAGGAATACCAGAAAAAGGGAAGAAAAGAGAGGTCAAAAACATCTAGGGTTTTCGATGCTAAAAGATAAGTGTGCAAAAATAGGAAGCACAAGGTTGAAAAAAACCAAGGTTTTCATACAAATGATAGAAAACATCATGGGTTCTCGACAACACTGTGGGTTTTTGACACTTAGGCATATTCTGAAACTATTTCCTGCAGACCTTAAAAACTTGAATAACTCTCTAGATTTTGTGAATTATGAGATATGATCTAGACTGGAGCATGGTGACAACATGAACAACCTATGGCTAAGGGCACTACTTCACATGATAAAAATATGATTGCAAGCTGGGTAGGACAACTTAACAAAGATTGTAGGGAAAAGGCCATTTTCATAAGATTTCATGTTGACTGGAAAATGGACTAACAGTGGCTCTAGTTAGGGACATGTATCTCTTGCAGGTACAATGAGGACCTCAGATCTCTAGGAAGAAGTAGACCACCCACTGGAGAAAATAAAATAGGCCCTCTCCCTGCTCTTTATCCAAGAAATCACAGACTAGCTCCTCACAAAAACCTAGCACCATTTGTACAAAATATATAGAAAATACATAAGTAACATCGGTATGCCAGAAGAAAACCAACCCTTTCCTCTATCAAAAACCTGGTTTCTACTCACAAAATCAAACAAAGGTTTGAAACCTTTTCCACATGCACAATGACAGAAAACACTGTCAAGTACCAACTGCAAAACAACCTTGGGTTTATCATCACCAATGCCCTCCTTCACATGTCCCCCCATAAACTCACTACTTGAAAAACAAGCATCATCAAAATCATCATGGATTGAAACATATGGAAGTGGACAAAAGACTGACATCTTTCCTCCCTGGTTGTAGGCATCCAGCTCATCCCTAATGCACTCTTGCACATCAAAAGAGAAACCATTATATTCATTTTCACTTACCTCAGCCAAGACAACTGATTCATCCTGATGAATTATACCTTTATCTTCATAAAGATAACTCTCATGACTAACATCATGAATCACATTATCTTCATCACTATCAATACTTGGTGACAGGAGAAAAACCTTATCATAATGTAATGCATGTCCATCAGGAAAATAACATTCATTTTGCATTACCTTTCCTTCAACTGGCTTCATTGGTAATGGGGACTCAGGATCAACCACATATGAAACTTCAAGTATAGGAGGTGAGCAATCCTCAACAAAATCCATCCTCTGAGGACACTCCTCAAATAGTGGGTTAGAAACAATATGGAATTGTTTCTCATAATAATTTGGACAAAGTGCCAGCTAGTTCTCACTAGTGTCCTCATCAAATAACTCATTGGCAACCACACTATATATGTCTTTATTTCCATCATCATACACATCTTAAAAAGAAGAAGAGAATTCAGAGTCAAAATTAGAGCATGACTCACCATCACTGCTATCAACATATGAATAATTAGTGTTGTACTCATTAGAAGAACCATCCCATGGATTTCCCCACAAATCTTTGACTTCCAAGACCTTGTAATCAGCATCACTATCACCCACTGACATAGAAGACTACAAAGAAAAAATCTCTGCAACATGAGAGAAACCCTGTGACATATCATTAGAAAGAAATTCATTCTCAACCTCATCCATGCTCCCACAATTAACACCTTTCTCAACATCTGTATCAACATCACTTGGCGGCAAAGAATTTTCACAATTATCATCACTATTCTTGGGAAAATCATGTAAAGGGAAAAGTGCCTCCTTATTTACTGTACCTTTGGTAGTAGAACTCATTTCACCTTCATATACAACACTATGATTGATACAATAATTAAAAGGATCATAGAAATGATGTCTCTCACCCTCCTCCTGGCCATTTACACTATTCTGAATATGCAAACTAGCAGAGGCATGTCTTCTTATAACTCCATACTTCAGATTGCACTCAATATCCAATGCAACCTCAAAAGCCTGATGTAGACTTTGTGGTTGTTTATCCCTCAGCAAGAAACTCATTTTTTGGTTAAATGCACTCAAGTAAATGACTAGAAAAATCTGATCATGAGGTTTAAAATCCTCAGGGATATCCATTAATGTCCTAGTGAATCTGTTGTTAAATATTTGAATCAACTCATCTTCTTCAATCTGAATTCCCATCAAATTGTCCAACATTGATTTTACATCTACCCCACTATCAAAATAATCAATGAAGCAATAACTCAACTCATCCCATGAAGAAATAGAGGCTGCAGGTAAAAATGAAAACCACTCCCTTTCATCTCCCTCAAGAGTCTGCACAAACAGCCTCATCCACAAATCCTCATGGAAGACATCAAAATCACACATTAAATCAGAAAAATCCATCACATGTTTTCTTGCCGATGGACACTGATTCATATTGAACTTTGGTAGATACTCTCTGATTTCATCAGGGACTTTGTTGGGGAAACTAGGTATGCCATCATAACAAAATGGTGCATAACCCCTACCAATAGGACCCCTAAGCACATCCATCACTGATATACAACCTTGTGCCTATACACTTGATTCTTTGTAAATAAAAAACAAGGGATCAAAACACTTGTAAATAACTCCCACCTCTCACTTAGCTATTCTAAGATACTTCACACTTGTCCTATCCCTTTAATGACACAATCATTTGATTAGGACCATGCATATACATAAAATTTTGATGGAGAATACTTGGATCACCCTGCTGAATGTTGTTGCCTTCTTCTCAGCTAAATGAAGTCCCAACATAACTGCACAACTCAAGTTCTTTCTAGCATAGAGTCACTACCTCTCTTCAGAGGACACAAAGTTTATTGATCTATCTTGAAACACCAATAGACTCTGAGCACTCCCATAGCAAAGCCACATATAACTCAATCAGCAAATCTAGGTAGCACACTTGTAAATCCCCAATAGAGTCCCCATCTTGTTGGTGTTTGAAAATGCTTACACCACTTAGGGCTGCCAATATGCCTTGAGACTAATTTTAGGAGTGGTTAATTCCAAGTATGAGAGCTCTGCAAGACAACTGGACCAACTATAGGGTCTTAATATACCCTCTTCTCCTTCTGGCTCTGCAAAACCAAGGTGGGTGCACCTAATCTAGAGAAAACTCCACTCACTACACACCTTATAGTTTTGGATTCATAAAGTAGATCATAGTAAAGGATTACTAAATACTAACTAGGTACTCATTAAATCAACTCTACTATGCAGTATAAAATGGCCTTGTGAAGGGTATTACTGGTGATTGATATTCAAAGATGCAGGAAATAGCCAAAGACCATCAAGCATTGGACTCAACTGAATATACTTTTCCTTGATCAGTGTCATTATCCATTGGGCAGCACATCAAATGCAAGTATAGAGACATGAACCAACTACTGTCAAAGACTCATAGCCATAAATACAACTATTCCAACCCATCCACTACTTATAAGATCCTTCTGTAGATGAATCTAATGAATATATGCCCTATCCAAAGTATTTTTCACTTGATCCTAGATCAAGAACTAAAGACTAGAACATATGCAAAGGTAACCCTATGCAATGGACCAAAAAATCCAAACTCATAAAATTGACACCAAGGAGAGACTTGAAAGCTTGAAACAATTATATTAAGTATGATGAATCATGTACATGTCTATACCAGAAATGAGACTACCACTTTAATAACCTACAAAAGATACAAAGAAGTTCTATTCAGCCTCCTACAATGTGACAAAGTTAACTATTTCCCTAGAACTAATCGAAACTAGAACCTCTGCAACTGATAAAATTTAGAACCCTTAGTCAAAAAATAAAAATTTATACCACTAGCCACCTTGAGAATCTCAAAGAGATTGCATGAAGCTTAGGGTGACTAGGGTTAGGACTACAATCACCATACCAATTGGAAATGGTCAAAAACTTATTGTAGGGGTTGGAAACCAAGAAACCTAGAGAAAACAAATCTCAAATAGATCTGCAATTATGAAAATCTATGAGCTCAGTATAGAACACCAGGGAACTACCATAAAAATTAGTCTAATCAGCCACCTACAAACACACCTTGAGCACAAAACCACACTCCTCCAGGTACAAAACAACTTCTACAATCAATCAACCAACTCACTGGACCAGACTACAACAATTGATGCCACCAACTAGATCAAGAAACAACCAGAAAAACCATAAATTCTGGGTACCTCTTGTCACGGAAACCATCTGCAAGTTTTAATTTGAATTCCAACGGTCAAGTCTTGGCACCAACAGTGAATTGGTGGTCATGATTCAAACTAAGATCGACATTAAATCCCAACCGTAGATCCTCCTATCTTCCCAAGTTCATGACTTTAACTCATCCAAGCATCTCAGGTTACTTTCAGTGAACACATGACAAAGGAAAATCCCATTCATGGAATGAAAGTCTAAACCCCAGTTAAATTTAGTGAACACATGACTGCACATGTCAAAATAACCCCTTAAGTTATCTGGCGAACTAGTGACTGAAGACATTTCATGAGTTCAAGGAAATAATAATGTTGCCGCCTAAAACATCACGTGAACCAATGACAAGAAGAATATTTTGTTGGGCCATTACTTTTATCCACACCGCCAAAAGCACCGAGAAACCCTATTGGGCCTGCCAAGGTAAATCGATAGCCAGTCTCATGTTCACATAGGTCTAACACACTTCATAAGCTTTTATGCCAACCATTGATTTTATACTGATGTCAGGTTCCACTACAATTCCACATCACCATTCAGCTCAACCAACCAAAAACTGACACATCAGTGCCATCAAGCAGATAGGTCCCACCACACTTATCCACCAATGGGCCCCAAGTGACAGATGTCAACCGGTCACATGGTTGCATGTCAGAAATACCTAACATGTGATCATGCAACAACCAATGAAAACATGCACCTTCACTTCCTTTCTGACAATGGGACTACCACTGAAGAAATGCTTGTAGCAAACAAGATCAATGGTTGGTGCATGATGTCATGACATGAGAATATTCTTTACTATCACACACCCATCATAGATCAAAAGCCTCTTGAAGACTCAGCCCCGTGAGATTTCCATGTCATTATCAGGCATCCAATAAGAAAACTCTAGCTCAGTAGCCTCTGATAGTGATCCCACGGTCCATTGCATCACCGAAGAAGATCGACAGTTGTTGCTATACCACGATCTTAAAAAATGAGCAGCTTTCACAAGTGGTATAATGACAACTGTGAGATCTTACTGAAGTTTAACCCCTTGAGAAAGAAAAGGTCCCACCAACCGATCACACTTGCATAGTTAAGATCGAGGAACAAGGAATGCCAGCAAAAGGGAAGAAAAGAGAGGTTGAAGACATCCAAGGTTTTCAATGCCAGAAGATAAGCATGCAAAAATAGGAAGCAAGAGGTTGAAAATAACCAGGGTTTTCCTACAGATGATAGAAGACATCATGGGTTCTTGACAACACTGTGGGTTTTTGACACTTAGGCATATTCTGAAACTGTTTCCAGCAGACCTTAAAACTTGAATAACTCTCTGGATTTTGTCAATTATGAGACATGATCTAGACTGGAGCATGGTGACAACATGAACAACCTACGACTAAGGGTGCACACCATAAAACATTAGGGATCTACTTCACAAGATAAAAATGTGATTGCAGGCCGGGCAGGACAACATAACAAAGATTACAGGGAAAAGGCCATTTTCATAGGATTTCACGTTGACTGGAAAATGGACTAGCAGACTACATACTCATTTATTTGAGTATGCATTCATGAGGAGGCATGCTAATATGGAATTGCAAAGGTTGAAATAAAATAGAGAAACATATACATGCTACAATTCTATAAGGAAATGAAACAAGATATATAATGATTCCCTAATCGGTAATCCAAAATAACAACAACAGTCGATGCCCTAGCTTGGGGCCATCAAAATTCATAAGCATAGAATTGAATTCACAATGCCAAAATACAAATGCAACATTGAGAGCCAAGAGGCATAAACATATATAGAATTTCATCATGTGACAGTGCCAATTCATCATTACCATGATTTTTTACAGTGACTTCGAAGCATGCAGAATGAAATGAAACCGATCACAAGGGCCAACCTCTATCTTTTTATCGGTTTGATTTTGTTGTTTCCTCATCCAAATTTGAATTTTAGTGCACTTTCTTTATATGGAAATGGCAACTTGCCACCTATTGAAGATCAACTCCACATTGCCAATGCCGATGTTGCAACAATGATTTCTTGCTGATGCATGTTCTTTTCCCCCCTTCTTTTTAGGGTTGAGAATATGATTGGCCCCTTTTTTATTTTTAAATGTTTTATTTTTGAAGGCCATGTGTTATATGACCTTGGGTCTACTATGTTGAGGATATTTGAAGGGGGCTTAGTTTTAATTTTTGAATAGGCTATTAATATGTTCCTCCCTTTTTCATATTGGGTTGAGGCTTTTATAGCTTTCTTTTACATACTAGGTGTCCTTTAAATAATGTGGATTTGGTCAAAATGTAAATATTTTGGATATTCTCCTCATTTTTTGAGTTGATATTATCTCAAAATATATTTAGGATCCACTTCATTTGGTTTAGTAAAGGGGAATATTTTAATTGTAAAAGTCATTGCAAAACCTTGTTGTAAATATTGACAAGTGGCATTTTATAGGCCATTGTCAATTTTTATTTATGATGCATGACTTATTGGTGGGATGGTCTCCCTTTTGACTACCTATTTTTAGAGACCCCACTTTCTCCATCCCCCTAGATTCTCAGGAATTGGGCATCTGAATTTCATAGTGGTAGGTTTTTCCTATTCTTGGTGAAGTAGTGGACTTCAATGTAGCTTCTATAGATTTTCTATATATGCCTCTCACCTTTGGTGATTGAAGGCTATTTCTTCCTTCCCTCATTTTCAGGAGGTGAATGTTGTAGCTCCAGGAGAAGCAAATTGATGTTTTGACTCCTTTTATTCTAGTTAATAGCAATTGTCCTTCTTTTTCTACAGCTTTGTGAGGTGATTTGATGGATTTGATGTCATGTATTGTGATTGAAATTTGATCCTTTAATTGATATTTAGTTCATTTTGATGTTTACAAGCACTAATTTTTCTTAAAGTTTCAATATGTGTGTGTTTATATGTGTTTGAGTTGTGGAATCTATTTTCCCTTCTCATTTACAACTGGCACCTAATTATTTTCTAAGGGAAGAATCAGATTTGGGAAGAGTTGTGATGTTCATGTTATATGCTGGATTACATTATGAGTCTATTTTCAGTTTGTGGATCTATCCAGTTTGGTGAATCACCTAAGTTAAATTTCAATTATTTCAATTTCATGCAATCTCTCTCACCTTCCCTTCAAATTCAATTTAGTTTCAGGTGATACAAATGGGGAAGCCGGCCCTTAATCCAGAGGTTTATTCTTAGTGAAGCAATCCCACTTCCTGAGAGTATTCACATGTTTCATGGGATTGCTAGGTTCCATACTTAGCCATCATGGGTGCAATCCCTAATGACAATGATTTTTAGCATGGCCAGTGGGACAAAGGACTCAATGAGTCTATTTCCTAGAAAGTTTTATGCAAGTTATTATGTGGTATGAGCAGTGATAGTATTTTGAAGTCATACCTTGTGACTCTGATGGTGTTTTATGTAGATCAGTATATAAGCTTATGAGTGCGATTCAAACCAGATAGAGTAAGAATCCTTTCGTGTATGCAGAGCTGCCATCTGTCAAGAAGAAGTCTAAAGCAGCCCAAGCTAGTGCATCAAAATCTATGAATCTTACTCCCAATCTAGTTCCTAAGCCTACAAACATTCCTACAAGTGCTTCCCCAATCCAGTCAATACATGTACAAGCAGCCCTTGCAATTCAAGTTCCCCTAAATCCTCTAATGGCTCAACCCAGATTGCATCCTTTTGTAGCTTTCAAACAAGGCAGCCCTTTAAATTTGCAGCAGCATGATGACATACCTATATTAGCCCTCAAGAGCTTGGCTATGTTTACAGGAGAGGATCAAACCTCAACTATTGAGCATATAAGAGATGTAGCATCCCTTTGTGCCCTGCATAATATAACCCAAGATAATGTTATTGTGAGATTGCTAGCAACCTCATTTAAGAGAAAATCTTTGCAATGGTTCAGAAGTTTACCAGTTGGTTCTATTGTGGATTGGGATGGGTTGGGTCAAGCCTTGACCAATCAGTTTGAAGACAAATTAGACCATCTTTCATTAGTTGAGCACCTAACTACTATCAAAAGAGTAGCTCAAGAATACATGATGGATTTCAATTTCAAATTTCAAAGAACGTGGTATACAATGCCAGCTACCATTAGGCCATCGAGCCAACATGCTTTCCTATATTATTTGAGAGCCCTCAATAGTGATATTGTTGTTATGATCTAGTCATTGGGTGGGAATAACCTTCTGACAGCGTATGATCTTGCCATAAGGGCTGAGAACAGTCTAATCCAAGCTGGGAAGATAGCTCCAAGACCCCCAATGCCCATTTTTCCAGAGTTACACCCTGTCTCATAATCAATCCCAGCTCTAGCATCTATTCCACCTCTCCCAGTTCCTACTCAACAAGCTATTAGCCCAGTTGCAAGCTAGTCTCAGGATCTGGATGATATCAAGAAAGAATTGCATACATTATTTAATGGGTTGGTTACTATAAGTAAGAATATTGATTCATAACCTTCCCCGCAACCCTACCAACCCTACTAGCAACCTCTCCAAAAATCTTATCAATAGCCTTACCAACTGCCCTATCAAAATCATCACCAGTAGAATAGGCCCCAATACCAGCAAGGCTAGCAAACTCAAACAAGAAGTTACAACCAAAAAGCTAGCTAGCCTTACAATCCTAACACTTCTAGTACTTCTAGGGAGTTGGTTCCTATGGCTCAAAACAACATGGTACAAAATTACCAATGGGGATGCCCATGCAATCAGCAACATGTTCAAGGAATGTGTCCAATGGGTTATGCTCAGGCCCTCATGGTATAGAATAACATGACGATGCCATAAGAGGTAGTTCAAGCACCAGAAACATAGCAATGTCTAGTTGCCACCACAAGTGAAGTTCAGGCACCTGAGGCAACATTGGTGAACTTTCAGAAGGAAGACTTTTGTGGGGTGAATTTCTCACCAAGTGACAACTCCACTTATACTCCTATTGCAGCCAACACAAGATCCAAGAAGAAGGCTTTAGGGGTAGAGAAAATGGCCTCCACCAGTCAACAAGCCCCTGTTGTGAATCCACAATGCAAAGTACTTCAAGCTCTAGTCCTAAACCAATCTAAGGAGATCAAAAAACTAGTCAAGGTGGCTACACAGTTGGTATCTACACAAACAGAGGTTCTTGTACCTAAAGGATAGCCTAAAGTAAGTTTGGGATCTTTTAATATTGTGGAACAAATGAAGAAGACCTCCATCAGTGTACCATTGATGGACACTTTGGCAATCCCTGGACAAAAGGAGCTAATATTAAATGAATTAGCTAAGATTTCACCAAGTCAAGGAGCTCTTTTGGAACAACCTAAGGTCCTAGTGGCTAGAACATCTCAAATGGATCAGCAAAAAGAAGTTAGCTCATAGCTCACTATTGTCTCATAGGTTAAATCTCCTCCTTTCCATGTAACTCTCATTATTGGGGATCATTTAGTTCATAACTATATGATAGGTTCAGGGGCAAGTAGTTCTATAATTTCTAAGCAACTGGTAGATCTACTAGAGTTACTTTATGAAACAATAAGCAAGCCTATTGTCCAGTTGGATGGGTCATCAGTCAATACCTTGGGAGTCATAAAAGACCTAAGTCTCACTCTTCATGAATGTCCTAATTTTTCAATTCCTCAAGATGTCTATGTCATAGATCTACCTCCTCATTTTTCTATTTGTTTGAGCAGAGAGTTCACTACTAGGATAGGAGGATATCTCTCAGCTGATTGGTCTCACCTATATTTCAGAACTAGATATGGAACCAAGATCAGAATTAAGTTTGAAGCTTTTGCAAAAACTCATGTTGAACCATAGACCCCAAGCCCTATAAATGCTAACCTAATGTATCATGGGCAAGAGTCAAGTGATTCTAAATCTAAGACCAGTAATGAAAATATTCTTGATATTGCTTTGGATGAGTGGGCTGAGAGAAATCTAGAAGAAGATGACACTTTTAGAAATATGGATATTTTTGGTATTGGAATGTTTGTCATTCATGAGGGAGATGTTGTGATACTAGAGCTAATTAAGAAAGAAGATAAACCCTCTGCTAGTCATAATGAGGACTTGTGGCAAATTTTATTTGATGGGGCTAGAAGCAAGGTAGGTTCGGGAGGGGGGGCTGTCCTGATTTCTCCAAAAGGGGAAAAGTACTATTCTGTAGTTAATTTTTCTTTTAGCTATACTAACAATATAGTAGAGTATGAGACATTAATACATGGCTTAGAATGGGCTAGATAGAGGGGAATCAAGAATTTAAAGGTGACTGGTGATAGTGAGTTGGTGGTCAATCAAATTCATGGCACTAATCTCACAAAAAGTGACACACTAAAGATGTATAAGCATAGGGTCTAGGACCTAATAGAAGGTTTATGTGCTTTTAATTTAGTTGTTGTTCCAAGAAGTTAGAATAAGCAAGCAGACAAGTTGGCTACCATGGGATCAGAGTATGACATTCCAAAGGGTGTCTTAGATCTTGATTCTTAGCATGTGAAGGTCCTAGTAAGACCATCTATACTAGATAATCAAGTAAGCTGGCAAGTTTTTGAAGATGATGAACAGATTTTCAATTTTCTTATTGAAGAAGATGAGTTCTCTAGGGTGAACTAGAGAAAACATGCCCATCAGTATGGTGACCAAATGTTGCAGTTGAAGAGCAATAAACTACCAAAAGGACTAGTCACACTTGAGTCTATATTTAATTCTGATGATCAGCTTAGAGGTGACAAGGCTAGTATGATAGTTAAAGAAGAACACTACCATTCTGTGGAGGTCCTCAAGAACAAATTTCTCAAGCTGGGAAAGGTATGCACTCAGCCTGAAACACAAGCTTTTGTTTCATTATGCTAGGAGTTTAGTGATGTCTTTTCTTGGGAATACTATGACTTGAAGGGATTTGATCACCATTTAGCCCAACACAGTATTGAATTAGAACCCCAAGCCAAGCCAGTAAGATAGAAACAAAGACCCATTAATCCCAAGCTAGAGGTTCTAATGAAGGAAGAATTGAGAAAGATGATTGAGGCCAATATTATCTTTCCCATTAAGCACACCTCTTGGGTTTCTAATCTAGTACTGGTTAGCAAGAAGAGTGGTGAAATCCGATTATGTGTGGATATTAGAGACCTTAACAAAGCCTCATTCAAGGATCATCACCCACTGCCATCTATGGAATAGATTTTATATTATGTCTCAAGGTCTGATAGATTTTCTCTATTAGATGGCTTTTCTGGCTATAAGCAGGTCTTGGTTAAGGAGGAAGATCAATATAAAACTGCATTCACCACCAAATGGGGCACTATGGCATATAGGAAGATGCCTTTTGGGCTATCTAATGCTGGTGCTAAATTCTAGAAAGCCATGGAGATGGCATTTATTGGCCCGATGAAAAAGTTTGTTCTGGTATATCTGGATAATATAACTATCTTCTCAAAAGACACAAAGGATCACCTAATTCACCTGAAGCAAATCTTTGAGAGGTGCAAAGAGTTTGGAGTCTCACTAAATCCCAAGAAATGCATTTTTGTTGTACATGAAGGTAGACTACTAGGGCACATTGTTTCTAAACAAGGAATAACTATTGATCCTAAGAGGGTGAAAGCCATCTTGGCTCTTCCCCTGCTAGCTCACAAGAAGGTATTATAGAGTTTTCTTGGAAGAATCAACTTCTTGAGGAGGTTCATCCCAAACATTGCAACACTCTTGAAACCTATGACCCAAATGTTGAAGAAGAACTTAACTTTCCATTGGACTAATGAGGGTAAAAGGTGTTTTGAAGAAGTCAAGGAAGCAATTACATCTGATCCTACTTTGGTAAACCCTGACTTTGGTAAGGATTTTATATTGTATGCTTTTGGAGACAATGATAGTATCTCTGCTATGTTAGTTCAGCAAAATGCTAAGAAGCAAGAGCAGCCAGTAGCTTTTTACAGTCAAGGTCTAGATGGTTATGAGCTTAATTATATGATTGTGGAAAAGCATGTCCTAGCAATTGTGAGAAGCCAAAAAAAATTTAGACACTTATTGTCCAATAATACAGTACACCTGATGGTTGCTCATTCTTGCATAAAGGATTTCCTATTAAATAAAGACCTAAGTCATAAGAGAGCTGGCTGGGTCACCAAGGTTATGGATTATGATGTTCAGATCAAGGTGACCAAGCTAGTTAGAGGGAAAGGGCTTTGTGAGTAGCTTAATGAAAAAAAAATAGATCTAGACCAGCAAGAAGAAGAAGTTGTCTTGATGAATCAAGAAGCTAGATAGAATGCAAGCTGGACAATAGAGATGAAGTGTTACCTTGCTACTGGCTAGTGCCCTCAAGGCCTTGGGAGGAGTAAAAGAAGGTACTTTAGACTCTAGGCTATTCCTTTTGTTGTTATTGATAACATTCTATATAGAAGGGATCATGCTAGTGTTTTACTAAGATGTGTTGAGACTAATTAAATAAGGAAAATACTAGAAGAGTTTCATGAGGGAGGTTCTGGTGGATACTTTGCTACCAGAACCACTACTCTTAAGGTGCTAAGAGCTGGATATTACTAGCCTAGTCTGTATCAAGATGCTTTTGATTGGGTTAGAAGATGCAAGAATTGCACCTTGTTTGCTGGAAAACAAAAATTGGCTGCTTTTCCCCTTCATCCGGTTGAGGTAGAACATCCCTTCTCAAAGTGGGGACTAGACTTTATTGGACCTATCAACCCACCATCCAATGCTAGACACAAGTGGATACTCACTGCCATAGACTACTTCACCAAGTGGACATAAGCTATAGCACTAAAGGAGGCTAATGAGACCTCTATTTTGAACATTTATCAAGATATTGTATCTAGGTTTGGTACTCCAGATTCAATTGTATCAGATAATGCCATGGCTTTCCTAGGAGCCAAAATTTTAGAGTGAGAACTCAAGCATAGACTCTTTTTGAGTACTTCTTCTAACTATTACCCTCAGGGTAATGGCCAAGCAAAATCAACTAATAAGAACTTGCTCAGAATAATCAGAAGAACTATAAAAGGAAACTAGAGAGACTGGCATAGCAAGTTAAAACTAGCCTTGTGGGCTAATGGTAATTCACCTTACACATTGGTATATGGAAGGGAGGCTAGGATTCCCCTATCTACTGAACTACCTACCCTGAGTCTAATTAAAGAGATTGATCTCATGCAAGAAGATGCTATGCAGGTCAGGATGGTAGACCTTATTAAACTTGAAGAAACAAGAAAGATGGCATTTGAAAGCTTGGAAGCTCATCATACCTAGGTCAAGAGAATTTTTGACAAGAGGGAAACACCTAAAACTTTTAAAGAAGGGGATCTAGTTCTCAAGTGGGATGAAGCAAAGCATAAACTAGGGAAACACACTAAGTTTGATGCTATCTAGACTAGGCCTTTTATGGTGATTGGATGCAAAGCTCATAATAATTTTCAACTGGCTAGCATGGATGGAGAGGAGCTTCCCATTCCAGTGAATGGGATCCACCTCAAGGCTTGTTTCTGAGGTTCTTTTCTACCCTATATATTAGTAGGTTAAGATTTTTTCCTTTCTATGTTTCCTAAGTGCCTGGCACAAGTTGTTTTCAGTTTAGTTTTTTTTAGTTTCCCTTGGTGTGTTTAGAAATAAGCCAAATAGGTTGTCTCTAGCAATTAGTAGTTTTGTTGAGAAGGATTGGTTATCTAAAAGAAGCTAGGTTCAGTTGTGGTTTGGTGACTCTGTGCCCAATGGATCTATCAGGCAGCTGGTTAGGATGCTTAGTAGGCAAGCACTCCATAGAGGTCGCCAGAATGTTCTCATTATTTTTTCTCATTCTTAAGTTTGAAGGCCTAATTACTAGATGAGCTACAATAACCTAGTTTGTGTTATTAGGTGGTCTTCCTTATATTTGTGTTCATTTCATTGAAAACTACATAAAGATAAAAAGGAAATGAATTGCATTTACATCTACACATGCATCTATCTATGGCATTTATACTATATAGAATAGAAAGAATAGAAAAGAAAAGAATCTATCTAAGCTCACACAGGCTATGAGCATAGCCTTTACCAGAATTGAATGGATGAGTGTAGATATACATAAAGTAATAATTGATATGGGGGTACCAGGCATTTCCTAGTGTTGATGTCTGGATCCAGTCTAGTCTAGTGAGTTCCTAAGATCCAAAACCTACAAGAAGTGAAGAAAGGAGATGGGTTAGATCCAATGGATCTATGCGATGGCTTCTATCACAATATCATAGAATGCATACATACACTCAGCCATGCACCTCTAACAAAGGTTGTGCTCAGGGCATGTGCATGAGAATCTTCCAAAGAACTAAAAGAGGCACCATGTTTTCACTGACGTGTTTGTTTCATGTGTAGATACAGGGAAGCTGATTGAATAAAGAGTTATGTGAATGATCTGGGTCCTTGATGTGGGTAACGATAGAGTAATCTTATTGTACTCTATCTGTTACCCCTTCGAGGGCCAAGAGCACACACAATGTGTACAAATAGGGAACATTCAAATGATCCAACATCAATCAAGCTATGATAAACAAAGGGCAATATGGCATCGGGTTCTAAACAGAGCTAATGGCAGAGTACACAAATCTATGAAGAAGATAGGGTGCTTTGTTCAATAGATGTTCACATGGTGTTTCAACATTGATCTTCAACAAATACAGAGGGGCATCAATTCAAAATGTAGAATGCAGGACAATATGTACGCACTGACATGGGGATATTTACAGTAATGAAGCAATCACAGTATACAAATGACAATGTGCAAAAATAAATACATGATAGGCTTGGGTTCTTTAACATTTAACACATATTGAAGAACAATGTTAGGCCATAGTGTTTTTTAACACTAAAATATCCACACACCAAGGTGGGAACAAACAGTAATAATATAATGCAAAGAGTGGTTCTCAAGCTTTAATTTCATGGTAAACATGGTACAAGCATAGCTGAGCCTCATAATAATAAGATACATACAGATTCAATGATGAACCAAAGATACCAACAAACACATACAACATGCCACACAAGTGGAAGAATAGGACATGGTATTGGGTTCCAACATACGATGGTAAAAAACAAAGCATAGCCCTAAGCTCAAGTGCATCTTGAGTTATGCTTGATGCCTTGAGTCTCACATTGAATACAACAATGGTCATGCCTAAGCCTGAGCTTCAAGAAATGAGAAATCATATGACAATACATCTTCACAGCACTTAGCCATGTAGCTTCTGGGATGCAAGGTTAGCATACGCCGTGAATGCATATTAATTTGTTTGAGTATGTATCCATGGGGTATTGCCATTATTTTAAGAAGCATGAAATGAAATAAAAGGGATGCCAGTAGCATGAAGTATAGTTTTATGATGCCCTTTCTCATGCTTAGTGTCATGACTACATACTCATTTATTTGAGTAAGCATTCACGAGGAGGCATGCTAATATGGAATTGCAAAGGTTGAAATAAAATAGAGAAACATATACATGCTACAATTCTATAAGGAAATGAAACAAGATATATAATGATGCCCTAATCGGCAATCCAAAATAACAACAACAGTCAATGCCCTAGCTCGGGGCCATCAAAATTCATAAGCATAGAATTGAACTCACAATGCTAAAATACGAAAGCAACATTCAGAGCTGAGAGGCATAAACATATACAAAATTTTAACATGTGACAGTGCCAATTCATCATTGCCATGATTTTTTATAGTGATTTCGAAGCATGTAGAATGAAATGTAACAGATCACAGGGGCCTACCTCTGTCTTTTTATCGATTTGATTTTTCTATTTTTTGATCTGAATTTGAAGTTCAGTGCACTTGCTATATATGGAAATGGAAACTTTCCACCTGTCAAAGATCAACTCCACATTGCCAGTGTTGATGCTGCAACAATGATTTCTTGCTAATGCATCTTCTTTTCCCCCCTTCTTTTTAGGGTTGAGAATATGATTGGCCTCTTTGTTTTTTTAAATGTTTTATTTTTGAAGGCCATGTGTCATATGACCTTGGGTCTGCTATGTTGAGGATATTTGAAGGGGGCTTAGTTTTAATTTTTGAATAGGCTATTAATGTGTTCCTCCCTTTTTCATATTGGGTTGAGGCTTTTATAGCTTTATTTTACATACTAGGTGTCCTTTAAATAATGTGGATTTGGTCAAAATGTAAATATTTTGGATATTCTCCTCATTTTTTGAGTTGAGATTATCTCAAAATATATTTAGGATCCACTTCATTTGGTTTAGTAAATGGGAATATTTTAATTGTAAAAGTCATTGCAAAACCTTGTTGTAAATATTGACAAGTGGCATTTTATAGGCCATTGTCAATTTTTCTTTATGATACATGACTTAGTGGTGGGATGGTCTCCCTTTTGACAACCTAGTTTTAGAGACCACACTTTCTTCGTCCCCCTAGATTCTGGAGAATTGGGCTTCCAAATTTTAGAGTGGCATGATCATGGTCCTAGTGGCAAGTTTTTCCTATTCTTGGTGAAGTAGTGGACTTCAATGCAGATTCTATAGATTTTCTATATATGCCTCTCACCTTTGGTGATTGAAGGCTAGTTATTCCTTCCCTCATTTTCAAGAGGTGAATGTTATAGCTCCAGGAGAAGCAAATAATTGTTTTGACTCCTTTTATTCCAGTTAATAGCAATTGTCCTTCTTTTTCTACAGCTTTGTGAGTTGATTTGATGGATTTGATGTCATGTATTTGATTGAAATTTGATCCTTTACTTGATATTTAGTTAATTTTGATGTTTACAAGAACTAATTTTTCTTAAAGTTTCAATCTATGTGCATTTATATATGTTTGAGTTGTGGAATCTATTTTCCCTTCTCATTTAGAACCAGCACCTGATTATTTTCTAAGGGAAGAATCAAATTTGGGAAGAGTTGTGATGTTCAGGTTATATGATGGATTACATTATGAGTCTATTTTTAGTTTGTGGATCTATCTAGTTTAGTGAATCACCTAAGTTAAATTTCAGCTATTTCAATTTCATGTAATCTCTCCCCCTTTCCCTTCAAATTCAATTTAGTTTCAGGTGATACAAATGGGGAAGTCGGCCCTTAATCCGGAGGTTTATTCTTAGTGAAGTAGTCCCACATCCTGAGAGTATTCCCATGTTTCATGGGATTGCTAGGTTCCATACTTAGCCATCACGGGTGCAATCCCTAGTGACAACATGAGAATTAAGTGCTCGAACACTGCATTTTCAAGATTAAATCTCTCTGAGTAGTCATAGAGGTCATAGTATTTATTCATCTTAGTAAAGTCTCCATCTTTTATAATCTCTTCATTCACTCTCTCAACTCTAGGTTTCCATGCTTTCTTCTTCATAGTAGTGTCATCATCTTTAATTTCTACAACTTTCCTAGGAAGTGGTGGCACCAAAGTTTTTTGCCTCTTACCAGGTCCAGTAGCAATTTCTTTCACTCTCTTGCTAGGTGTGGAGGAAGAGGATCTAGTAGGTATCCTTGGTACTTGTTCCTACTTAGGTTCCTCTACTTTCACTTTGACATGTGTAGCCTTCTATCGTACTGCACTAGATGACAAGGGAGGTATAGACAAAATCTCTTTCTATCCAATATCTCTGATTGCTATTGTTGTCTTCTTTGCCACTAAGAATTCTTTCTCTATCATTCCTGAATCTTTCAATATTCTCTTAATAGTGCTCTCAACTCTTTTCTTAGACTACTTCTCCTCAAGTATAGCCTTTGCGGAGGTGAAATTTTCTTCAAAATTTCCAAATCTATTACTGTGAGTGTCAACCTTGCATTGAAGTAGCCTATTCACATATTCTTTTGTCTTAGTTTCAGATATTTCATAGCCAAGAGGGTCTATGAACTCAATTCTAGGTTCTACTACTTCAATGTAGGTAAAGTCAGTATCAACCATAAAACATACTTCATTTTTGTATTTCTCCACAAGAGACTGTGGGATCCTTGATCTGCTAGTTACCAAGTTTTGAAAAGTCTTCATCACCAACATTGCACTCTCATTTACTTTGTTAATAACATGCCTCAAATACACTTTATTGATCCTTTCCATTGTATTTTGTCCATCATTCTAGTCACTTGCAATGGTGTAAGGAAATCTTCTTAATAAGTGGAAAAACATATAAGTGATCAAAGCTGAAAATCTAAATTTTGCATACTTTTCCTTCTTAATCTTCTCCAAGTTCTCAAATAATTGAATTCTTAGAATTTCACACATATCAACTAGCACTTTGTCAACACACATCAAATAAGCTATGTGTACCATTCCAGCTGCCATGTCATCCTCTCTTGAATTTGCACAAAACTTAGTTGTTAGGATCTTGCATATCTAACATCATGTTGTTGGATTTTACTAATTACAATTCCTTTGCCATTATAGGATGAACCTGTGTTATCAATGACTATTTTTCTCATGTTCTTCTCATTTAAAGGAATAGCTCCAGATTTAGACAATCCTATGACTTCATGAATCAAATTAGCTGTAATGTTTATCACTCTATCTTCTAGCCAAAACTTCCCATTATGAATTCTGCTGAGGATTATCTTAGTGCATTCTTCATTATCAAACTCATACTGCAATGCATACTTAACAATCTCATTGTCTTTCAGATGATCATCTCCTTTTAATGACATGTCCTAGTTGTAAATCTTCTAATACTCATTGGTAAAATCACTATCATTGATGATTTCTAACTTGCATCCAAGATAACTTCTTACATTCTTTAAATGAAAAACTCCGTATGGTATGGATGATAAAGCTAAACTAGGGTCTTCTTCCAAGGGTTCTACTAGTTCCTTCTTCATTCTAGGTCTATTTTTGTCTCTGACATTGTGAATTAAAGATACATCCATGATTACTTAAAATTTCTTTTACCAATTCAAAGATTTGCCAAGTAAAATACCTCAATTTCATGATTTTAGGGCTTGCATAGATTCGACGCTCAAATCCTTCACCAAATCATTGCAAAATGCTTCCAATCACTGCTCTTTGATCTCCTTAACATTTGTATTCACTTTGATGATCAAATAACACTGATCATAACCTTTTATTACTTCAATCTCACTTAGATCTGACATCACATTCAATTCTTTTGCTGCTTCTTTCCAAAAAGCTATTTCTACTAACCTGCAAAACTTAAAACTTCTTGCGATCTCAAAAAACATAATATTTTTCTTTGCATTCTTAACCATAGCATTAGAACATCATAAACTACCTTGTATTAATTGCACAAGACCCAATTCATCATAAATATACTTCTACACTAATCTAAGTTCCTAATCTACTATAATTTTCATAAATTAAGTGCTTTGAGATAGGTCAGGTAAGGCTTCATTCTTACCACTTGACACTTTATCTTTCTGATTACCTTCAATGTTGAGTATGTCTCCTTGATCTGTGCCTTTAACAAACTTCACTTCATCTATATTGCTACAATAACCTTTCTATCTATTTCTTGCATCTTCATTTCTTCTTTCATGATTTCTGGGGTTAGGGTTAGGATGAAAAGCTCCATTCATTCTGCAAAACCTTGTTGTATGTCCAATCTTGTTGCATATCTAACAAACAATTTCATTGTTTCCATATCTTGGTCCAGGTTAATTGATTTGTGATCTACAGTTTCTAGCAATGTGTCCAACCTTGTTGCATCTATAACATATTACTCCATTTCTTCTATTCATATCTTCAGTAGGTTTCTTATCTACATTGTTAGTATTCCTAAACATTCTACTATTGTTGTTACTCTCAATAAGCTTAGGTTTTCTACATTCAATAGCTCTATGTCCGAAACCATGACAATTATAACAATAACCATTAAGAGGTTTAAATTGCTTACCTGTGCAATCTCTCTTCATATGACCAATAGTATTACAAGAAAAACATCTATCGTTGAATTCTCTTTGCATACCTTTGGGTGATTCCTCTTGCTTCAATGATTCTTCTTCTTTAGGTGCATCTTCAGATTTGTTGATCTCATTAGACTTCTTCTCATCTATGCTTTCAGATACTTTTAGATCTAGTTCCTTGCTTTCATCATTTTCTTTAATAGTGTTAAATCCAAGACCAGTCTTATCATAGAATGGTTTCTGAAAAGATGCGTGTTCATCAATCTTATCACTAGTTGAATATAACCTTTCAAGTTGTTGCTTGGATTGAGTCAGCTTGCCTTTCACAATCTTATCATATTTTTCAAGTTCAGCATACTAAAAATTGACTTTCTCAAGTTCAGATGTTACATTTCCAAGTTTAGATTTCAATCCTTCATTTTCAGTTTTAAACTTTCATTCCCAAATTTTAGATTCACTTCATTCTTGCTATTTCCATCTTTCAAGCTAAGCTTCAAATTTGCTATCTTCAGTTCATGCTTAAGGATCTCATTTTCCTTTTTTAAATTGTCATCACAATCTTTAATAAGAACTTTGGATTCCTTTTCAAATTTTAGATCTTCCAACTTATTTTTCAATTTCTCAATGAAGTTCTTTGCATCATCATATTTCCCTTTTAGAGTGTCTCTTTCATCAATAAGCATATCAATCTATTCAAGAGATTCTTCAAGATTCTTCTGTAGTTGATCCATATCCATAGAGATCTTACACAAGCTGCTAGGCTTTCCTTGAATGATTATTCTCCGAGTAACTAAGCTCTGATACCAATTGTTAGAAATAGGGAATATTGAGAGGGGGGGCTGAATCAGTATTCCACAAAATTTATCTTTTTCCCAATTATGGATATAACAGATTATCTTTACACATGCATAACATAAGAAGATAAACAACATGAATAGCAATAAAACTAAAGAACTCATAACACATGATTTGTTCTCGAGGAAACCCTAGCCAAGGGAAAACCCCGGTGGGGATGGTACCCACAAAGATCCACTAATCAAAAGAATCTTGTTAAGGATGTTGACCCTGTTAGGAGTCTATTACAAGCATATAGTGTATCAGTCTTGATTAAGGGACTATAGACCTTGTTAGAAGCCTCAACCCTATTAAGAGTTGGTACTACAAAATGTGATTACCAGCTGAGCCCACTGTCCAAACAAGTAATGTAAAATATACAATGATTACAAAAATAGGTCAAGTTACATAACCTTATACTTCTTGCATCAATATCTCTTCGCTTCTCTTTCACTATCGCTATTACATATACATCATATATCTCACATATTGCTTTCTACTTTCTTTCATTTTACAATTACATTTATACAAGTTATTAAGGCTAATAACTTTACTTGGTCAGCTGCCATATTACAAAATAACTTTATCCAAGGGTAAACATCTATGATTTTGTCCCTTTATATTTTTAAGACATTATTTTGATAAACAAAATAATCCCTTAACTCTTTACCAATTATGCCTTCATATTCTGTCCTGTCGGCTTCACACCGTGTTTAGAAAAAGTATCATAACTTCTTCCATACATGCCATACTAACTTTCACTCTAAGATGGGTCATCATTAGTCACCATAGAGTCTATGTTCAAGTGTGCAAGCACTGAACTTACTCCAGTCAATGTCACAAACAAAAACTATGTCCAAGAGCACTGATGAAAATACTGTCTCACACTTAGACAAATTTGCAATGCGCTCTGTCATACTTTCTCTCTAACTTGTGTGATTTTCATGTGGATCATATGTTGCCATAATTACAACATCTATGTAATCAACTCAGCCAAATTTCCAACACATTTCCCCTATACTCTCTAGGGTTCCCATGACATCACTACTTAAATGACATCAACATGTTGAATAAGCATACTCATATGGTTTAAGCTAGGTTTATTTTAATTTCAATTTTAAATGTTCATATCATATTCACTTACTAAATTAAAATTATAATTAACATGAAGCAATCAAATATACATTATATTCATCTAAGCAATATATCATATACCAAAAAGATCCTAACTATTACTTCAATGTCATCCTTATATCTAAAACTCCTCCATACATATTTATGGGGATTACATTCTTGAATCATAATAATTTTTTTTATAAATATACATCCTTCCCATAGGAATATCTCAATACATCACATAATAAATTATATAGTTACAAATCCAAGTACAAAATAATGAAGTGAGTCCAAGCAGAAGGTATGATGACAACAAAAATGATTTATCCAAGTGCATAATCATGAACATCAGACATTGATGATATAAGAATCACTACCACCTGACCATGTGGAACCTAGAGGCCCACCCCACTATGTTGAGGAGATAGATACCAAGTCCCACACACAACACCCAAGAATAAGTAGGTAAAAGGATGGTATAAAGCTTAAATCACAAGGTAACACAAGGTTTATAGAAATAAAAGTAGAAAGAAATCAAAAGATACAAGAGGAAACCATAGTACCTATAGAGGATACCTAGGCTACATGTAGGAGGAGTGTCATCACATGGTCTTCTACTTGATTTTACCATGGACTAGTCACTCTAGACCTTGTGTTAGGAATAAAACTCCATAATACAACTGAGAGGGGGGGTGAATCAATTGTATGAAAGATAATTAAACTTTAAACTTTGAGTAAGGGCAATATCAGATCCAATGAACACAATGAATGCTAACACAACAACACAATATTTTGGTTTCAGGGAAACCCTGTTAAAGGTACAAACCCTAGTGGGAATTAACACCCACAAATGATGTATTGAGAGTATAGTATCCTTTGTTATGAATGGGAACACTGAGGTGGGGGGGGTTGAATTTGTTTTCTATAATATTACTTTATGATACTTGAAACTTAACTTAATAACTTAATTGCTAAACTAAATATTAAAGAAAGTAAAGTAATTAAACAACCATAACACATAATACCAAATATGATTATGGGAACACCTTGGCCAAAGGGAAAACCCCAATGGGAATTAATACCACCTAATAATTGTACTTGTGTATTATGAACTTGTTAATGTTCCTTTTCCCTATTAGGAGTAGTCATTACAATGTTTTAGTACAATGACCTTGTCAAGGGTCAAACCCTGTTAGGAGTCTTGAAGTAACAAACCCTGTTAGGGGTGGAAGGCTCACTGCCAGAGCTCAATTCTCAATAAGGAAGGCTACAACCTCCTGGATATCAGATACAGACTATATCTACAATGGTGAACTACTGCTATGACACTGCTTGTCTGATCAGTTCCTTTTGTCCACTGATGCTTTAACTTCTTGTAAAGCTCTATGAAATTATTACTTATCTTAACACATACTTCACATACTTCTCTTCTATTTCATCTTGGAAATCCATGCCATGCTCAAATACAAAAGCGCATGTCTTATATATAGGTGAAACCAAAACTATTTGCTAAGTCGGCCTATAACCTATTACATACAATGCTTCCAAATGAATTGGCTCAAGAATGTTTACATACAATGATATTAACAAGTCTATAACATAAATACAATAGGGGCCTAGCCTTTACAAAAAATAATAATAACCGCTAATCAGAATATTGTCTGTCAGTTGCATGCTCTATTCTATTCTGCCCCTCACTGACTGTGTCACTTCAACTCACTGTAACTTATTCATACTAACTCATCTGATCATGTGTTCTCAGAATTAGCATTATTACATACTCAAAATATTATCTTCAAGGGCACATACAAAAACTCATCCATATGCACATGCGCTACTACTATGTTCATCGGGTACTTAACTGTCTGCTCTGTGTTCCATACTTAGCCAAATTCTGATCTTCTAAGTAAGTGCCCTAACATCAAAAATCCATATGACCTTATTTCCATAATGAAAACACTAATCTTAGTCATATACACTAGTATAGTCAACTTTCCAACAATCTCCCCATTTTTCATTAATGGAAACAAAGGAATATGGTAAAGTTGCTAAACTGCATCTTTACAAAAAACTTTGTAACATATACTCATATCTTTTTTGTACATAATATACTCTATCTTATATGTCCCTTCTACTACTCCATATTAGTGTACTCCCACTTTGACATTAATGACAAAGGAGCTAAAAAATGAAACTTCAAGTACTTACACAGTGAGTACATCCGTGTATGCAATCTTGAGGTTTTGGATCTCTTGCTACCAAAATGCCTTGAGTGCATCTACTATCTAGAGATGGGAGCATAATGCATAATTTAGCTTCTCCATCTTTTCTAACTCTGTACAAGGTCCTTGATCTATGTTACAATGGTAGCATCAATCTCCTTGATATTCTGATTAAGTACATCCAATGAGGGCGCAAGTGCATGTCTTAACTATGCTTGCCTAGCCCTTATCTTAGCTATCTCTTTCTCTGCCTTCTCAATCTTATATATCTGACCTTGATAGACATTGTTACACATGTTAATATCCTAGGAGGGGTCTTCTACTAATTTTCTCATTACTTCCATTAGGGATTTAGCTTCCTGAATCTTCTTGGTAAGGTATGAATTGAGTTTGTCTTTGTTCATACATTCAACTATTATCTTCCTTCCTTTATCTTATATCTCCTTTAACATAGCTTTCCCAACCTTAAGATTATTGAGGTCAAGAAAAAAATTACCTATCAATTCATTCAACCTCTTCTTAATATATTTCTCTTATGCAATCTTGGATGTTGATTCCTCGAGACTTGAAAAGTTTTCTTTGAAGCATGTCAAGATGGTGTTGACATCATCTACTGAATGTACACCTGATACTTTCTTGTCCTCATGTAGTAGATTGTTTAGTATTCTTATTGATTCAACAAATAATAGATTCCTCATTACTTGTTTCTCCTTTTCTTTCTCCATTGCTAACACACTTATTTTTATTAGGTCTTCTTCTCCCCATGAGTCTAAACTTGTTGTATCAGGGGTCAAACTTGACAACAATGATATTGAGGGCTTAGGTGTGATCAATGTGCTATCCATGATTTCAATCTTTACCTTCATTGATAATTCAACAAAGGGATCATCTGCAAGTTCATCTTCCTTCTCTTCTTCCTGACTAGTTATGTCTTCAATCTGAACTTCTTCTTGCTACTCAGGAGATTCATCAACACATAGAATCCCTACTTCCTTAGTGCTTATAGGTGCTTCCTCAAACTTATCTAAGTCCTTATCTATAGCCTCCATTGATATTTCAACATTATCAATCATGATAGTGTCATCCTTAGCTTTAGGCATAGGCACAGAATCCTATGGAGCTGTCATAGGTGCATTTGGGATCTCAAACTCCTTGGCTTGCTTAGAGGGAAGTTGAGTTGTAGGTGCAGTAGGTGGATACATGTGTCTTTCCAAAAACACCTTCTCAAATTCCTTTTCCATCTCCTTTGCAACCAACTCATAGTCCTTATTCATAATCTTTAGAGTTCTTAGCTTGGTTCTTAGGTGGGACTTTACCAAATCTAGCAACAATGTTTTTTCTTCAAATGAACAAATAGGGAGGTTATCATCTAGTGTATTTTCCCTTATCCTAAAGTCTTCTTCTCTGGATTGTCTCTTCAAACAATCTAGAATGTTCCAAAAATTATGTGGAATGACTATCTTGAGTTCTAGAACTATCTTTTTGAACTTAATCAAGTGGTTTATGATCATACTATGAATCTTGGATTTGTCAATCTCATGATATTTGTCATAAAACTTTCCTATTTGATCAATTCTTCCTTCATCTACTACTCTAGTTCTCAACACTTCAAGATTAGGTTTGAATCCTACCTTAGGAGGTTCTTGAGTGTTTCTTACTTTGCTTCTTGTTTTTCTAGAGGATGGGTGGCTTGGGTCAGTCTTCTTTTTCCTCTTAGGCATCTTGCTAGGCTCAGGAGGTGAACTGGACTCCAGATCAATAGTATTTGTGGGCACAGGAGTATTTTATTCTATCATTTTCTTCTTCTCCTTAGGATCATCAGTCTTCTCTAGTTTCATTTCAGAAGAGGGTGCGCTCTCAAGTTAATTTTCAATCATGGCTTCCCTTGCCTTATCTAGGTTTTCTTGTGTGACACCATGAATTTTCAGTATGTTTGATGTGATTTTGGATGCCTTTCTTTTTGTAGCTACACTGTACAAGACATAGTCTACTTGTCTTATCTTCTCCTCATAAGTACCCCATATTGGTTCATTGGAATCCTTAGCCATTGATAGGATGACTTGTGCATAAGCTTCCAAAATATGTTCCTCCACTTCATAACCAAGTGGATGAATCCACTTAGTTCTAGGCTCTATAGATTCCATGCATGTGGTATATGTCTCCACCATAAAGAAAATGTTGTCCTTATATTTTTCAACTATACTCTCACGTATCCTATAACTTCTCTACATCCTCATTCTGAATGTATTTTTCTCTAAGTCCATGAAATCTTTCAAGGTGCTGTCAGATGATGCCTTGAATGAAATTTGTGGCATTGTAGGTAAACTCTTATCAAGGTATAGATCAGAGACTTTACAAAGTATATGAAAGTACATATAAATGATCAATGACCTAAATCTGAATATCATTCTCTTGTCATGCTTAATAGCCCTTATGTTATCCATCAACTATTCACACAAGTTGAACTCTCCATTTTCCCTTACAATTATGATAGTTGCCAAAATAGTGGTTGCGAACACACTATTGACTCTATTTTCATGTTGGAACTTATAACCAAGTATCATGGACATTAGATTTATATCATTCTCCTCAATCAGCTCAATTATCATAACACACTTATCACTACAGAACTTACAAGCTTGCTCAACTAGTTTCCTAACATCCTTACCAATAGGAAGAATGGCACCGGTCTTGGATAGTCTTGTCATCTCATAAATGAGATCTAAAGTGATGTAAAGTCAAACTTCTCCTATCCAAAATAGGTCATCATTAATTTTTCTCAGTAAGATTATAATCCATTCGAATTCATAGAATTCATATGCAGTAGCATACTCAATGATTGGGTGATTTGCAAGGTGCACAAAATCATCCATGAATGTCATGTTTGGTTTCATCATTGACTCTAAGTGTGACCCAATCCTGTCCAATCCTACAAGTTCCTTCTTGCAGTATATGTATGCGTGTATGTCTTCTATGTGCATAACTCCCATTGGAGTTCTAGAGAATGCCCCTTGCAAATCATCTAGGACTAACTTAAAGGGATGCTTCTTGAAAATGTATCTATTCCTTTCAATAACATCAAACACAATTGGAGTGGCCATTACTTACTTGATGAATCACTCAAATAGGGTTCCAAAGGGTTTCTAAACCATCAGGACCAAACTAGGGTTCCGCAATAATCTTAACTTCCTTCCACTGATGAAATCAACTACAATCATCCAACACTAACTACTTTGATCTCTTGTGCTCTTCAAAGGCTCAAAATTGAATGCAAATGTGTGGATAATGGATCTTTGATGAAAATAAAAACAACTTTTTGCAATTGATGCTTGCCACCATAACATGGAATGCAACAGAGAATTCCAATCTTTATTTCTACTATCAATCAGCCCATGTTCTCTTGCATACAACACAAACTAGTATCCAAACATCTAAAACCAAAGGTGCATTCTCTAAGGGTGAGTATACTAGCCACACAGGGGTCTAGAGCTAATTTAGGTCCCCCTATGACCATGAGGTTCATTCATCCAGAAGTAGATGGTGCATCCATTATGAATGCATCCAGTACATAGTCATCAACATTATCTTTCTTTACGGGTATGTGCAGGATCATGGTATGTCAAACTAGGCCCTTAAGTGGCAATGAAAATTTAGAAAATCAAGTTTAGGCAAGTTGACATAAAAATTTGAACAAGTTATAAATATTATATAAAAAATATGTAAGAAAAGAATATGTAGAAAATTGAATTTAGTTTCTAAGATACTAGGCCTTTTTTGAAATAAAATTTTCCTATATGTTGAAAATTTCAAATTTTAATGTAGTAGTACAAAAATTTTAGGAAAAAAATAAGTAGGCGTATGTTTGACCACCTTAAAGACAATTAAATGATTTTTTTTTTTACAAGATTCAAGATATAAGTAGTAGACTCATGTCCAGATGTGACACACATTTTTTTGTAATTTTTTTCCAAGCAAATAACTAATTATGATTTTTTTCTACAACTTTTCCAAAATACAAAAACTCTCATTTTTAACCACGTTAACCTAGTCTAAACTTTATTAGATTGAAAAAAAAATATTTTTCTTATACTGGGAAAAGCATAGAATGTGACACATATTTTGGATTTCAAAAATTTTATACAATTTGAAAGTTATAACTATTTTTCAATAAGTCTATCAATCAGGACTAGAAAGATAACAAGTAGGTGTATGTCTGACCACATTAAACAAAATAAAATGATTATAATTTTTTATAAGATTCTAGATAAAAGTAGTAGACATATGTCTAGATATGATGTATATTTTTTTGTTTTTTTCCATGTAAATAATTAATTATCATTTTTCTCCTAAAAAGTTTCCTAAATATAAACTCTTGTGTCTGACCACCTTAACTTAGTCTAAACTTCATCAAATTGAAATATTTGTTTATTATTATTGTATTAGGTGAAGCATAGAATGTAATGTATATTTCATATTTAAAAAAAATTATATTGTTTGAAATTTATAGTTATTTTTCAAAGAGTCTATCAATCAGGACTTCTTTTTCACATTGCCACTTTTTGGCATACCATGATCATGCACATACCCTTACTTCCATCCAAATCTTGCTTGCATCTTCTGTAGCTTTCACAAACTTGACTTCTCTAGATTCATCTGAAATTGATCCTTGAGATTTATTAGGTTTTTCTTGTCTTTGCGCTTGTGATCTGCAAAACTTTGAGATTAGTCCAACCTTGTTACAAGAGTGATAAGTAATTGGAGGCCTTATATTCCTTGGCACATTGATGTGAGTTACCATACTGCATTGTCTAGCGGTGTGACCATTATAATTGCATATCTGACATGTAATGTTGTGAGGACTTCTAACATTCTTCTATGGATGATTTATCTGATTTTGCCAAGTCTAAATTCTTGGATTTGATCTACAATTCATGGTGAATAATGGTGAAATGGGTTCACCACTATGAATAGGATAGAATATGGATAGGGGATGAATGTGAATAGATAGGGTGTGAAATATATGTAATAGATAATGTTATGGACATACAAACTAAATAAAACTAGAATAATTATCTTGAAAGGAGGCTGATATAAAAATAACTATTTTATGATGTTTGTGTTCATTTTTAGGAGATTCTGCAACTTGCTCCAGATTGGAAATGTCAAGATAGAGAAAACCTAGAAAACTTTTATCTTTCTGAGGTCAGGTCAACTTTGACCCAGATAGCAGGGCACAATCTTACCCTAGAGCCCAATCTTACCCATCATTGAAGGTCATCCCTCACCCAAAAGAACTCTGATAGAAATTTTGTTTGCAGATCCTGAAAGTTCACCGAAAAGGGTATCTAGATTTGAACTGCAATTCATTGTCCTATACCTATACCTACAAGAAAAATGGTTTTGTTTTTTGGATGAGGGGTTTGCCTTAGTTAAACCCCAATTTCAAATCAACCTTAATAATGAAATTGAAATAGAGAATGCTACCAAGTAGTAGAAGTAGATCTAACAATGAAGATATGATATTCAATAGATATGCAATTGTATTTCAATTGTAAACAAGTATATTGATATGAAATCTTGAACATAACATTAACAAATGTAAATCAAAACCTCCAAGATTGTATGCTTGGAATCCACCTTGAGGGAAGAGTGAATGGATCTTGAAGATGAACAAAGGATCTTGAAGGAAGATCACACCACCATGATGGATATATCTAGGGTTTGAATGATGAATCTTGAATGCTTGAACCAAATCCCTTCAAAGGCTTGAATTCTTGAATCCTTGATCTTCAATGGAAAACTTGAATTATTGAATGGATGATTACTTGAATGCTTGCTCATTTGATTTTCTTGGGAGAAGACTTGATCTCAAAAATTGATGCCAAAACTTGATGGATAGTCATGAATACTGGATGTCTCCTTGAGAGCTCTTCATGACTGATGGAGAAAATGAGAGAGGAAGGCTTCCTCTTATGGTGATCTAGGGCACAAACTCCTAGAGAAGGCTGAAATTGGAGAATTAAATCCCAATTAACCTTAAACCCTAGAAATGGACCTAGATTAAATTCAATTTAAGATTTTACCATTTCAAAACCTGAAACAGCTGACCTAGAAGTAGGAAAATAAAATTTTCTATAGCCCGACATCCCAAAACTCCCAGAACTTGAAATTTGGACTCAAGGTTAAGGTCAACTTAGTCCTAGGTTAGATTCAAGATTGAATTTGACCTTAGTCAGGGGTGAGGTTGACCTTGACCCATTAGGTCATCCTTGACCCAGAAAGTCAAATCTTTAGTTTCTTAGAGAAAGTTGTTAGAAAGAGGTTGGAAATAGGGAGAGAGAAGAAGAACAGGGGGGAAACAAATAGATTCATGCAAAGACCAATCCAAAGTGCTTGACATGACCCCAAACCACTTACTTAGAGGGATAAACTCTCTTAACATGGAAGTGCTTCCATTTTAAGAAGATACACATAGCTCTATGACCAAACTTATTGCATGAAAAATAGTAACCATTGAAAGGTCTTACCTCTTTAAAATAGCTTGTTGTATGTCCATGCTTGTTACTGGCATAACAAGTTTGGTTTACTAGCTTGTGTTCATCCTTAGATGGTTCTTCTTTAGCTTTAGTATTATTTTTAGTCTTCTTAGCTTCTATAGATTCTTCTGGTGCTTTCATTCTTTCTCGCATATCATTGATTTGATTTTGTGCTTCATTAAATACAATACCAGTGGTATCTCCTTTAATATTTTATGCATACAACTGTGACTCTATTAGATCCTTACTTGTGTGCAATTTTTCAATATGATTCTTTTCTCTAGTCAATTCAGATTCAACATTTTTCTTGATGTTTTCTAACTTCAAGATTTTCATGTTTTCTTGCCTTAGTTCATCATCCAATTGTTTATTTTCTTTGATATTCTCTTGATAAGCTTCTTGACTATTATTTATATTTTCATCCAACTCTTCAATCTGATCCCTTAGAGAAATGTTTTCTTCATTCATCTCTTTAACCATATTTCCCAAATCATTGTTTGAACAATCTTTCAAATCTTTTCTGAGTTTCTTGATGAATTCTTTTGCACCACTAACCTTCAATTTCAATTCTTCAATTTCTTTTTCAGATCTGTCAAGATCTTCAAGAGCTACTTCAAGGTTCTTATTTAGATGTTTCACTTCTCCTATATCCATGATCTCCTCAAGTGTTTAAACTTATCTTCATAGGACCAAAGCTCTGATACCATTTGTTAGGAATGGGAACACTGAGAGGAGGGGGGGTGAATTAGTTTTCTATAATATTAATTTCTGATACTTGAAACTTAACTCAATAACTTAATTTATGAACTGAATATTAAAGAAAATAAAGTAAACAACCATAAAACATAACACCAGATATGATTACAGGGAAACCTTGGCCAAAGGAAAAACCCCGGTAGGAATTAATACCCACTAATAATTGTACTTGTGTATTATGAACCTATTAATGTCCCTTTTCCCTTTTAGGAGAAGTCATTACAATGCTTTAGTATAATGACCTTGTCAAGGGTCGGACCTTGTTAGGAGTCTTGAAGTAACAAACCCTCTTAGGGGTGGAAGGATCACTGCCATAGCTCACTCCTCAATAAGGAAGGCTACAAGCTCCTAGATATCAGATACACACTATATCTACAATGGTGAATTATTTCTATGACACTTCTTGTCTGATCAGTTCCTATTCTACACTGATGCTTTAACCTCTTGTAAATCTTTATAACATTCTTACTGCTCTTAACACATACTTCCCATACTTCTTCTCTTCTACTCTTCGATTTCATCTTCACAATCCATGCCATGCTCAAATACAAAAGCACATGTCTTATATATAGGTGCAACCAAAACTTTCCAACATCCTTTTTAGAAGATTTAGCCCTGTTAGGAGTGTATTGAAACATTATAGTAAATAATCATTATTAGAGGAGAGACCATATTAGGATTCAAGAAAGAAGGGTGGGCTCATTTCCTAAAGAAGGTTAAATCCACCTTTAGAACTCACTGTTCACAACAAGTGTATATGGAGACATAGACAATATTTTGAATTGTGCATCAGCAACTATCTTTTCTTGATTAGTTCCAATGAATTTCACTAGTAATCCTTTGCTCTACATCTAGTAGACATAAGCTTGTAGCTCTTCCAATTCCTTTTACATCACATATATTCTCACCATGTCTTTTCCAAAGAAAATTTCTTACATATATACCCTTCTACATTCTACATGATCAGGTTAGCCTATTAGGCTTTCCTATTTACATAAACTCTTGCTAAGATACACACGGTACCTAAAACAAGTATACAATGATTCCATTACAATAATTAAGGACTAGAATCCTTAATTTACATTTTCCAAACAAAATGCATGCTACACCTCTGAAGTCAACTCCCAAATAAGAATTCTCCAAATCACACACCACATATCACATCATCCATAATTTCATACCTTGTGCTAACCAATGAACATCCATCAATGCCTTGTCTTTCATCCCTTAAGCTTACATACACCTAATCCATATCTTTTGTAAGATATACCAAGAACATAGAGACTCACTCTATCAGCTTCCACTGTCATTGTCCAGGAACTAGTCCTCACCAAAACATCTGTAACTCATTCAATATGAAACATTAAATGATGTGATCTTGGATATAAGATCACACAATATTCCTATACTCTCATCTATCTTTGCATGATCTAAAACATCTATACTATGTCTGTACACTAACATACTCATCATGTACTCTTCATAGAAACATATGTTGACATAAGTGACAAACCACAAATGATAACAATATGAATGCTTATTCAGTAACATAGTGATTAAACATATTAAATGTATCAATCACATCCCCATGCATTAGCAATATCCAACAATCTCCCCCTTTACCATTGATGTTAACATATGGGAAAATTCATCATCCCAAAGTTATATCAATCCAAAGCTCTGCAACCAAACAGTACTACATATAATCTCCCCATACAATAGAGATTTCCTCATAGAAACACTCCCCAGTTGACAACAATGGAAAAGGGTGCCATGAGTCATGAACTATTCTTCAACACTTTCCTTCCACAATCAATCCCCCTGAGGAGTAGATCGCTACATCCAGTCCAGAATATGATAAGGCTTTGAAAACCTCTAGAATGATGCATCCCTACATCATTTAATTCTTACTGGGAGGGGCCTGAACCCCAAGCATACCTCTGAGATATTCAAAGGTATCTTTTGGCAATGACTTTGTAAATATGTCTACAATTTGTTCCTTTGTACTAATATATTCTTACTTTATTTCCTTCTCTGCCACCTTGTCTCTCAAGAAGTGATATTTGATAGAAATATGTTTATTTTTAGAGTGCATCACCAGATTCTTTGACATATTCATTGTACCATTGTTATCACAATGGATAACCATAGGCTCATCAAAATTTATTCCAATGTCTTTCATCATTTGCTTCATCTAAACAATTTCAGTGCAATTTATAGCAGCAACAACATACTCTAATTTAGTAGTAGATTGAGCTATACAATCTTGCTTCTTACTTAAGCATGAAACCAACTTTTTCCCAAGGAAAAATGCACCACCACTACTACTCTTTTTGTCATCAATGTTTCCTCCCCAATCAGCATTAGTATAGGCATGAAGTTCAAAGCTATCATTTCTATCATACCATAAACCATAGTCTATTGTTTCTTTCAGATATCTCAGTATCCTTTTCACAATAGCTAGGTGTCTCTCTTTGGGTTTTTCCTGATATCTAGCCATAATCCCAATAGCATTAGCAATATCTAGTCTAGTGTGAGTCAGATATTGTAATCCTCCAAGCATTGATCTTTACTTAGTCTAAAAAACACACTTTGATTCATCATCAACTATTAGCTTATTACTAGTTACCATTGGTCTACCAACTGGTTTACATTCTTCCATTCCAAACTTTTTCAACATTTCTTTAAGATATTTAGTTTGGGAAATAAAAATTCCATCTTTCCTCTGATTTATTTGCAGTCCAAGAAAGAATTTTATTTCTCCTATCATGGACATCTCAAATTAATTTTCCATCTCTTTTGAAAATTTCTCACATAGATCATGATTACCTCCAAAGATAATATCATCAACAAAGACTTCTATTATCAAAAATCCATCTTCACTAGTTCTTAAATACAAATTACTATCAACATTACCTTTTCTAAATCCAAGCCAAAGTAGATATTTGTCTGACCTTGCCTACCAAGCCCTTGGAGCTTGCTTCAGCCCATACAGTGCCTTCTTCAACTTGCATACCATGTCTCCATCTTCACATAAAGGAAATCCATCTAGGTGTTCTATATACACTTCTTCTTCAAGATCCCCATTCAAGAATGTAGATTTCACATCCATCTGATACACCTTGAAGTTTTTGTGTGTAGCATAAGCCAAGAATAATCTTACGGCTTCTATTCTAGTAATAGGAGAAAATGTCTCTTCAAAGTCTATACCTTCTTGTTGTGAATAGCCTTTACATACCATTATTTCTTTGTTTCTTACTAAAACTCCTTCTTCATTCATTTTATTTCTAGAAACCCATTTAGTTCCTATCAAATTTTTGTTCTTAGGGGTAGGGACCAATTCCCAAGTGTTATTCTTCTTTATCTGATCTAACTCTTCTTTCATAGCATTTATCCAAGATTCATCTTTTCAAGATTCATCTGTATTCTTTGGTTCAACTTGAGAAATCAAACAAATTTATTCTCTAACCTTTGATCTACTCAATACTCCTTGATTTGTATTACTAATAATTTTCTTTTCAAGATGATTTTTCTTCACATACCTTGGAGTTTTAGGAACCTCAATAGCCTCATTTGTGTTATCATCACAAGTCTCATTTTCATATTCAACCTCAATAATTTTTTATTCTTCTATAGCATTAGCCTCTTTGATCTCTATATTTTGATTGCAGTCATACATTCTCTCTTGTATCTGAAACCTTTCATCTATCTTCACATTGTTACTTTCAATCATTTTTCTTAATCTCAAATTGAAACATTTTTAATCCTTTCTCTTAGTAGAGTAACCAAGGAAAATTCCTTCATTACTTCTAGCATAAAAATCCCCTATCTCATAATCTCTCTTGATATAGCACTTACTACCAAAAAATATAAAATATTTTACAGTAGGAGTATGATTAAACCATAATTCATAAGGAGTATTACTTGTACCTTATCTGATTTGAATTTTTTTCAATGTGTACACTGATGTCCCAATATCCTCTCTCCAATGCACATGAGATACATTTCCTTCAAGTAACATTGGTCTAGCAACATCAAGTATAGTCCTATTTCTTTGCTCAACTATCCCATTTTGTTGTGGAGTCCTAGGAGCAGATGTCTGTATTTGTATTCCATGCTCTTCATAGTATGAATTTAATAAGTCTAAAGTAAATTCTCCACCTCTATCTGATCTTAACATTTTATCTTTAAACCTAATTCATTCTCTAGTTTTTCCTTGAATATCCTGAATTTATCAAATGCTTCTGATTTCTCTTTTAAGTAACCCACATCATTCTAGAAAATTCATCAACAAAAAGTATGAAATACCTTTCACCATATTATGATTTTTTCCTTGTAGGTCCACATAGGTCTGTATGTACTAGATCCAACTTTTATTTTGATGAATATTCTTTTTTTTTATAACTGCTTCTAGTCTATTTTCCCATAACACATTCTCTGCATATAGTGTTAGATGGTTTCACAGTCTTTAGTAGATCTCTTACCGCTTTAGTCAAACTTGCCCTTAAAATATTATCAAATTTAACATGAAAAAACCTTCTGTGCCATAACCAACTATCATCTACCTTTGTAAAAAAATAAGAGGCTCCAGATGTATTTAATTCAAATATATTACCTCTAAATATAGTACCAATTGCAATCAACTTTCATGCCTTACTTCTGATAAAACATTTACCATCATTGAATTGTAACTAAAAATCTTTGTCCATCAACTATCCAACACTCAATAAGTTATGCTTAAGTCCATCAACAAGTAGTACATTATCAATATTAGTTTTTCCATCCAAATTAATAGATCCTACTCCTATGATAGGTTTAGGAAGATTATTTGCAAACCTCACAACACCACCATCAAACTTTACTAATTTAACCAGCTTGTTTTTATGTCCAGTCATATGATACGAACAACCAATGTCTATAATCCATTGAGATTTCTTATCAATGTCAGATACTAAATCTTTTTCCTCATGTATTGGTTCATCTTGAACATAAACAATTCCAATCTCCTCATAATCTAAATCATCATCACCCGAAATTCCTTCACTAGCATAATAACATTCCTTATCCTTTGAATACTTATATTTCAAAAACTTAGGCTTGTATTTAGGAATTCTTGTAGGACATCTAGATGCAAAATGACCTACCTTATTGCATGAAAAACTTTTCAAAGGTAATTTTCCTTCAAATTTACCCTTACCTCTCTTTTCTCTTCTAGCAATCAGTGCAAAAATTTCATCCATTTTTCTTTCCTCTGCTTGTATCTATTCCCATTCCTCAACATATTCACCGAGCTCCTCTTTTAGGTTCTCAATGTTGGTGCTCAAAAGTGCAAATATTGTCTTCTTGTGTCCAGATGCTTTAAATGAAGATTCAACTTTAGGTATAGAATTTTCCAATTCTGCAGCTTCAAAGGTAGTTACCTTTGCAATCAACACCTCTTTGCTGAAGTTTGGAGTCAAAGGTATAGTCTCTTGAATAGATATAGCCTTAAACTTGTAAGAAGGTGTTAATGATCTAAGGATCTTTTGCAACAACTTCTTCTTCATCGTAAGTGCCTCCATAGTTTATGATTCCAGCTACAACTTTTGTAACCCTTTGGACATAAGCCCTAATGCTTTCATCCTCATTTATTTGTAGCTTTTCCATCTTTGTTTTCAAGTTCTATAACTTCTCTTGCTTCATATACTTGTCTCCTTCGTATAGTGGTTCTAATATTTTCCAAAGCTAGTATGTCAAATCTAAGTCTTTAACTTCAGTAAATTCTCCTTAAGAGAGTGCAATGATCAATGCTTCCCTTGCAACCATGTGAAGTGAAAATATCTTCTTCTCATCTTCAATAACTTATGTTAAGTCATTCTCAGACTTCATAGCTACCTTATTCTTTGTAATCAACTAGTATTCAATGCCTAAACAAAACAAATGAGTTCACATCTTTTTCTTCCAACTATCAAAGTTCTCAGGATCAAATTTCGAACTATCCTTCCTATAGAACACCATCTCTAAGATCACCTCAAGCTGTTAAACTTTCTCTCTAAGGACCGCTAGCTCTAATACAAATTGTTAGGAATAATAGTATATAATACAATTAAGAGGGGGGGTGAATCAGTTGTATGAAAGATTATTAAAATTTAAACTTTGAGTAGCACCAATATCAGATCCAATGAACACAATGAATTATAACACAAAAACACAATATTTTGGTTTTGAGGAAACCCTGTTAAAGGTAAAAACCCCAGTGGGAATTAGCACCCACAAATGATGTAATGAGAGTATAGTATCCTTGTTATAATATTTATCCCTATTAGGAGCTTATTGAAACATTACAATACACAATCCATAGTCCTTGTTAGAGGATAGACCCTATTAGGAGTGAAGAAAGAAGGGTGGGCTCACTTCCTAGGCTCACTGCCTTAAGAAGGTTAAATCCACCTTCAAAACTCACTGTTTGTAACAAGTGTATATGGAGACATACAAAATATTTTGAACTATCCATCAACACCTATCTTTTCTTGATCAATTCCAATGAAGTTCAACAGTAATCCTCTACTCTACATCCAATAGACACAAGCTCATAGCTCTTCCAATTCCTTTTACATCACATATATTCTCACCATGTCTTTTCTAAAGAAAAGGTCTTACATATATACCCTATTACATTCTACATGATCAAGTTGGCCCATTAAGCTTTCCTATTTACATAAACTCTTGCTAAGATATACATAGTACCTAAAAAAAGTATACAATGATTCCATTACAATAATTAAGGACCAACATTGTTAATTTACATTTTCCAAATAAAATGCATATACACCTCTGAAGTTAGCTCCCAAATAAGTCTTCTCTAGATCACACGCCAGAGCTGACATCATCCAAAATTTTGTACCTTGTGCTGCAATGAACATCCATGAGTGCATTTTCTTTCATCTTTTAATCTCACATACACCTAATCCATATCTTCTGTAAGATATACCAAGAACATAGAGAGTTTGACATAGAGCTCTCCCCTATTTAGGCAGCTCGGTAAATTGTGGAACTTTCGGTGTTACTCTGAACCCAGAGTGGGCTTAGGAGAGTTCTCTACACCTTTAGAAGTTCTTATAACAAACATAATTACACTATCCTCCCTAGAGGATATAGTTTCTTTAACTAGCTTGCACCCCCTTGGGTTCTATTGATGCTCGGTTGATACTCGGTCGGTTCTCGGTGCCTATGTTAACCGAGTGGACTGGGTACTTTTATCGAGTAGTTTCCTAACACTCGGTAATACTTACTGCAAAATGCCTTGCTGACTTATATTTTAGATGGGGACCTACATATTTGGTGAGGGGATGTAAATTTTTGATACACAAACAAAGTGTCTACTATGGGAGTGATTTCCAAACACACTGCCAGATTTAGGTAACAAGTTCAAGAGTCCAAACCTTGTCGAGCTTGTAGCCTTCTGGGCAAGGTTCAAGGGTTCTAGTTCTAGATACTTACAAGAATTATATGGAAACTACATATATTCAGACACCCGTTTATCACTTGTAACAAACCTCCAGATCCTAAGATCCTAAACACAAAAAACAACACTCAACAATTCCCTGGTCTACTAGTCCTAAGAGGGCTAATTGACTCGGTAGATGAATGACAACTTTACCAGTTGGTTGTTCTAGGTTAAATGCTAATTGTAATGGTGTTGGGAATCCAAAAGAGACAAAAATATATCTTCAAATTTCTTTTATCCACCCTCGAAGTGCTTATGTCACTTTAGTTTTTCATTTCCTGAACCAAGCAGATAGAGATGCTTGGTCTAGAATCTGCAAACAGATTTCTCCAAAGAATCCCCCTTCCCTTGTGATTTTGAGGAAATAAATTAAATTTCCCCTACTTTCATTTCCCAACTTTTCATGGGAACCCCATGAAAGAAATACAAGTTAGGGCATCCTCAGCCAAAACCCTAGTTCAAAAGGGTTTCCTGAAAACCCGAATAACCGATCCTTCTAACTTTCGACTCTGATCTTCAAAATGATTCAAACTAAACTCATCAAAGTCCTAGTGCATATAATGTATCAGATCAATCCAATTTATTTTTCTTACTTTCATACAAATCCATAGAGGAAGTGTTTCAAATCTTGAATTAGAGAAAATAGGGATCTTTTATTGATTGAATGCAAAAATTACATAGAGTTTCCTTACTATTCAACACCGTCTTCTTCCACCCACCTATAAGGGCTATATGGAGACTTTTCTCAAGGGATCCAACCATTTTTTTCAAAGCTTTTGACCATTGGATGGTTGTGTAATAGGTCGGTAGCAACTTTTCAAGGAAGTTGCCGACAACATTCTTTTATATTTGCAAGTTTTACAAAATGTTGCATTCTTGCTATTAATGAGACTATAGGCATAATGCCTTATATTATTGTAAGCATCTTAAAAGACACCTAAGAAACCTAACATCCTGAATGTGCCTCTAGACCATAGTCAAAACCCATGGTTTATAACCACACCGAGGGTGACTAGGTCTTACAAGTTGGCTTATTTAAAATTAACCTATCAATCTAAAAGTTGTGAAGAGTGGGGAGTGTTCCTTGGGTGCTCCTGCACCATACTCACATGTTTTAAAAACTCAAGTCCAACTTGAGAGAAGTTTCTAAACTAAATTTCCATGTTTTTTGATACACTCTTCACTCATACATGTGGCATCAATGTCTAGTAACCCCTGCCATTTGACCAAGTAATCTTTGTAGGTCTTCTTTCTGGTTTTCTTGACCACTTTAGAGTCTAGAATCTTTTCCAACTATAATGGTTGTCTCAGTGGCAAGTCCTTTATCCATACTTCATGTGTGTCTTCAATATCCTAAAAAGTGTTATTAGATCCTACATCACCCTTAAAAGGATTGAGATCACAAATGTTAAAGATACGAGAAATAGAAATAGTTGGGGGTAAAGAAATTTCATAAGTATTATCCCAAAATTTATGAAGTATTTGACTGGGACTAATCTTCCTCATATATAGTTTGGTATGTCCCCTAGGTAGCCTTTCCTTTTTAAATTATGCCCATACTTGATCTCCTACTTTGAAAGTAACATGTATCTTCTTCTTATCTATTTGTTCTTTGTACTTTCCAGTATTCTGAATCAATGTATCTTGAACTTGATCATCAATCTATTTGATCCATAATGAAAGTTCTTCTCCCTATGCACTGACTTTAAAGTCAGTTGATAACTCTCTTAGTTCCATAACTCCTCTTGGATGGAGTCAATAATTCACTTGGAATGGTGTCTTCCCTGTTGAGCGGTTTATAGAATCATTGAAAGAAAATTATGTTTGAGGAAGGATACCATCCCAAGTATGTCCATATTGTTTTTTTAGACAACTTCAAAGGTTGCCTAATGATAATTTTACAACTTTAGTCTACCCATTCATTTTTGGATGGTAAGAAGAACTGAATGATAGCTTTGTCCCCAACTTTTTCCAAAGGGTTCTCCAAAAGTTCCCTTGGAATTTCACATCTCTGTCGGAGATAATGGATGCTAGTAATCCATGAATTCTAACCACTTCTTTAAAAAATAAGTTAGCAATATGTGAAGCATCACTAGAGACTTTACAAGGAACAAAATGTGCCATTTTGCTAAATCTGTCAACTATGACAAAGATACTATCAAATCCTTTCTTGGTTCTTGATAGTCCTAAGACAAAATCCATACTCATCCTATCCCATGGTTTTGTTGGAATAGGAAGTGGTTGATAGAGACCCTTATTGGTCCTAACTCCTTTATCCCTTTGACAAATAGTACATGATTCAACAACTTTTTTGACATCTATTGGTAACCGAGGCCAATGATAGTTTCTCCTTACAAGTTCAAGTGTCTTATCTATGCCAAAGTGACCTCCTAGTGTACCACAATGTTTCTCTCTAATCAAATTTTCTCTCATGGAGCATGTAGGAATACAAAGTTGACCTCCTTTTAACAAAAGGCCATTTTTCAATAGATATTCATAATAAGTAGTATTATATGCATCTGATAGAGTAGAGAAAACCTGATAGATATCACCAAAATTTGAATCATCCTTGTATAGGTGTTTGAGGGCATCAATCCCTATGCTTTGTACTTGTACTTTTTCAACCAAAATCACTCTTCTACTAAGAGCATCTACAAATTTATTTGAAGTTCCTTTCTTATGTTTTATGGAAAATGTGAATGCTTGGGGTTGTTCAACCCATTTCATGTGCCTACAGCTTAGTTTATCCTGACTATTTAGAAAACTTAAAGCATGATTATTTGTAAAGAAAATAAATTCCTTAGGAAGCAAGTAGTGCCTCCACTTATTGATGGCTTGAACCATCACATATAATTACATGTCATATGTGCTATATTTCTTCTTTGCTTCATTTAGTATTTCAGAGAAGAAAGCCACTGGTCTTCCATCCCGACTGAGGACTGCACCTATGGCCAGATTGCTAGCATCGATTTCCACAGTGAACAATTTTTTGAAGGTCGGTAGTGCCAAAATGGGATATTGTGCTATTCTTTCCTTCAAGTATTTAAAAGCTTCATCTTCTTGTGTTTTCCACTGGAACTTTGTTTTTCTACCACCCTTGATGGTATTGAGTAAAGGTGCACAAATGTGACTAAATTTTTTGATAAATTTCCTATAAAAGGTAGCCAATCCATGAAAGCTCCTGACTTCTTCTGGAGTCTTTGGTGTGTGCCAATTGATGATAGCCTCTACCTTTTTCGGATCCATTTTCAATGTGCCTTTGATATAACAAAACCCAAAAATATCAACTCTTGTTGCATGAATGTACACTTTTCCAAGTTGATAGATAGTTTCTTCTCATGTAATTTTTGGAGAACTTTCTCCAAATGTCTCATGTGTTCCTTCCTAGTCCCACTAAAGATTAAGATGTTATCTAAATAGACCACCAAAAAATTTCCAATGAAATCTTGAAGTACTTCATTCATTAATCTCATGAAGGTGTTAGGAGCATTGCTAAGGCCAAATGGTATCACAAGCCATTCATACAATCCTTCAGTGGTTTTGAATGTAGTTTTCCACTCATCATCGAGCCTTATCCTTATCTAATGGTAACTAGATCTACAATCAATTTTTGAGAAGTAACATGCTCCTCCAAGTTGGGCTAGAAGATCTTCAATCCTGGGTATAGGGAATCAGTATCTGATTGTAATTTTATTTATTGCCTTGGATTTGGTGCATAGTCTCAATTTACCATCCTTTTTAGGGGCCAAAACACTCAGGACTGTACAAGGGTTGAGACTCTTTTGTATGAATCCTTTAGTCAACAATTCACTGACTTGTCTGGTGACTTTGGCATTCTGATCAGGAGTGAGTTTATAAGAAGCTTTGTTGGGTAGGGAAGCACCTAGGATAAAATCTATTTGGTGACATATATCCCTCAATGGTGGGAGTTCATCTGGTGCATCTCCTGCAACTATTCCTTTGTACTTTTTTAGTAGACTATCTACTTCCTTTGGTACTTCATTATGCACTTTCTTCTCCTTTGGATTAAGGACTAGGGCATATCCTACCTCAAAATCTTGAATAGTACTTATGATCTCTTATTCTCCTGCAAGCATGACTATCTGTTCTTTTGGTTTTTCTTGTGGAGGATTGGGGAAAGGGAGAAAATTGTATTTGTGACCATTTTGAATAATTTGGCATCATTTTGTGACTCCATCATATTTAGCTTTTAGATCATACTACCATGGACATTCTAACAAAAGGTGACATACATCCATATCTACAACATCACAAAGGACTCTATCCTTAGTCTTTAATAGAGAAATCTACCCAAGCTTGTTCATTTATGAGGGTCTGCTACCATTTTTTCAACCAAGATACATGGGATGGGTTTGGGCGGGGTATCTTTTCCAACTTTAATTTATCTAGCATTTCTCTAGATACAATATTTTTAGTAGAACCAAAATCAATTACTAACTTGCATACCTTTCCATGGCTCTTGCAGTTGGTTCTGAAAAGACTTTTTCTTTGGGGAGGTTCCACCAGTATTGGTGCTCAGATCAAGTTCCTCTTCATCATGAGGCTTACTCCATCTTCTCCTATATAGTCTCTCACACTTTCAACATCATCTTCTTGTACTAGGTTGGCTCTCCTTTCGCCTTGGTTATTCTGCTTGTCTCTGTCTGAACACTTATTGGTGTAGTGCCCTGTCTGATTGCAATTATAAAATCTAATTTGTCCATTGTTTATTCTCCATTTCTACCCATTTTTTTTCCTCTCCTACCTTGGTATCTACCTCTTGAACTTATTTCTCCTTGGGTGTTCACCTTATTAGATTGTCCTTGTGGTCTATTGTTCTATCCTCTTCCTCCAAAGTTTCCTCTGCTTCTTTCATTCTTCTCTGATGCAGAGAATCCTTCACACACTTAAACATAATAGGATCCATCTTATCTAATCTTCATTTCATTATAAGAACAATTTATTAGAGGCATCTCACAAGATCAAACCCATCACTGATTAGAAAACAAAATAATTCATTGTCAAAACTTGTTGTTGACACTGCCATGTTTTATAGATCAACACTCGAGCATATGTAATTTTGTTCTAAAATATATCATAAAAATCCCTTCAGTTAGTTTGTGGTAAATTAGGATAAATAAAACCTAGATCAAAATTAGAAGGATCCAACAATTAGATAAAAATTTATTATCTCTGTACCGAGACCTATTTTCTATCATTAAACAGAAAGTTCATTTTCCCAATCCGCTTAGGGCATCATATAACTTTCACAATACATAACCAAATGAAACCAAAAAAATTCAAAAATCATTTTTACTGATTCTAGTTTCCAAATATGTAATCCATTTATTTTTCCAATTGATAAATCATTCTACCATCACAACTATTTTCCTGCAACTCCATTGAAGAGGGTTTAAAACCATTCTTCATTAAAAACATCATAGATTCCACAAATCATCATAAAATTTAACCAAACCAAAAGCAAATGAAATATAACTCAAATATATTTCTAATTAATATAATTATATTTCTTAAATATTCCATATGAATTTTTACCATGAATTTCAATATGACTATTCTTAGAAATCTTGAATCTGCAAATACTATCTTTCACCAAAAACCTCATAACTTCCTCCAAAGTTAATAAATATTGATCAAACCAAAAGAATAAGAAATAGGATTAATTATAATATCTAACCATTATAAATATATAGGGTTTCCATGCCTTACATGGCTATACAAGGCCTAGAAACAACAACTTAATAAAAAAACCAATCAAAATGAGAGATTCAAACTCACTCAATTGTTCCAAAATGTTCTCCCCTTTCTCTATTCTCTCTAATGTCATTTGGTTCGACCAATACATCATATTTATATATTTAGGTATTTAGAAGCCACTTAACTACCCTAATGACCTTTCATCTTCCTTTTTACAATTTTTAATGCATTTTTGCATTGTTTCATGCTTTGCAACTTTTATGCATTTTGACAACTTTTGTGACAATTAATTAAAATGACTCCACACTTTGTAAAAACACCCTAGACATGTTCAAATAACCTATTTAAGACCTTTTACATGATTTCTAGCATTTTCATGGCTTTTTTATACAAATTTGAGCTTTTGACCAATCTAGGTCTTGAATGACAACTAAATGACAACTTCATAATTTTATTGCCCTTAGGAATTAAAATTGATTCCATTACATAGAATACCACATCCAAACATATGGATTTACATTAAATCATTAAAATATGCTTTGGGATCATCTTCAATATCCTAATGTCTAGGTACTCCTGCACCATACTTCCGACCTTCAAAATTTTCCAAGTCCCTTGGAAACATGGATACAATGACTTGCAAGAAACTTTTGAGTGAAATCTTCACCTTTTTCTTCATTTGACCTTTTCCTCTTCATACCTCTTTTATCATCTCTATTCTTATGCCATCTTCCTTCAATAAATATTTTTCTAACTCCTACCAATAGAGTTTGTAGTGTTTTCCATCCATGGTGCTTTACCAACATCTCAAGTCCACCCTCCAATGATGCTTCCTTGTGCCTCACCAAGGAGTCCTTTCTTGCCTCTCACGCCAGGTCTTTTGGAAAAATAGACCATATCCTCTATGGCCCTAGATGATCTTCTATGGCCTTTTGGTAGACCTCCATTTCCACCTCTTGTAGTGAGTGAAAAAGCACCTGCAACCATAAAAACTTCACAATAAGAATCACAATACCCAACACTTCCTGGTGTAGATTATCTTCTATCTACACGCTCAAAATCTTCTGAGCTCTGATACCAATCTGATGTAGATCATCATTCATAGACTTAAACATAATAGGATACATCTGATCCAATATTCATTTCATTATAAGAAAAATTTATTAGAGGCATCTCACAAGATCAAACCCAACATTGATTAGAAAAAAAAAAAATTCATTGTCAAAACTTGTTGACACTGCCATGTTTTACAAATCAGTACTCAAGCATCCGTAACTTTTGTTATGAAACATATCATCAAAATACCTTTCATATTTTTTTTTTGAATTAGGATAGGCAAAAAATATATCAAAATTATAAGGATCGAACAATTATATAAAAAAGTTATTATCTCTTTACCGAGACCTATTTTTTGTCATTAAACAGAAAGTTCATTTTCCAAATCCACCTAGGGAATCATATAACTTTCAAAATACATAACCAAATGAAACAAAAAAAATTAAAAAAATATTTTTACTGATTATAGTTTCAAAATATGTAATCCATTTATTTTTCCAATTTATAAATCGCTCTACCATCACAACTCCTTTCCTGCAACTCCATTGAAGAGGGTTTAAAACCAGTCTTCATTAAAAATGTCCTAGATTCCACAAATCATCATAAAATTGAACCAAACAAAAAGGAAATTAAAAATTACTCAATTATATTTCTAATTAATATAATTATAGTTCTTAACTCTTCCATATGCGTTATTAATACATATTTCAATATGACTGTTCTCAGAAATCTTGAATCTGCAAATACTATCTTTCACCAAAAACCTCATAACTTCCTCCAAAGTTAATAAATATTGATAAAACCAAAAGAATAAGAAAGAGGATTAATTATAATATCTAAAAATTATAAATATATAGGTTTTCCATTCCTTACATGGTCATACAAGTCCTAGAAACAATAACTTAACAAAAAAACTGATCAAAATGAGAGATTCAAACTCACTCAATTGTTCCAAAATGTTCTCCGCTTTCTCTATTCTCTCCAATGTCATTTGGTTCAACCAATACATAATATTTATACATATTTAGGTATTTAGAAGCCACTTAACTACCCTTATGACCTTTCATCTTCCTTTTTAGAACTTTTAATGCCTTTTTGCATTGTTTCATGCTTTGCAACTTTTATGCATTTTGACAACTTTTGTGGCACTTAATAAAAATGACTCCACACTTTGTAAAAACACCCTAGACATGTCCAAATAACCTATTTAAGACCTTTTACATGATTTATAGCCTTTTCATGGATTTTTTTATACAAATTTGAGCTTTTGACCAATCTAGGTCTTGAATGACAACTAAATGACAAATTCACAATTTTATTGCCCTTAGGGATTAAAATTGATTCCATTACATGGAATTCCAAATCTGAACATATGGATTTAAATTAAATAATTAAAATATCCTTTGGGATCATCTTCAATATCCTAAAGCCTAGGTGCTTCTACACTAGACTCACTCTGTTAGCTTCCACTGTCACTATCTAGGAATCAGTCCTCAACAAAACATCTATAACTCATTCAATATGAAATATTACATGATGTGATCTTGGATATAAGATCACAACATCTTCCTATACTCTCATCTATCTTTGTACAATCTAAAACATACGTACGGTGTCTGTATATTTCCATACTCAAAATGTACTCTTCACATAAACATATGTTAACATCAATGACAAACCACAAATAACAATAGTATGAATGCCCATTTAGTAATGTAGTGATTAAAGATATTAGATGTATCAATCACCTCCCCATGCATTAGAAATATCCAACACCTTGGACCCTTTATAAAAACACATGCAAAGTGAGAGTATCTTCTTATGAGGATGAGTAACTCTAATTATACCTACTCTAGTCTAGGTATCATCTCATTTCCATCCTTAGCTTATATAAGTGCTCAAGCCATGGTTGAGGCATGCATAATTAATATTGTTTAATGTTATTTCCAAAATTTATTATTAGGGTATCCATTTTTAACAACTTACAATAGGTTACCCTAGAAAAGCCACTTTAGGGCCCCAAACCCCTACTAAAAGCCACTCCCTTATGATGTAACTATCAAACCTTCCCTAGGGCTTATCAAAGGAACATCATGTAGCATCAAAAAATGGAAAAACTTCCATTTAGTACTATTTTATCCCTCTGAGTAGGTGGTTTGGGGTCATGTCAAATTCTTTGAATGGGTCTCTGACCTATTTCTAGATTTTTCCCCTATTGTGCCCTATTTTCCACTTATTTCCAGCCTATTTTTGGCACCTAGCTCTGTCAATTTTAGGTTCTTGACCTCAGGGTCAAGGTCAAACTTCTGGTTCAAGGTCAACCTTGACCCTAACCTAGGTTAGGGTTGACCTCAACCCTAACCTAGGCCAGGGTCAACCTCGACCCTAACCCAGGGTTTAAATTTCAAATTTTAAGGGTTTTCGGATGTCGCATTTTAGAAAGATTTATTTCCCGCTTTCAGGTCATCTGTTTCATATTTCAAAATGGTAAAATATTAAATTATATTTAATTTAGGTCCACTTCCAAGGGTATAGGCTTAATGGGAATTTAATTTTTCCTATGTTGGCCACTCAAGAATTTTGTGCCCTATACTAGTATAAGAGAAAGCCTTCTCCTCTCATTTCAATCCATCAAAAAGAAATTATCTCTCAAGAATTATCAAGGAAGCATTCAAGAAATCATCTACATTCAAGAATTCAAGTTCTCCATTGAAGATAAAGGATTTGAGCATTCAAGACTTTCAAGAGATTTGGTTCAAGCATTCAAGATTCATCATTCAAACCCTAGATCTTTTCATCATGGTGGTGTGATCTTCCTTCAAGAGCCTTTGTTCATCTTCAAGATTTATTCATTCTTCCTTCAAGGTGGATTCCAAGCATACAATCATGGAATTTTTGATTTAAAATTATGGTTATTAGTGTTGAGTCCAAGATTTCATATCAACATACTTATTTATATTTCAAATATTTTTTCATACCTATTGAATATCATAGCTTTGTTGTTAGATCTAATTATACTAATTCCTAGCATTCTCTATTTCAATTCCATTTTAAGGTTGATTCCAAACTGAGGTTTAAGAAAGGAAAACCTCTCATCCAAAAAAAAAAAACATTTTTCTTGTACGAGCAGGTGTGGAACAATGATTTAGAGTATAGATCTGGATAACCTTTTCGACAAAATTTTAGGATTTGCCAACAAAATTTCCGTCAGAGTAGTGCAGGTGAAGGTGGACATAAAGGTCTATCCTTCCTAATCTGATTCCTAACATGCCTAATTCTCCATCTTCTATTCCTAGTTCTTCCCACACTTATGATGAGGTCCAAACTATGGTTCATGATGCAGATGTGCAAGAATTCTTGGATTTACCTTCCCCTTCTTATCCAATCCATGATGATATTAAAGGGAAGAGAAAAGAAACTTCTTCTAAACCTATAATTCCCCCTTATACAACCTTTTCTCATGATCACTATAAACAATCACCTCCTATAGAAGCTTTACAAGATATGTACACTAAAGGATAAAATATGATGGCTAAACAAGGTTATAAAGGTTTAGGGCTTGATGTCAATAAACATGGTATTATGATGCAAGAGCACCCTGGGTGTAAGAGCAATCTTGCATCACCCAAAAATATTTCTAGTTTTGTATTCAATAAGGGCTATCTTGTGTAGAGCTGCTATTTATGGAAACTTGCTATTTTTAGTAAGTCAGTCATAGGATCTTAGAATGTTCTAATTTTACATGTGGAGGTTCATCTCAGTCATATCAGCTTGCCAGTAAAGTTTCATGGCTAGATCAAGTCTAGTTTTGAAGATATTGAAGATTTTCAGTATTGGCAGCATGGTACAAAAACTTTGAACTTAGTTTTGAAGGATTTAGAGGCCTCGGATGAGGTCAAAAATTTGGGTGACAGGCGCTTGCATGATTTAAGCCTATAAAGAACTTCATGGACTTTCTAAAATGGGGTTATAATAGTCCATTGGGTCAACTGGTGATGACTTATGGTCTCCAAAAGTTGGGCCACCTGAAATGGCAAAAAATAATTTTCCTTCAAAATTTATGTTCAGGTTTCAAAAGTTATTTTGAGCTGACTTTGATGTAATAAATTGAAAACTAAAATAATTCTAAGTTTGGTCGGCCCTAAGGGCTAAATTTTTGGAACCTTCTCAGGTGGTGAAAAATGCCTATATAAAGAAGGCTCGTAGTGTTGTCTAGGGTAGTTCTCGGTATAGATCTAGGTATTGATTCGAGGCTTTATCCTACTGAATATTGTAAGGGAATTCCCGTGTGGCTTTGCATATTGTAATTCTAAAAGTTTATAATTCCCCATTTGTGGAGATAATAAGAAGCCAATTTTATGTTCTTGCATATTGTTGTTGTTTCTCTATTTCTGTTATGTGTTTATGGTATTAAGGGGAACACCCTTCATCAAGTGGTATCAAAGTAGGAGTTCTTGAGTGTGTAAATAGATCACCGATTGTGAGGTAGTTTGTACCAAGACCATGGGTTAGGGTTTCTATGTAAACAGATCACCGACTGGGAGGCAGTTTGCACCAGGACCGTGGTTAGGGTTTTAGCGAGAATCATGAAAATGCCTCCATGAAGTGAATGTGGAAGAAGAATTGGTGTTGTACCACCTAAGGTTAGAGTGCTCTAGAGACAAGTGTGAGCATTGAAAGAAGAGATTCGCAGAGGAATGAATCTTAATGTCAGAGATGAAAATGAGTTTGAAGCTGAAGAAGAAGATCAAGAAGGAGAAGTCAAATTTGTGAACCAGGAGGAACAAAGAATTTTTTGGGCCATTTCCAAGATCAGAAAAAGACCTAAGATTGAGGTTCCTACATTTTTAGAAAATCCTAACCCAGAGGAATTGATCAACTGGATCAATGAATGTGAAGAATATTTTGAGTATGAAGATATTGAGGATCCTGATAGGGTCAAATTCACAAAGGCTAGACTAAAAGGTCATGTGAAAATCTAGTGGCAAGAGATTCAATTAGAGCAAAATAGAATAGGGAAAGATAAAATCACAAGATGGGATCGGATGGTGGATAAATTGAAGTGACAGTTCATCCCTGTTGATTATGAGCTTGACCTACTAAAGAAAATGCAAATTTTGAAGCAAGCGAGATGATCTGTTCAAGAATATACAGAGGAGTTCTATCAAATCCTCATTAGAATAGGCTATGTGGAAGCTGATAAGGAGAAAATTTCTCATTACCTTAATGGGTTGAGGCCAAGCATTCAGGAGGAGCTGAATCTAGTTTGAATGAACAGTATTGAAGAGGCATACCAATTTGCCCTAAAAGTAGAGGAAAAGCTAAACAAGTAGTTCAAGAGCAGACAAAATGGAAGAGGTCATGGTGGATGATCTAGTGGATGGTCATATGGAGGCTGAAATGAAGATCTGAAAAAGAAGGATGAGGCCAGTAGTAGTCAAAATTAGAGAGGAAACAATTCCAATCGATTCCAAGATCAAAACAATAGAGATCAAAGAGGAAGAGGAAGAGGACAAGGTTCGGGAAGAGGAGGCTTCCATGGAACATGCTTTCACTATGGAGAAGAAGGTCATAGGGAATTTGAATGTCCTCAATGACAAGGAAGGATGGATAGGAGGAATGAAGGCTAGGCCAGAGTTGCACATGTAGATGAAGATGCCAAATCATCAAATTCTGAAGATGCTGAAAGAGGAGAAACATTGATTAACAGAAGAGTCCTGCTAAGTGGTGACAATTAACCTGAACAAAGGAGGAGCCTATTTCACACTAGATGCAAGTGTGAGGGTAAATGTTGTGATGTGATTATTGATAGTGGAAGCACTAACAATTTGGTGTCAGAAGAGATGGTGAAAAAGTTGAAGCTCAAGAGATAGAAACACCCACATCCATATCGGATTACCTGGGTGTAGGATGACCACAAGGTCATGGTCAGTGAACAGTGCCTGGTAAATTTCAAGATTGGTGGGTACCAAGATGAGGTACTATATGATATCATATCAATGGATGCATGTCATATGTTGTTAGGTAGACTGTGTAGTTTGATAGATGTGCTATACAAAATGGTTGTGTGAATACCTATTCCTTGACAAAGGATGGAGTGTGACATAAGCTAAAGCCATTGAAGGAGACCGAGGAAAAGGTATGTGGTAGTGCAAGAATAACATTTTTTGATGGAAGAAAATTCCTAGATGGTATGAGGCATGAGCATGTGTGTTTTTCTTTAATTCCAAAAGCTGGTAAAGAGGAAATAGAGGATGTACCTATAGAGGTTGTAGATTTGTTGAATGAATTTCAAGACATTGTATCTGATAATGTACCTAATGGATTACCACTGGTAAGGAAGATCATTCATTAGATGGATTTGATCCTAGGAGCCATTTTACCAAACAAGGTAGCACATAGAATGACACCAGTAGAAAGTGAAGAGTTGAACAGATAAGTACATGAGTTATTGCACAAGGGGTTGATTCAAGAGAGTCTGAGTCCTTGTGCTATACTAGCGATATTAGTACCAAAGAAGAATGGAGAATGGAGGATGTGTATAGATTCTAGAGCAATAAACAAGATCATAATCAAGTACCGGTTTCCATTGCCACGAATGGATGATATTATGGACTATTTGAGTGGGGCTGTGTATTTTTCAAAGATAGATCTAAAGAGTGGATATCACTAGATTCAGATCAGACAAGGAGATGAATGGAAGACCACCTTCAAGACAAAGGAAGGACTGTATGAGTGGTTAGTCATGCCTTTTGGGCTAACCAATGCACTGAGCACTTTCATGCAGCTCATGAATGAGGTTCTGAAAGAATTTTTGGGTAAGTTTGTCATTGTTTACCTAGATGATATTTTGATCTTTAGCAAGACATTGGGGGAACATGTGATGCATATTCATATGGTGTTGGAGAAGTTGAGAGATGAGAAATTTTTGATTAATTTGAAGAAGTGTAGTTTTGTGAAGAAGGAATTAGTGTATTTGGGATTTGTAGTTTCAGCAGAAGGTCTGAAAATGGACCTAGAGAAAGTACAAGCTATCCTTGAATGGTCTACTCCAAGGAGTGCTACTGAGGTAAGATCCTTTCATGGTTTGGCTAGCTTTTACAGAAAATTTATTAAAAATTTTAGCAATATTTATGGACCCTTGACTGAAATAATGAGGGGATAGAAAAGAATTCAAGTGGACTAATTGGGTAAATAAGACTTTTAAACTATTCAAATAGAAAGTTACAGAACAGCCTATTTTAGCACTCCCAGATTTTAATAAGGTGTTTCAAGTAGACTGTGATGCTAGTGGTACTTCAATAGGAGTTGTTATGAGCCAAGAAGGTAAACCTAATAGGGTTGCAGATGCGCTTACCAGAAGGAAACTATTGCTGACAGAGATGCAGATTGAGGTGGTTGGGTTCAAGGAACTCAAGAATTTGTATCCAGAGGATCCTGATTTTGGTGAAGCTTGGAAAGCTTGCAAATAACCTATTACTCTAGATATAATGAAGTGGTTGGATTTTATCATTCAGGATGATATGCTATTCAGGGGGAGTCAGTTATGCATTCTACAAAGTTCTATGAGGGAGAATCTCATCAAAGAGATGCATACAAGAGGATTGGCTGGACATTTTGGTCATGATAAAACCCTTGCCTTGGTTAGTGAGAATTATTATTGGCCGCAGTTGTAGCAAGATGTGAAGAAGTTTGTATAGAGTTGTAGAGTATGTCAGATGGTGAAAGGAGTGAAGTAGAATATAGGGTTGTATCAGCCATTACCTGTACCAGAGAAGCCTTGGGAGGATATCAATATGGACTTTGTTCTTGGTTTACCAAGGACACATCGGGGACATGATTCAATTTTTGTGGTAGTTGATAGATTTTCAAAGATGGAACATTTTGTTCCCTATAACAAAACTAATGATGTTGTTCATGTAGCAGAATTATTTTTCAGAGAAGTGGTGACACTGCATGGTTTGCCAAAGAGTATAGTTTTAGATAGGGACACTAAGTTCATTGGATATTTTTGGCATACATTATGGAAGAAATTGAAGATAGATTTGAAGTTTAGTTCATCACATCATCCACAAACTGATGGATAGAAAGAGGTGGTGAATAGGAGTTTGGGAAATTTGTTGAGATGTTTGGTTGGAGATAAGCCAACAGGATGGAATTTTATTTTAACATAGGCAAAATTTGTTAGAAAGTAAAGATCCCCAAGATAAATGAGAGGGGGGGGGTGAATTAGTTATCAGATAATTTATCCATTCAATAGCTTTAAACAATATAATCAATGTACTGATCAACCATAGAAAGATAATCATACACAATTGCACAATAACACAAGATATGTTAACTAGAGAACCTCTTGAAAAGAGTAAACCCTAGTGGGAATGGTGGCCACAAAATGATGCACTAATATGAAAGTTCCTTATTAGAGGATGGACCCTATTAGGAGTCTTATGAAATACATTCAGTACATATAAAGCCCTTTTAGGAGATTTTGAATCCCTGTTAAAAGTTTCTAACCCGGTTAAGAGTTTATGGAAGACAGAAGGACCCACTGCCCAAACAGCTTCAAGGCAAGATCTCTGAACCCACTGTCCAAAAGATCTTAGAATTATTCAATATACTAATATGAAATATATTACCTCCTTCACACTATGCCAAAACTACACTCTCTGCTACACAAGATCACAATTCTAGATCTTTGTACTCACAAGTCTTCCTTCATCACTGAATTAGCTCTTTTCTTCACTTCATGCATATATTCACATCTCACTCTTCATAGTACATATTAAAATAAGGAAAAAATTCCTTCTTATATACCAAACTCAAATAATTACAAATGAGTCGGTCCTCAATTACAAAATAATAAATTCTACACACTACACACAGGATTCACATAAAACTATCAGCTTCCAGTTACTGTAACTTTCTCCAAACATATCCTCAAAATTTGTGCTATGAACCAAATCATCATTAATGAGTCTCCAACATCCCTTTAACTACACAAAATCAGATTCCATGCCAGCTAAGAGATATCCTCTGATTTCTAAACATCACTACATTGAAACACTGTCTAAACACTGCTTTCACCAAAATGCTCAGAACTCTTACAAATGAATGAATTTCTTTTTGCACTATTAACCATAGGTTAATAACACACCATAGAACATACCATCAACTATGAAAAATCCAATCTACAATACAACATGTGTGCAAAACAAAACTGTACCTACTTTCCTGCTAATATCCAGAATATCACTGTGTTGACATCAATGACAATCCAAGTCATGAATGCAACAACAACTGCTACAGAATGACTATGAAAAAACTTTGCATTCATTCCTAACAATCTCTGCCATTGGCATTGATGGCAACATAGATGAAAAAAATCCAATGTTCCAAAAATCCAATACTGCAACATCACTGTAAAATATCAAATCAAATCTTGCTTCATTTTCCTATTCAGCTCTCTCATACAATCCACAATTTTTTTCATGTATATCTCTCCCCCATTGACATCAATGATAGAAATTCTATCACTAAGTCAACAAAAAATTAATGTCAAAAGACAATTTTTAGAAAAATACAATAACAAGAGTCCTCATGACTCAGCTCATAAACTCCCCCATAGAGGAAGTTCCAACATCCAATCTAGAAGAAAGATAGGGCTCATATACCACTAGACATATGCAATCATCTACATCAATTCTCAAAAATAGGCTGGGGCATAACCCCAAGCATACCTCTCAGATACAAAAATGTAGCCTTAGGTAAAGGCTTTGTAAATATATCTGCTATCTACTCCTTTGTACTTATGTACTCCAATCTTACTTCTTTTTCTGCAACTTTCTCTCTTACAACATGATACTTGATCTCAATATGTTTAGTCTTAGATTGTAAAATAGGATTTTTTGACATAGTCACTATACTGGTTTTATCACAATGTATAACAACAGGCTCATCAAACTTTATTCCAATATCTTTCAACATCTGCTTCATCCAAATAATCTGATTATAATTATTTGTTGTTGCAACATATTCTACTTCTGTTGTGCTTTGTGAAGTACAATTCTACTTCTTACTTAGCCAAGAGACCAATTTACATCCAAGAAAAAAGGCTCCACCATTGGTGCTTTTCTTGTCATCAATGCTACCTCCCCAATCTGTATCAGTATAGGCACATAAAGTAAAATCATCAGAATTCTCATACCATAATCCATAATCCATTGTTCCTTTCAGATATCTCAGTATCCTCTTTACTACTGCATAATGTGATTCTCTAGGTTCTACTTGAAATCTTGCTACAATCCCCACTAAATGTGCTATATTAGGTCTTTTATGTGTCAAGTATTGCAATCCTCCAATCATAGATCTATACTTTTTCTGCTCAACTACTGCTGTCTCATCTTTGCTAGATAAGTTATGTCCAGTTACCATAGGTGTTCCAACAAGTTTAGAATCTTCCATTCCAAATATTTTCAATAATTCATTTAAATACTTAGTCTAACTTACAAATATACCTTCTTTGCTTTGTGTTATCTATAATCCCAAAAAATATTTCATTTCTCCAATCATGCTCATCTCAAATTCAGTCTTCATTTCATCTACAAATTTTTCACTAGCTTCATCTTCTCCTGCAAAGATAATATCATCAACAAATATAACTATAACCAACAAACCATTCTCAATTTCTTTGGTGTATAAGTTACTATCTGCTGTTCTTTTTATAAATCCCAATTTCAATAAATACTTATCCAATCTTGCATACTAGGTTGTAGGTGCTTGTTTAATCCATATAAAGCTTTCTTTAACTTACACACCATATCTCCTTCTTGTGTCAAAGGAAAACCTTCAGGCTACTCAATGTAGACTTCTTCCAATTCACCATTCAAAAATGCTGACTTCACATCCATCTGATACACTCTGAATTTCTTGTAAGTTGCATATGCTAGAAACATTCTCACTGCTTCAAGTCTGGCCATAGGTGCAAAAGTTTCTTCATAGTCAATTCCTTCTTGTTGTGAATATCCTTTACATACCAATCTTCTTTGTTTCTTATCACTTCTCCTTGTTCATTCATCTTGTTTCTGAATACCCACTTTGTTCCAATCACATTCTTGTCTTCAGATCTAGGCACCAATTCCCATGTCTTGTTTTTTTCAATCTGCTCTAGTTCTTCTTTCATAGCATTGATCCAATGTTCATCTTCACAAGCTTCATTATTAGTCTTAGGTTCAATTTGAGAAATCAAACATAAATGTACCTTATTTTGAGTCAAAACTCCTCTATCTAAACTTCCAATAACTTGCTCAACAAGGTGATGTCTTGAAGTATACCTATTAGGTGTCATAGTTACTGATCTTGTTCCGATTGTAGATTCTTCTCTCCTTTCTTCTCTATTTTCTTCTTTATTTTCTTCTTTGTTTTCTTCTCTATCTTCTTCAGTATGACTTTCATTTAGCAAATCACTGTTAGTTTCAAAAAATAATTCTACATTTTCAATGTTAGGCTAAGGTTGTGCTTGTCCATTAGATTCATAATCAAGCATTCTTTCCTGAATTTTAAACTTCTCATCAACTTTTACATTTTCACTTTCAACAATAGTCTTAGTTCTTTTGTTATAACATCTATATGCTTTGCTTTTTAAAGAATATCCAAGAAATATTCCTTCATCACTTCTAGGATCAAAATTTCCCATATCATCATCTCTCTTTATATAACATTAACTTCCAAAAATTCTAAAATACTTAACTGAGGGTGTATGTCCAAACCATAAATCATAAGGTGTCTTGTTTGTATCTACTCTGATTTGTACTCTGTTCATAGTGTATACTACTATGTTCACTGCTTCTCTCCAAAAAGTTTTAGCCAAATCATTTTCAAACAACATAGCTCTTGCTACTTCAATTATTGACCTATTCCTTCTTTCTGCAATACCATTTTGTTCTGGTGTTCTAGGGGCTGAAAGTTGTCTCTTAATACCATTCATTTCACAAAAGGTGTTAAACTCTCTAGATGTAAATTCACCACCTCTATCAGATCTTAGACACTTAATCTTCATTCCAGATGGATTCTCAATTTTTCTTTTCATGATCTTAAATTTATCAAATGCTTCAGATTTTTCTTTCAAAAATGCAATCCACATCATTCTTGTAAAATCATCAACAAGAATCATAAAATACCTTTCACCATAGAATCCTCTAGTCCTAGTAGGACCACTCAAGTCTGTATGAACAATCTCCAACTTCTTTGCCGATGTGAACTTCTTGGGAAATGAACTCCTTTTCTACTTTTCCATCATACATTCTTTGCAAATCATGTTAGTAGGTTTCATAATTCTAGGTAAATCTCTTACCGCAAGTGTAGTGCTCACTTTGACAATATTATCAAAGTTTATATGACAAAACCTTTTATGCCATAACCAACTATCATCAATCCTAGTTATCAAACATGTCATCTCAATAGGATTCAACTGAAATACATTACCTCTGGTTCTGGATCCTTTTCCAATTAGATTTCCATCTTTATCTTTTATCACACAAGATTTCTCAGAAAACCAAACTTGATAACCCTTATTAGCCAATTGTCCAACACTTAGTAGATTATGTCTTAGTCCATCAACAAAGTAAACATCATCAATGTTAGTCTTTCCATCAAGAGTAATAGATCCTATACCCTTAATCAAACAAGGTGCATTGTTACCAACCCTAACAATTCTTCCATCATAATTATCTAACTTAACAAACTTTCTTTTATCTCTAGTCATATGATGTGAACAACCACTGTCTATAATCCAATCAGATTTCTTTTCAACTTGTGAAACTAATGCTTTTTCTTCCCTTTTATCAGATTTAGAACTTTCTTCTTTAATTGCTACAAATCCTATTTCGTCAAAGTTATCATTATCACTGTCACTTAAATGTTTTTCAATTCCTGCTTCAAAAAGTTCATCATTTGCATAATAACATTCTTTAGATCTCCTAGGTTTAAAGTTGCTTCTATACTTCTTAACTCTTTTAGGACATTTAGATGCAAAATGACCATATTCTTGACAAGTCCAACATTTAAAGATTTTCTTACCATCTAGTTCTCTTTTTACAAGTAATGCAATACCTTCTTCAATCTTTTTATCTTCCTCAAATCTGCTACTGTTGGCATAATCTCCATTCACACTAGTACTTCTTGTAGGTCTAATGCTAAGAGCACTGAATGTTGTTTCCATTCTAGGTAGCTCTCCTGATAATCTCAAGTTCATCTCTACTATTTCTAATCTTCCAAGAAGAGTCTCTCTTGAAAAGTTTGATGTACAAGGTATCACTTGTTCAATCATCTATTTTGTCTTCTTAAATACTGGTGTCAATATTCTCATAATTTTCCATATCGCTTCATTCTCTATCTTATCACCTTCACAAGACTTTATTCCTATCACAATCTCAGACATCCTACCAATATAACTTCTAATAGAGTCATCTTCCATCATTCTGATATCTTCAAATGCACAAATCCAATTATGTAATTTAGCCTTCTTTGCATGTTCATCACCTTCAAAAGTAGAATGCAAAGCTTTCCAAATTGCATGAGATGTTTTCAAACATCTTACCTGACTATATTCATTCTCCTGTAGTCCTGATAAAAGTGCTTCTCTTGCAAGTATGTTACACATGAATATATCTAGTTCATCTTTAGTTCCTACCTCTAGATTGTCTTCCTCAATGATAGTCTTCTCATTCTTTGTATTCAACCAATAACTTGGTCCTAAACACAATAGATGTGTCTTCATCTTTTCTTTCCAACTATCAAAATTTACTCCATCAAACTTAGGGCTTTCTTTTCTGAAATTCACCACGGATCTCCTTAATTTGTTAAACTTTTCTTTCAAGGACCTACCACTCTAATACCAATTGTTAAAAAGTAAAGATCCCCAAGATAACTAAGAGGGGGGGGTGAATTAGTTATCAGATAGTTTATCCATTCAATAGCTTTAAACAATATAATCAATGTATTGATCAACCATAGAAAGATAATCATACACAATTGAACAATAACACAAGATATGTTAACTAGGGAACCTCTTGAAAAGAGTAAACCCCAGTGGGAATGATGCCCACAAAATGATGCACTAATATGAAAGTTCCTTGTTAGAGGATGGATCCTATTAGGAGTCTTATGAAATACATTCAGTACATATAAATCCCTATTAGGAGATTTTGAATCCCTGTTAAAAGATTCTAACCCGGTTAAGAGTTTATGGAAGACAGAAGGACCCACTGCCCAAATAGCTTCAAGGCAAGATCTCTGAACCCACTGTCCAAAAGATCTTATAATTATTCAATAGAATAATATGAAATATATTACCTCCTTCACACTATGCCAAAATTGCACTCTCTACTACACAAGATCACAATTCTAGATCTCTGTACTCAAAAGTCTTCCTTCATCACTGAATTAGCTCTTTTCTTCACTTCATGCATATATTCACATCTCACTCTTCATAGTAAATATTACAATAAGGAAAAAATTCCTTCTTATATACCAAAATCAAATAATTACAAATGAGTTGGTCCTCAATTACAAAATAATAAATTATACACGCTACACATAGAATTTACATAAAACTGTCAGCTTCCAGTTATTGTAACTTTCTCCAAACATATCCTTGAAGTTTGAACTATGAACCACATCATAATTAATGAGTCTCCAACATCCCTTTAACTATGCAAAATTAGATTCCATGCCAGCTAAGGGATATCCTCTGATTTTTGAACATCGCTACATAGAAACACTGTCTAAACACTGCTTTCACCAAAATGCTCATAACTCTTACAAATGTATGAATTTATTTTTGTGTTGTTAACCATAGGTTAATAACACACCAAAGAACATACCATCAACTATGCAAAAGCCAATCTACAATACAACATGTGCACAAAACAAAATTGTACTTGCTTTCCTACTAATATCCAGAATATCACTGTGTTGACATCAATGACAATCCAAGTCATGAATGCAACAACAACTGCTATAGAATGACTACCAAAACACTTTGTATTCATTCCTAATAGAATTTTCATATAATAATTCTATCAATAGGAGCACTGGTAAATCACCATTCCAGATTGTATATGGGAGTAGTCCAAGAAATGCATCTGAGTTGAGAAATATAGATAAAGGAGAAATAAGTAGTGCTAAAGCTAAGGATTTTTTAGAACACTTGAAGAACATCCATGAGGAGGTGAGGAAGCATATTACCAAGATGAATGCATAGTATAAGCCTAAGGCAGATGTGAAAAGGAGGCATAAGGAATTTCAAGTTGGAGATGAAGTCATGGTTCATTTGCAGAAGGAGCAATTTCTAGTTGGTACATATAACAAATTGAAAATGAAGAAGTTTGGGCCATGTAAAATACTGAAGAACCATGATTTAGGAAATGCATATGAAGTAGAATTGCCTACTGAGATGAATATTTCACCAGTGTTTAACATTTCAGATCTAATAGAGTATCATGAGGAAGGTGTTGAAGATGAGATCACAATAGCACAGTGGAGTATTCCAACAACTAGTTCAGATACTACGGAGATTGAGGATATACTGGATACTTATGTTGGTAGAAGCACAAGGAATAGGACATATGAAGAATATTTGGTCAAGTGGAAAGGATGACTTGTTGAAGATTCATCATGAATGACAAAGGAGGAGGTTAACCATCTTGGTTTTCCTCTACACACCTGAGATGTGATGGGGTCACTTCTCAAATTACCCTGGGTGTCTAATGCAGGAGCATCCTAGGTGTAAGAGCAATCTTGCATCACCCAAAAATATTTCTAATTTTGTATTCAATAAGGGCTATCTTGTGTAGAGCTGCTATTTATGGAAACTTGCTATTTTTAGTAAGTTGGTCATAAGATCTCAAAATGTTCTGATTTTACATGTGGAGGTTCATCTCAGTCATATTAGCATGCCAGTAAAGTTTCATGGCTAAATCAAGTCTAGTTTTGAAGATATTGAAGATTTTCAGTATTGGCAGTAGGGTACAAAAACTTTGAACTCAGTTTTGAAGGCTTTAGAGGCCTCAGATGAGGTCAAAAATTTGGGTGACAAGTGCTTGCATGAGTCAAGCCTATAGAGCACTTCGTGGCCTTTCTAAAATGGGGTTATAATAGTCCATCAGGTCAACTGGTGATGACTTATGGTTTTCGGAAGTCGGGCCATCTAAAATGGTGGAAAATAATTTTCCTTCAAAATTTATGTTCAGGTTTCAAAAGTTATTTTGAGCTGACTTTGATGTAATAAATTGAAAAATAAAATAATTCTAAGTTTGGTTGGCCCTAAGGGCTAAATTTTTGGAACTTTCTTGGGTGGTGGAAAATGCCTATATAAAGAAGGCCCGTAGTGTTGTATAGGGTAGTTCTGGGTATAGATCTGGGTATTGATTTAAGGCTTTGTCCTATAGAATATTGTAAGGGAATGCCCATGTGGCTTTTCATATTATAATTCTAAAAGTTTGTAATTCCACAGTTGTGGAGATAATAAGAAGCCAATTTTATGTTCTTGCATATTGCTGTTGTTTCTCTATTTTTGTTATGTGTTTGTGGTATTAAGGGGAGCACCCTTCATCATATTAAGTATCAAGTTCATATATCCCCTAAAAAAGATATGCATGGACTTCCCTTTCCACTATCTCAATTTAAGGTGGTTGATTTTGATTGTTGTCCTCCTCTTCATGTTCTTCTTGCAACACCCACCTTAGATTACCCTGATACTCCTCAAGATGTGGCTAAGAAGGTGTATGTTCAGTTAATGAATTCTAAGAAAGAAATATTTAAACCTATGCCAAAAGATATGATGCAAAGGAAGGGATAAGAGGGGCCAAAAAATGGCACACCCTAATGATTCAACTTGCTCAACAACACATGGAAGCAACAACACGCAACAGTGAGAGAGAGAATGGGGGATCTTTCATTAATTTTCATTAAATAGAATCATACGTGCTGGGTTGTAAGGCCTTCCCAGTTAGGGATAGTTATTACAATGAATTACAAAAGTCCTCAAACATGCAAGTATCTACCACTAATATCCAATCTATTATCTTCTTTCTTCTATCTAAAATTGCCTCCTAAACTACAAGCAAACAACTAAATTTATACAAGAGTCTACCGAACTGATTTAGCCTTCAGATCCATAATCAATGGAAGGAATAGTCAGATCTAGGACAACATGCTTCCCAATGATGGATTCTAACATTAAATTTGTGACCCAACATAAATGCACAAGTCAGCCCAATAGAAACTCAAAAGAAACTACTTGGTAAGCAAGTATGACCAAGCAGTAGACAAGCATCACCGAGTGCCAGAGAAATTACTGACCACCTAGGAGATAACTGACCACACTTGGTATCGAAGGAAACAAGCCATATACCAACCAACTCGGTCAAAGAGGGAACAGAGTAACACAAACAAACTCCAAAATGTTTTTGGTGACAGGATTGCTAAGGCCCCAAGATTCTCCTGCATCAGAAACCAGGGATTATTTTGAAATGATTCTCTAAATCATTTGGTAGGTATGATCTGAGCTGCATCCAAATCAGACTGTGAAATCCATGAATTGTCATCCATCGATTTATTATTCCATTTTACCAGATATTCCATATATTGTTTTCCTCTTGTACTCTTGCCAATTCTTTACTTCAGGATCTGCTCAACTTCTTCATTTTGCTTCTTAGGATAATCTATTGGTACTATCACTTCTTCTTCATTTTCATGATACTCATACAAATTAGCAATGTTGAAAATTGGTGATATGTCCATTTCATCAGGTAACTCAATCTCATATGCATTTCCATTGTCAAATTTCTTCAAACTATTGCAAGGTCCAAAATTCTTCATCTTTAGTTTCCCATATGTTCCAACACAAAATAGGTCTTTCTTCAAATGAACCATCACTTCATCACCATTATCAAAAGTCTTATGTATCCTTGATCTATCAACTCTATCATTGTACTTTTGATTACTCTCTTTGAGCTTGATTTTCACATCTTCATGCAATGTCTTCATGTACTCAGCAAATTTTACTCCTTTAGCACTTCTCTTATTTTCATTAGAAATGTCTCTTAAATCAAATATACCTCTTGGCTATGTGCCATTCACAATCTCAAATGGTGTTTTTCCAGTACTCCTATTCATTGAATTATTATTTGTAAACTCTACTTGTGCCAACACAGAATCCCAATCACTTAGTGTGTCTCCAACTAAACATCTCAAAATATTTCCCAAACTTCTGTTCAGAACTTTAGTCTGTCCATCAATTTGTGGGTGAAATGTAGAACTATACTTCAACTTAGTGCCAAATTTCTTCCAAAGGGTTTTCCAAAAGTATCCAACAAATTTACTGTCTCCGCCAGAGATAAAACTCCTTGGTAATCCATGAAATCTTACAATTTCCTTAAAGAAAAGATCTGCTACATGTACTGCATTTGATGTCTTTCTTCAAGGTATAAAATCTGCCATCTTTGAAAATCTAACCACAATAACAAATATAGAATCATTACCTGTTACTATCTTCAGTAAGCCAAGAACAAAATTCATATTGATGTCAATCCAAGGTTTCTGAGGTACAACAATTGGTACATACAATCTAGTATTTTGACTTACTCCTTTTGCAACTTGACAAATTCCACAACTTTTCACAAATTTCTAAACATCTTTATACAACTGTGGCCAATAGTACTTCTCCTTAAGAAAATTCCATATTTTATCAATACCAAAATGTCTAGCCAAACCACTACTATACTTCTCCTTTATCAAATTAATTCTCATTTTTCCTCTCGGTATACACAACAGAATACATTTAAATAACATACATTCCTGAATAAAATATTCATCCCATTTAGTATCTTGTTGATCTTGAATAGGTGCTCTGCACTTTCTCCATGGCTCAGAAAAATCAGGGTCAAACTCTTAAGAATCTCTCATCTCATCAAAACCAAGAACTTCAATTTTCATCTCAATCATCAAAGATCTTCTTCTACTCAGTGCATCAGCAACTCGGTTAGTAACTCCACTCTTATGCTTTATCACAAATGTGTAACTCTGCAAATACTCAACCCATTTCATATGTCTATGATTCAACATATTCTAACTACCCAAATATTGTAAAGCCTTATGATCAGTATACAACACAAATTCACTTGGTATCAAATAATGTCTCCATTTCTTCAATGCTTGAACAATAGCATATAATTCTTGATCATACACAAAATATTTCCTTCTAGCATCATTCAACTTTTCACTAAAGAAAGCAACCGATTTACCTTCTTGACTCAACATAGCTCCAATTGCACTTCCACTTGCATCACATTCCACTTGAAATACCTTACTAAAATTAGGTAAGGCCAAAATAGGTAATTCTACAACCTTTTTCTTTAGAGTCTCAAAAATTTATTTAGCTCCATGTGCCCACTTGAATTCTTTTTTATCTCCTCTCATAGTCTCAGTCATAGCATTACAAATTGAACTGAAATTCCTTATGAACTTTCGGTAAAAACTTGCCAAACCATGAAATGATCTTACCTCACTAGTATTCATAGGTGTAGGCCAATTCAAAATAGCTTCAACCTTTTCATAATCCATCTTCAAACCATTAGCTGAGATCACAAACCCAAAATACACAATCTCCTCTTTCATGAATGAACACTTTTTCAGATTTATCAGCAACTTTTCCTCTTTCAATCTCTATGAAACTTGTCTAACATGCAAAAAATGTTCTTCTCTAGTCTTACTAAATATCATAATATCATCAAGATATACAATCACAAACTTACCCAAGAATTTCTTGAAAACTTCATTCATCAGCCTCATAAAAGTACTCAGTGCATTAGTTAAACCAAAGGGAATAACCAACCACTCATACAAACCTTCTTTTGTCTTCAAAGAAGTCTTCCATTCATCACCTTCTTTGATTTTGATATGATGATACCCAATTTTCAAATCAATTTTGGTGAAATACTTTGCTCTAGTCAAACTGTCCTTTATGTCATCCATTCTCGGTATAGGAAACCTATACTTCACTGTTATCTTATTGATTGCTCTGGAATTAGTACACATTCTCCATTCTCCATTCTTCTTAGGTGCCAATATAGAAAGTACTACACAAGGACTCAAACTTTCTCTAATCAAACCTTTCTCCAGTAACTCTTGAATCTATTGGTTCAATTCCAAATTCTTGGTAGGTGTCAATCGATGAGGTGCCTTGTTCGGTAAACTAGCTCCAGGGATTAGATCCATGCAATGATCAATGCTTCTTTTTGGTGGAAAACCATCTGGTACATTATTATAAATTATATCACTATACTCGATGAGTAACTTATCAATCTACTCAGGGACATTATCCTCTATTTTCTTACTTAGTTTGTTAGGAATCATAGCAAAACATACATCCTTCTTCTTCAAAGAGTTAACAAACTTTCTTCCCTCCATCAAACAAACTTTCATAGATGCACAAACATTACTAATAGGTTCTTCCATCAATGGTAAGAAGATTTTTTTCCTTCCATCAGCCACAATAGTATACTTATACAATCTTCCATCATATATAGCATGTCTATCATATTGCCAAGGTCTACCCAAAAAAATATGACAACAATCCATAGGCATGATATCACATAACACCTTATCATAGTACTTTCTAATCTTCAAATTCACATAACATTGTTCACTTACTAGGAGTGTATGCTCATCTTTGATCCATGAAATCTGATAGGGCTTCAGATTTACCAACCTTTCCAACTCCAACTTTGTGACCATCTCTTCAGATGCCAGATTCTCTAAGCTACCACTATCAATGATTACCTTCAAAACTTTATCAAAAACTCTACATTTGGTATTGAACAAACTTTTCCTTACTATATCTTCCTTTTTTATTTCATTCCACGGTGCTCTCCTTACCATGAAGTTATTTTCCTTCTCAAGTTCCTTCGGTGACTTTTCTTTCACCAAAGCATTTCTACTGGTACCAGCCTTCTTACTAGCATGTGTACATTCAAAAGATCTATGTCCTTCTCCACAATTCTAACAAGTTCCTCAGAAAATTCCTCTTCTATGACCACCTCGGTAGTTACTACCTCTGCCTCTAGATGAACTTTCACCTTTCCACTCAGTCTTTCCTTTGTCCAGATTTGTCTTTTCTGGTTTAGATCTACCATTTTCACCATTAAATCTACCTCTTCCTCTAGGGAATCTACCACCTCGACCTCTTTTCCTCTGCTCATGTCTCTTGTTCAATTTCTCCTTGGCTTTCAATGCAAATTGATAAGCCTCTTCAATGTTCTCCAACTTGACCAAACTAATTTCCTCTTGGATGGAAACTCTTAAACCATTCAGGTATCTACCAATTCTTTCCACATCATCTTCATCATGTCCAGATCTAATATCTAATCTATAGAATTCCTCAGTATATTCTTTTACTAAGCTATCTTTGTGCCTCACTTTGCATTTTCCTAACTAGGTTAATCTGATAATCACAAGGTAAGAACTTTCCTTTCAACTTATTCACCATTTTATTCCATACCTTGATATTTTGTTTTCCTTTCCTCTTCCGATCGAATTGTAGATGTTCCCACCATAAGGATGCATGGCTTTTCAATTTCGCACTTGCAATATTCACCTTTTTGTTTTTAGGAATGTTTTCATACTCAAAATACTTTTCCATCTCTGTGATCCAGTCCACCAATTCATCAGAATCCATCTTTCCACCATATTCAAGAGGACTGAAATGTGGTGTAGACTTCAAACTTGTCAAAGCCTTCAAAAATATTTCTTCACCTTCATCCATAATAGGTGTATGTTCTACATTCACATGTTCTTCCTCAACATCATCATCACTAACATCTTCAAGATGTTTGCATCTTCTTTGGGTTGTTTCAATAGCTTCCAATCTAGCAGCAATTTGCCTTAGCATATCTACCAATCCTAGATCTGCATCTTGCCTCCCACAAACCATCTTGACAACCCTTTGCAATTGTAGGTTAGATCGCAATGTGCTACCCCACAACAATCAACTAGGGCTTTTCAAGAGGAACCTACAAACCTAGATCCATAGACCTAGATCAAGATCTCACCTCGCTTTGATACCACCTAATGCAAAGGTAGGGCCAAGAGGGGCCAAACAATGGCACACCCTAATGATCCAACCTGCTCAACAACACATGAAAGCAACAACACACAATAGTGAGAGACAAAATGCATGATACTTCATTAATTTTCATCAAATAGAATCATACATGTTAGGCTCTAAGGCCTTCCTGGTTAGGGCTAGATATTACAATGAGTTACAAAAGTCATGAAACATGTGAGGATCTACCGCTAATCTCCAATCTATTATCTTCTTTCTTCTATCTAAAACTACCTCCTAAAGTACAACCAAACAACTACATTTATACAAGAGTCTACCGAAATGAGTCCAACTTTAGATCCACAATCAATGGAAGGAATAGTTAGATTTGGGACCACATGCTTCCCAATGATTGATTCCAACATTAAATCCATGACTCAAGATAAATGCACAAGTTATCCCAATAGAAACTCAAAAGAAACTACTCGGTAAGAAAGGATGACTGAGCAACAGACAAGCATCACTCAGTGCCAGAGAAATAACTAACTGCCCAGGAGATAACTGACCATGCTTAGTAACCAAAGGAAATTGACCAGCTACCGACCAACTCAGTCAAAGAAGGAACCGAGCAACATAGAAAAACTCCCAAATGTTTTTGGTGACACATGATTGCCAAGGACCCAAGATGCTCCTGCATCAAGATTCTCTCTCCAAGTACAAATTTCCTTTTCACTACAGTAATACACATTTAATTTTTGATTGTGTGCTTTACAATTGGTATGTTAGAGAAAGATTTTATTTAGGAATTATATCCCACTCTCATGCGGTTTTACAATTCCTTGATAATTTTGATACGTGGAATACCCCTCACTCTTATATAATGTATATCTTTTCTCCTCTTGTGTCTTGACTAGGGGAAAGAGGTATTTCTTCCAATACTTTGTTTTGATCTTAATTGGTTATCCTTTCTATATTTTATCCCTATGGTTTTGTATTATGATCATAATCATCCATAGTTCTCATTTCTAGATATCTTTTCTAAAGATATTTGTTTTGCAAAGGTATCATTTTCTTTCATTTCTAGGGGAAAACATTCTTCCTTCTTTCTCTTTGTCTAGGGATTTGCTTTCCCTAGCTTAGTGGCATTTTTTTAATATATAACATTATTTCATTATACTGACTGAGGTTTTGGCTATGTATATCCTTTTATGTGAGAGGTTGTTGTCCTAGGTTATGACCTCTTCTTTATTCTATGAATTATGTTCTTTATAAATTCTTTCCCTTGTTGTAGGGTTAGATTTTGATTCCTTCATTCAAAGATTTCTCTTCCTCTTGATTACAAGGGGCTTGATGATTGAATCTTTGGTCCCTCTTGGTTTTTATTTGAAAGATGATATTTTATCTAAAGCACTCCTCTACGGTGGAGGTCTTGTTGATAAGATCTCTTTCTCTTTGAGGATCCTTTTTCCATAATTGACATATCTATTTTCATGATTATCTATGCTCTTTGATGAAAGGGTCTGTTGGTGAGTTCCCTTTGATCTTCAACTTGTAGATTTATACTTTGATGGATAACCTAATATAAATTTGACTCTATCACCTTTCCAAAGTCTACAAGGAAGACGACCAATTAACAAGGATCAAAAAAGATCCTCCTACACTTTGAGCCTTAATTCTCAAGTGGGTGTACCACTGACTCACTTCTCTAAAGGATTTTAAAAATGTTATGCCAATATACTCTCTACTAACTAATTTAAGATTTTATCATTTAATTTGTTTGTGTGATTGATAATGATGAACTGCATCTAGAGAGGAGACCAGTGCCTTATCCCAGGGAAAAGAGTCACTAAATAACATATATCACCCTAAAACCTAAACTCAAATACATATAAACTTAGAGTAAGTGCTTTGCCTATTACTCCCCTCACTCCCAAACATGATCATCACATTCCCCTCTAATAATGAACTCACTGAAATCACCCTAAAGGCTTTAATCCTAACTTTGTCAGGAACTCCAAGCTGATCTCACAATACTCTTTGTTTACCATATGCTAATCCACTTTGTGACCTTAACATATATGAATCCACAATCAGAAAAGAAGATAATCAAATATTTAAGATAGGAATTTAGGTGTATTCTCATTAATTTTCAGAAATCAATACATTACTAAGCAACAAAATACTAAAGGAAAAGACCCAAAATCAGACTCTCTTTACTTAGTGTGACACTATTAACAACTAGGGACCAAAGAAAATTTTGGAACCCACACAAAATCAAAAATTCTACCACTTATACCCCCTAGTCATCTTGGAATTCTCAAAGAGAATGCAACAAGCTACGGATGACTTAGGGTTAGGGTTTCAACCACGCAACCAACTAGAAACGGTCATAAATTAATTATAGGGGAAGAAAACCAGTCGGCCATGCCTGAGAAAGATTTGCACTCATGATAGGTCTCTAAGAAAGTACTACAAATCATGAAAAATTCAAATTTGTCAACCCTGCAACAAGCCTCGAGCACAAAACCACATGGTACAGACCCTGCAAATGAACACGGCATACCCTAAACCACACTGCAATGGCAAATAGATCATCTCCCACCAGCACCAGTTGCTTCTGCATTCAATTTTAGTCCTTTTGGTCATAGGAAACCCTTCAAAAATTTGAATTTGAATAATAATGATCATTTCCATGGTGCATGCAGAAAATCAGTGGTCGACGTTCAAATCTGAACCAACTTTAAGTCTTGATTGTCTGATTTCTCCCTTTCACAGTTTTTATGATTTTAACTTTACTGCCACCCTCGAGTTACTTTAAGCGAACATGTGACAAAGCATATCTTTTTCATGGGACAAAAATCTTAACTCACCTTTAACCTTGCAAATTGGTGACTACAGGAAAACATCTAGCCTTGGCCCCACATCTAGCGAAGAAGCGATAAAAGACTTCCACAGATTCATGGAACACTTTACAATATTGCTAGAAAGTTTAGCGATTACACAAATACAAACTCGCTGAACTGCTAAAACATTTTGAGAATCACCAATTTATTTTACAAATGAGTGAGGCCTTTGGAAATTTATCAAACCGCTAAAAGACTAAGAAACTTTGACCGGGCCCGCATCAAGAAGATCGACGGCCATCACAAGATATTAAGCTTCTGACAAAACCCTTAAGATCATACACCATTCGTAGATTCACTAACAAGATTAGGACCCATTGACACATCTGGAAACTTAGGTCCCACTGACAACAAGCCACTGTGAAAATACATGGATGAATCAAATAGTGCTAACTATGCCTACGTGTAATCTTGGACCCATAAATCTCTTACGAGAATCAATGGCTGTCACTATACCATTGCATTAAAGGTTGAGCTTGTTTCATTAACAGTATAATGATAGCCACAAGATTAAATCAGACTTTAACCTACCTAAATGCCAAGAAGTCTAGTCCCACTGACAGGATTCCACCTCATACTACATGGACCAATAAAAACCCTCCAAATCAGAATACCTGGCAAGTGGACTCGCATGAGAAAAAGGCTACGTCAAACAAAGAATCGATGACTGTCTCAAGATCTCATGCATCTAACACATCACTTGAGAAGATATGCCCATTGTTAGATGGAGATGGTGTCAGAGCTGGGCCCAAGGAAAATAAAGGCTGCCGAAACATAGGAAAATATTAAAGCATGACTTAGGGAAAATATTTTGGCAAGGACCTATAGGGCTTAGGAAAAATTAAAACAAGGGCACTTAGGAAATATAAAGGGGACCCCACCAACACATGAAGAACCTAACTGCATGACATAAGGTGAACCCGTTTAAATAGCACATGCAGATAAAAGGTTTTAAGTGGCCTGAAAAGTTAACTTGAAATTATAACAAGGCCAGGGTAAAAACAAAGGGTTTTAAATGTAACGGCTAGTTTTTTTAATATTCTACTTAGGGCTTTATCTAGAGACATGATAAATGACTGCAAGGACCAAAAAAAACATGCTAAGGCCATGAAATTTTGCAGGGAAACACCAGATAAAAGACAAAAGACCATGGAAATTTATTCAAGTGCTAACAGGGTCAATACCCTTCACTAAGAATTTAGTGTACATTGTTGTTAAAAATTTATCTCCTTACTTTGTGAAGTAGGTATCCTCCTTCTCTTCCTTATCTTGTCTATTAGGTAGCCACGATAAGGAGGGGTCATATATCGGGTCTCCCTTATGCTATAGTTTTCATTTTGCAATATGCTAAATCCTTGGAAGGTAATGCACATAAGTTGCTAAATCCTAAAGAGACACACATTTTCAATTTCAAATATGCTAAATCCTCAAAAGGTAATGCACATAAGTTCCTAAATCTTGAAGAGACACCCATTTTCAATTTTAGATATGCTAAATCCTCGGAAGGTAACACACATAAGTTGCTAAATCCTGAAGGGACATTCATTTTATATTTCATAGTGATACAAGAATGTGGATCTATGGGTATTCCAAAAGCCATTAGAAGATGCACTACAACTACAAAGTGCAATTTTTGGGTGAACTATCAAGTTTTCCTACTTGTTGGGCTCTCCCTTCTTGGTGATTCATGGTAAGGTGGGAATCTTAATGGGCAAGGTAATCACTCTCAAATATTCTCTCTCTTTTCTCTTTCATTCTAGTAGGATTAGATCATGAAGCTATGTTATTTATAGTGTTTCTCTTTTCTTTCTTATGTAATCATTTATGATTTTATGATAGCTTTCCAAATATGATATCAATATAGGAAGCATTTCTTAGCAAGGTTTCCTTTGTTAGTTGATTTGGGTTTGTTTTTGTACTAACCCCTATTTTTGTGTCTTTTAGCTGTGTTTGTTTTCTCTTTGTTTTCACACCCTCGTGCATGAATTTTGAGTTATAATCCTTGGACTGGAGGCTCATGTCCTTAAATAAGTGATACTCTACCTTGTTGCAATCCACTGGAATCCTTCTTCTCCTTTACCAAGAGTTTGCATTGAGTCTACACTCTTGTTAAAGTGGGGGCTAAATGTAGTGTCAGAAAATGGAAGGAGTTCCATTTAGGACTGGTTTAGCCCTCCAAGTAGGTGGTTTGGGGTCATGTCAAATGCCTTGAATGGGTCTCTAACTTGTTTCTAGCTTTTCCCCCTGTTCTGCCCTATTTTCCACTTATTTCTAGCCTATTTTTGGCACCTGGCTCTGTGAATTTGAGGCTCTTGACCTCAGGGTCAAGGTTGACCTTCTAGGTCAAGGTCAACCTTGAACCTAACCTAGGTCAGGGTCAACCTTGACCCTAACCCAGGGTTTAAATTTTAGATTCTAAGGGTTTCTAAATGTCAGGTTTCAAAAAGATTTATTTAGGTTGTTCAAGGTTTTGAAATGGTAAACTCTTAAATTATATTTAATTTAGGTTCACTTGCAAGGGTATAGGGTAATTTAATTCTCCTATGTTGGCCTCTCTAGAAGTTTGTGCCCTAGACTAGTATAAAAGGAAGTCTCCTCCTCTCATTTCAATTCATCAAAAATCAACTACCTCTCCAGCATTATCAAGGAAGCATTCAAGAAATCATCTACATTCAAGAATTCAAGTTCTCCATTGAAGATCATGTTGGAAATTTGGCTAATGTGGATGCATAGATGTTGTTATTATGGCAACATATGATCTCTACTAAGAGCATAGAATCTGGAATGCAAGTATGGCAAGTTGAAGGAAGAAATTGTCTAAGTATGGATACAATGATCCTGAAAGAGCACCCAATGAAGATTTAGTTGGTGACATCCACTAGAGCAATATTTTTGTTTGTGTAGTTAACTAAAGCTTCTATAGAGTATGAGGATGCCCCATCTTAGTGTGCATAAAGTTTAGAGCAGTACGGATGAAGTTATTCAAAGTTTACTGAAGATAATTTTGTAGACATAACAGTTTTGGAAACAGTATTAGCGAAAGAGTTAAGGGATTATTTTGCTTGTCAAAATAATGACTTAACATTATGAAGGGATGAAATCCTAGATGTTTACCCTTGGATAAATATTTTGGAAGCTAACCATATGAATTTATTAGCTCTAATAGCTCATATATTAGGCATACTTGAAATGTAATGAGTATGATGTTTTTGTGAAAAGAAACAAAAGGATAACTTGTGAAAGTTGTATATTGTGATAGCAGCAAAGGCTATTGATGTGAAGTTGTAAGTAGTACCATATTATAGTTAGAAACATTTTGTATTACCTTTTTGGGTAGTGAGCTCAGCTAGTGATCAGGTTTTTTAATCTAACTCCTAACAGGGTTAAGGCTTCTAACAAGGCCTAAAGTCCTTTAACTAGGACAGATCTACTATACATTGTAAACAGACTCTTAACAGGGTCCAATATCCCTAACAGGATACTTTTGACTAGTGATCTTTGTGGGTACCATCCCCACCAGGGTTTTCCCTTGGACAGGGTTTCCTCAAGAACATATCATGTGTTATGAGTTCTTTCTATTTACTGCTATGTCTGTTAATTTTCTCGATAATCTTTGCATGCACTAAAGTAATCTGTTATATCCATAAGTGGGCAAAAGTAAAAGTTTGTGAAATACTGATTCCCCTCCCCCTCTCAGTATTTCCTATTTCTAAAAATTGGTATTAGAGCACGGTTACTCAAAGAAGGAACATTCAAGGAAAGCTTAGCAGCTTGAGTAAGATCTCTATGGATATGGATCAACTTCAGAAGAATCTTGAAGAAGCTCTTGAATAGATTGATATGCTTACTGATGAAAGAAACTCCTTAAGAAGAAAGTATGAAGATGCAAAGAATGTTATTGACAAATTAAAAGGTAAGATTGAAGATCTGAAATCTGAAAAGGAATCTAATATTCTTGTTGAAGATTGTGATGAATAAGAAAAAGAAAATGAGATCCTTAAGCATGAACTGAAGATAGTAAATCTAAAGCTTATTATGAAAGATGGAAATTTGAGATCTGATAATGAAAAATTGAAAATTGAGAATGAAGATCTGAGATCAAGACTTGAAAAGGTAACATCTGAATCTGAAAAAGTAAAAGTGTAGTATGCAGAACTTGAGAAGTATAATAAAATTGTGAAAGGTGAATTGACTCAATCTAAACAACAAATTGAAAGGCTATATTGTAATGGTGATAGGATTGAAAAACAAATTTCTTTTGGAGAACCATTCTTTGATAAGACTGGATTTGGATTTAGTATGTTTAGAATAAATCATGAAAGTAAGAAGTTAGATTTGAAGACATCTGAAAGTATGAAGGAAATGAAGCTAGATGAGAACACATTGGAAGATCAACCTAAAGAAGAACCACCTAGAGAGAAAAAAGAATCAAAGCAAGAAGAATCAAAACAGGATGAATCATCTAAAGGTATGCAAAGAGAATTCAAAGGTAGATGTTTTGCTTGTAATACTATTGGGCACATGAAGAGAGATTGCACAAGTAAGCAATTTAAACCTCTTAATGGACATTGTTATAATTGTTATGGTTTTGGACATAGAGCTAATGAATGTAGAAGACCTAAAGTAATTTTGAATAATTATGATAATAGAATGATTGGGAATACTAACAATGCAGATAAGAGATCTATTGAAGAAATGAATAAAAGAAAAGTGGTAGTATGTTTTAGATGCAACAAAGTAGGACATATTGCTAGAAATTGCAAGTCACAGATTAACTAGCAAGGATAGAGATTTGGAAACAATGGAATCATTTGTCAAATATGCAACAAGTTTGGACACTCAGAAAGAGTTTTCAGAATGAACAATGGAGGTTATCATCATAACCCTAACCCTAGGAACAATGCAAGAAGGAATGAAAATGTAGGAAACAAAGAGAAAGGTTATTGTAGCAATAAAGATGAAGTAAAATTTGATAAAGGCATAGATCAAGGAGGTATATTCAGCACTGAAAGTAGTTAGGAAGGTAATGTATCTGATGGTAAGGATGAATCTTTACCTGACCCTTCTTTAAGTACTTAAATTATGTATGTTTCTATAGTTTAGGACTTAGGATTAGTGTAGATTAGGAATTTGAATGAGTTAAGTTTTGTGCAATTAGATATAGGTTTTTTATGTTGTACTAATGCTATGGTTAAGTCCACAAAAGAAAATATTGTGTTTTACGAGGTTACAAAAAGTTTTATGGTTGCAGGTTTGTAGAATCAAATTTTTGAGGTTTTAGCGGCAAAATGAATGAATGTGATATCAGATCGAGTTAATGTGAAGTGTTATTAGGTTAAAATCAAAGTTATTACAATTTCAAAGTGATTGAAAAGATATTTGAAAGAAGAAAAATTGATTTGAGGATGATTTGAAGAAGTTTAGAAGTAGTTTACAACGCCGATCATACCAAAACCCTAGATTTGAAAAGTTGAGGTATTTTTTGATCTTTAATCAGTTGATAAGATGAATATTTCTATGGTTCATAATGCTAAGGATAAGAATAGACCTAATATTAAGAAAGAACTAGTAGAACCTGATGGAATATGGATGACGTGACTGAGAGGGGGGGGTGAATCAGTCAACCATAAAAACACTTCACAATTAATTCTTTGCAGATCCTTTAAGATATCTTAACAATGTTGTCTGTTTTAGCACTCGGTAAATAGATTTCAGTAACTTTGAAGATACAGAAAGTATTAGCAATATTATCTTTAGATATTCATCAGTGCATGTAAATGATTGAGGAAGCAATTAAGAACACAAGAGACACAAGATTTAACGTGGAAACCCAATATGGGAAAAACCACCAATGTATCTAGATACTGATTTTCACTTTTCTGAAGTGATGCCCGGTTAGAAGCCAACCCAGTAAAAGGTTACAAAACACACTGTTAGGTGTGACTTTGTTAGAGGATTTAAAACACCCTACTAGGAGTGGCCTGGTAAGAGGTCTTGAAAACAATTCAATGGAATTTTCACCTTGTTAGAGGATTTATATTATGGCTGTTAAACCAACTCGGTTAAGAGATTTTGAATTCACTGTTACAATGATAAGAAGGTAACAATGAAAAAGTGACCTGTATAATAATGCAACTGTCTTGCTGATTACAGATCTCTGTTCTGCATAAGTCTGATCCTCTCTGATCGAATAAATCTCTGCTGCTCCTCAAGGATATCTGAACATCCTTCACAAACTCGCATATATCTTTCCTTCTTTTCTTTTGTAAATCTTCTGCTGTCTTATGTTTACTTTTCACAATTGACCTTTTATTTATATGATTTTGGATTAGTCAAATTGTCATTATTTAGTATAACAGTCGGCTGAATTAAGTAAACTCTATTTGCAAAAATCCTTCAAGGGCCGACAGTGCTCGGTGACCATATCTTTTATAATTTTTCAGAGACCGAGGGAACTCGGTAAACACCAACAATCCTTCACCTTTGATAACCGAATGAACTCAGTAAATACTAAACTTTCTTTGGCAACCGAGTGAACTCAGTAAATACTAAACTTTCTTTGGCAACCGAGTGAACTTGGTAAATACTAAACTTTCTTCGGCAATCGAGTGAACTCGGTAAGTACTAATATCCCTGTCTGGCAGACCGACTGAGCTCGGTATAAGCAGATTGCTGCGGACTATGACATAGTGTGACATCAAAGACAATACATAATTGAGTAGCAATTTCCTTCAGACAATTGTTTCCAACAAAACCAACTGAAATTGATGACAGACTAGCACTATCATCCGTACCAGATGGAGTATTACACATTGAGAATGTCAAAGGATATTTAGGTTGCAAGTTTGAAACCTTAGGAGATGCAAATTTTAATGATGATTATAGGAAATTGTATAATCAAGACATGTTAGTTAAACTAGCTTATGGTCACCTAGAGAACAATGAAATTATCAATTATTCCATGAAGTATGAATTTGATGATGAGGAATGTACCAAGATCATTTTAAGTAGAATCCACAATGGGAAATTTTGGATGGAGGATAGAGTTATTGATATAACTATCAACCTAATTCATAATGTTATTGGATTATCAAAAGTTGGAGAGATTCCACTAAATGAAAAGAACATGAGAAAGATTGTCTTAGACAACACTGGATCTAGTTATAATGGTAGAGGAATTGTGATAAGTAAGATTAAGCAAGATGATGTTAGGTACCTTTGCAAGATCCTAACAACTAAATTTTGTGGTAGTTCAAGGGAAGATGACATGGCTATAGGAATGGTTCATGTAGCTTATCTTATGTGTATTGAGAAGAAACAAGTAGACCTATGTGAAATTATGAGAATTCAGTTGTTTGAGAACTTAGAAAAGATTAAGAAGGCTAAGTACACATAGTTTAGGTTTTCATCTCTGATAAACCTATATGTTTTTCCACATTTTGAGAAGATTTCCTTACACAGTTGATTGGAGTGACAATGTGAACACAATGGAAAGAATAAACTGAGTCTACATGAAGCACCTAATTGATAAAGTCAATGACAGTGTGAAGCTTGTATTGAAGACTTTTTAGAATATTGTTAAGAACAGATAAAGGATTCCTCAATCCTTAGTTGAAAAGCATAAAGATGACATTTTTTTTATGATAGACACTGATTTCACCTACATTGAAGTAGTTGAGCCTAGAATGGAATTCATAGACCCTCTTGGATATGAAGTATCTGAAGCAGAAATAATAGGATATGTGAATAGACTATTAAAGTGTGAGTTGGATGGTCATGCAAATAGGTTTGGAACCTATGAAGAGAATTTCAACTCTCCAATAAGTTTGAAAGAAAAGAATCAATCTAGTAGGAGAGTTGAATCAACTATAAAGAAAATACTAAAAGAATCAAGTATGTCAAGTCATGAGTTTGACATAGCTAAGAAGATTGTAGAAGCCTTAAAGAAAAGTGAAAATCTTGTAGTTCCACCTATGGCATCTAGTGCAGACCTTGTTGATCCTATTGCAGTAAAGGTAAAAGTTGAAAGGAAAAAATCCTTTTCTCCTATTCCTAGAAAAAGAGTAAAAGAGAGTGCAACAGGACCTGGCAAGAGATAGAAAGTGATTGAAACACCTGTACCTAGAAAAGTAGCAGAAATTAAAGATGATGATGAAGTTTCAGTCAAGAAGAAAACTTGGAAACCAAGAATTGAAAGAGTTAATGAAGATATATTGCAGCATGGAGACTTCACTAAGATAAACAAATACTATGATCTATATGGATCATTTGACAAATTAAATTTTGAAAATGAAATGATTACACATATGATTTTGACAGATAAGAAATTTAGCACTATTCATGGTAAGATCCCAAAAGATTTGTATAACAGACTTGTGAATAGAAAACAAAGAGCACAAGAAGAGGACATAAAGATGAGAGAACATGTAATCAGACAGTTCTGTGAAGTTGAGGATGAAAATCATTTGAAGAGAATCTTGAAGCCTCTTGGAACTTTATTGAGAACTAAGAGAAGAACAATTCTTATAATGGGAGGCAAAAAGGAGGAAGTACAGAAAGAGACTGAGCAAGTAGTAATGCAATTTCTTGTAGATATAGTTGTAGGAAAGCATGTTGAATTAGATCCTCAATAGAAGTAATCAGAGGAATAGCATGTAGAGGAAGTTGGTATTGAAGAAGTCCCATCTTCTACACATATCAATATTAGAAAAGAATCAATGGACATTGAAGGCACCAAAGTGACACTAGAGTCAGATGATGCAGTGTTTTGTGATCTAGGAAACATTGTTGACAATTTTGCTTTAGGAGAGAAAGAGAGGGTTACAAAATCAAAAAAGGATACAGAGGCAGAGGAAGCACCAGCTGTATTAGAATCAGTTCCAGTAGAGCAGATAGTTAAAGGTAAACAAATTTTGACAGAGGTCACTACCTCTGGTGCACCTTTTATACCAGTTGAAGACATTAGCACACCTGACAGTAAGAAGAGACAAATTGGTTCAATTTTTGAAGACCTTGGAAAAGAGATTGAAGATGATGATCAGCTTGAGTTCATCACATCTCTTAATAAAATTATTGGAAAGAATAAGAAGGTGAAGGACCTTGAAGGCAAAGTTAGAGTTTTGACAGAGAAACTTGAGAGTGTGATCAACACTAAGGTATTTGACTCGGATCCACTTGAGAAAGCTAAAATGGTAATGAACTCTTTTGACTCTAAATTTTCTAACTTGAAGGATATTGCTAGAATAAAAGCTCAGGAAACTTATGAAGCGGAAATACAACAAAATATAAGTGTAAATATTCGAAATGATATTGGTAATTTGGATGTATGTATAAAGAATTTGACGAAACATTTTGAGACTGGAAAGAGTTTGTATATACAATGCACAAAATTAGAAATCCTAATAGTTGAAGAAGATAAGAAGATCAGAGAGAAGATAGATGCAATTACAGCTGAGACAAACACCTTGACAAGCCCTAATGTAAAGATAAGTTTTGTGGAGAAGAACATAAGGAAGTTAAATGATGAAATTAGAATGTTAGCAGAGGAGAAGAACATAAAGATGATCAGGATTAACATCTTGAGAGAGCATGTCTCAATCAAGACCTTAATTTTTGAAGACCAAATTAAGGAGTGTCTTTCAGCAAAGACATCTTCTCAGAAGTTTAGCTTTAATTCCCTGCAAGCTTGTCAGATAGCAGCATACAGATTGAGTACTTTACTCAATTTTTCTGAATCCATCAAGAAGATATGGGAGAAAGATTTCAAAACATGGAAGTCAAAGTTTGGTGACTATGTTGCAAGCCTTCCGGATTTGCAATAGCTGACAACAAGGTATCAAGTTTGTTTGTTTTTTTAATTTTTGTACACCCTATCTTTGTCATTATTGTCAAAGGGGGAGAGATAGTAGAAAATTGATAGTATGTTGAGGAAGGATACTCATAGGGGGAGCTATTCTATGGAGTATAATATTGTATATGTTTTGTATAACATTTGGCCACAATTTTGTGTAAGTGTTTTGAAGTTTTGTTTGCACACTTAGCCAATTTTCCCATATGTTGCCACCAATGACAAAGGGGGAGATTTTTGGAAATTTGGCTAATGTGGATGCATAGATGTTGTCATTATGGCAACATATGATCTCTACTAAGAGCATAGAATCTAGAATGCAAGTATGGCAAGTTGAAGGAAGAAATTATCTAAGTATGGATACAGTGATCCTGACAGAGCACCTGATGAAGATTTAGTTGGCGACGTCCACTGGAGAAATAATTTTGTTTGTGTAGTTAACTAAAGCTTCTACAGAGTATGAGGATACCCCATCTCAATGTGCATAAATTTTGGAGCAGTATGGATGAAGTTATTCAAAGTTTACCGAAGACAGTTTTGCAGACAGAACAGTTTTGGAGACAATATTAGCGAAAGAGTTAAGGGATTATTTTTCTTGTCAAAATAATGACTTAACATTATGAAGGGATGACATCATAGGTTTTTACCCTTGGATAAATATTTTGGAAGCTAACCATATGAAGTTATTAGCTCTAATAACTCATATATTAGGCATACTTGAAATGTAATGAGTATGATGTTTTTATGAAAAGAAAGAAAAGGATAACTTGCAAAAGTTTTATATTGTGATAGAAATAAAGGCTATTGATGTGAAGTTATAAGAAGTACCATATTATAGTCAGAAACATTTTGTATTACCTGTTTGGGTAGTGAGCTCAGCTGGTGATCAGGTTTTGTAATCTAACTCCTAACAGGGTTAAGGCTTCTAACAAGGCCTAAAGTCCTTTAACCAGGACATATCTACTATACATTGTAAACAGACTCTTAACAGGGTCCAATATCCCTAACAAGATACTTTTGATTAGTGATCTTTGTGGGTACCATCCCCACTGAGGTTTTCCCTTGGCCAGGGTTTCCTCGAGAACATATCATGTGTTATGAGTTCTTTCTATTTACTGCTATGTCTATTAATTAGCTTGATAATCTTTGTATGCACTAAAGTAATCTGTTATATCCATAAGTGGGCAAAAGTAAAATTTTGTGAAATACTGATTCCCCCCCCCCCCCCCTCTCAGTATTTCCTATTTCTAATAGATCAAGGATTCGAGCATTCAAGCCTTTGAAGGGATTTGGTTCAATCATTCAAGATTCATCATTCAAACCCTAGATCTATCCATCATGGTGGCATGATCTTCCTTCAAGATCCTTTGTTCATCTTCAAGATTTATTCATTCTTCCTTCAAGGTGGATTCTAGTCATACAATCATGGAGGTTTTGATTTACATTTATGGTTATTAGTGTTGATTCTAGGCTTTCATATCAACATACTTGTTTACATTTCAAATAGATTCACATATCTAGTGAATATCATAGCTTTTTTGTTAGATCTACTTCTACTACTTAGTAGCATTCTCTATTTCAATTCCATTTTAAGGTTGATTCCAAAGTGAGGTTTAACCAAGGAAAACCCCTCATCCAAACAACAAAACCATTTTTCTTGCAGGAACATGTGTGGAACAATAATTTACAATATAGATTTGGATACCCTTTTTGACAAAATTTTGGGATCCATGAATAGAATTTTCATTGGAGCAGCATAGGTCAAGGTCAACATAAAGGGGTCAAGGTTGACCTTTCTTAGAAAAGAAAAAGGTTTCTGGGTTTTCTCTCTCTCTATTTTTCTAGGCCAAATTTGGTTGCAAAATTTTCTAAAACTAAGTAGAACACTAGAAAATAGTGATTTCTGAATCTGCTACCTTTTAAGATAAGTGTTTATGTTTTATTAAGTTTTATACGTCCACAACATTTTCCACACACCACATCTATAGACCCACATAAAAACAATGCCACATATTCCGCATAGATATAAAAATACATCTTTTTATATATTTTTATACACATCATAATATAAATAATCCTCATCACTATTCCTATGTGAATCTAACCATATGTGTATTTTAATCCACTTTTATTATCACATGGCCCTAATGGGTTGACAATAAAATTATAATAGGCTTTAATGTATCATAATGCATACAAGGAAAACAAAACTGTGTGAAAACATAATTTAACCTATAAAGGGGGGTACACATGACTAAAATAACATAACTGCATCCCCTAGCCTCTAGTAAATATGGATAATCAAGACACAAAGAAAAAACATCTACATTTAACCCAATACCAAGTAGCATGATTCATGTGCAACACCGTTATGAACCAAAATCATACTTGAGTTTCTCTTGAAAACTAAATCACAATATCAAATAGACAATTCATATATAATTAGCATTTCTAGCTTAAAACTAACTATTATATATATATATATATATATATATATATATATATATATATATATATATATATATATATATATATATATATATATATATATATATATATATATATATATATATATATATATATATATATATATATATATATATATATATATATATATATATATATATATATATATATATATATATATATATATATATATCTTTGTGTGTGTGTGTATAATTTAATACATTCCTACTATAAGAAACCTAATATTAATTAAATTAATATCACTAAAAGAAAATATTCATCATTAAATTAACAATATTATTAATTTATAATCAACTATCCATTATTAACCATGAACTCATTTAACTAAAAACTAACTAAACATATTAATTTAAAAGTGGTGGAGAGAAACTCCTTTCCTCAAGTTTTCTAGGATGTTTCAACTGGGCAAAAGGATATATTTCATGAAGAACAAGATCAAGGTGGAATGCCATAGCTTTTAAGAATATCTTCTAGAAGAAATCAGAACTAATGCAAGAGCTAGAAGAGATATTAAAAAAATTATATCAAGTGGATTCAACCATTCTTTATATGAAATATAGAAAAGAAGGCTCAACAATTCTTTATATGAAATAAATAAAATAAGTTAGTTGGAAGTTGGATGAGACTCTTGTTAGAGAAATTTTTTATTGGAGGCAATGATCAAGGGAGTTATGGTTCAAAGAATGAGATAAAAACACTCATTTATTTCACACCTTGGAAATGATCAAAAGATATAGGAATATAATCTTTCAAATTAAGAATTCTGACAGAGTAATAGTTAAGAATGAACAAGGAATCTAGAAAGAGGTATTATCTTTCTTTGTGAAGTTACTGTCAAGCCAGAACAGAGATACAACTAAAGAGTGTACAAAGGTGCTATCAAATATCATGTACATGGTATCAGAGGAAAATAATAATTTTCTTATGTGGCATTTCTTATTAGATAAAGTAAAATATGCAATATTCTCAATGGTTGTAGACAAGGCCCTAGGCCCTAATGGTTTCACCCGACTATTCTTTCATAAATTATGTGACTTCATTGGTAGAGATGTTCTATTGGATTTGGATGAATATAGTAGGCATACAACCATGCTAAAATAGTTCAATACTACTTTCATCACACTTATACCAAAATGATCTCATCCTAAGTCATCTATAAAATATAGGTTGATTTCTCTTTGCAACACTATATATTAAATATTTTCCAAATGCATTTCAATTAGGCTCACCAAAATCATTCCACTAATCATTTCCCCCCAAAAAAGGGTGATTTTTATCTGGTAGAGACACAATGGAAGGGGATTTGGTAGCTCATGTGGTTCTACACTCAATTAAGTCTGAGGGAACTCAAGCTATGGTGCTAAAGTTAGAAATTATGAAATCTTATGATAGAGTATCATCAAGTTTCCTGCATAAAGTATTAATCAAGATGGGATTTGGAACCAAATGGTGTCGATGGATTTTGGAATTTATTAAGGGGGAAAGTTTTCCAATTCTTATAAATGGAAGCTCAAGTGGTTTCTTCTCTTCTACTCAAACTATGAGATAGGATGACTCTTTGTCTCCTTTTCTTTTCATCATTCTAGCAAAAGGCTTAAGTAGACTGATCAATGTTAAATAAACCTAGGGCTTATGGAAATGTATAAAAATTACAAATTCAAATGTCCATATGGAACATAATTTTTTTGCAGATTAATCTTTGTGTTTTGGAGAGTCTATCTTGAAGGAAGCTAAAATTATCAAACACATGATCAATGTCTACTACAATGCCTTAGGTTGGAAACTAAATACCTCAAAATCCAAGATTTACTTTTTCAATATTCCAAAATTGATTTCTTAAGCCATTAAAAGGGAACTAGGGTTATTTGAATCCTCTTTTCCATGCAAGTATCTAGGAATCCCTTTTTTCAATGTTTCCAACAAGGTCTCATATTGGATAAGTATCATAGCTTCAATTAAGGACATGATTTCTTCTTGGAAAGTGAGATGGTTGTCTTTAGAAGACCAAATTCTTCTAATTAAGTTAGTTTTAAGTGTCATCCCCAACTATGTCCTTTCTATACTTCAAGCCCCTAAGATTGTAATGGATACTCTCAAAATACACATGATGGATTTTCCTTGGAAAGGAAATATGGATGAACATAAAAATGTTACTCTAATATCTTGGAATAACATTTTTAGTTCAAAGGTGGAAGGAGGTGTAAACATTCATAGTATTTAGGAGATAATTCTCAATCTTGGAGTGAACTTTCTATGAGAGCTGTATGAAAAAAAAATTCTATTTGGGAGAAAATTATCAAGGCAAAGTATCTGGATGACAACACTACAGAGAGAATTTTCACTATCTCAAATCCCCCTAAGGGATCCCTAATGTGGAATTTTATCATAAGATGTCAGAAGGTAGTCTGACCTCATTTATGTTGGATCTTTAAATTAGGTATCACACCAATTTTTTGGGAGGACTCATGGAATGGTAACTCTCCCCTTAAACTCAACATCCAACTAAATCAAACTAGAGAAACCTTACACCACATCTAAGGTGTGAAAGTGATGGACTACTTCCAAGTCCACATGAGAGATTACCACCCTAGATGTGTGTGGAAGGACTTATCAGGGGTTAACATCCTAGTTGATGAGAGGAGACTACTCAAGATATATTAGATCAAAGAGTAATATTACCAAGATCATCAAATGATGTCTTAATCTTGTCTTTGAGTAAGGATGGCCGATATAATGTTAAATTGAGTTATCAAGTGTTGAAGAGACCTAAAGTGATAGAGGTAAAGAGATAATAACAATTTTGATGGCATGAGGAAGTTCTCCCAAAGGTAGGGTAATTTACATGGTTAGACCTAGAGAAAAGGATTCTCACTAGTGATAGGTTTACAAAAAAGGGCATTACTGCTGAGTTAAAGTGGGTTCTATGTGGTGGGTAGAATGAATCCTTGGATCATCTATTTTTATGCCCTTTCACCAACAATATTGCCTTTGGGTCATGTAGAAGTGCAATTGGGTCAGGGGACTACATATTTTAGTCAGGGAATGGATTATAGGTTTTCCTACTTTAAATATAGATTCATTATTTTCTTGCATTTGGCATATTTACCCTACAACTATAATGTGGAACACCTAGTGGGAGTGTAACAAAAGTATATTTAGAAAAGAGCAGTCCACATGGGTTAAAGTGTGTAATCTGATTGAGAAATTGATTTTAGAAAATGTGATTAGGCACACATCAATATTTGAATGTATATCCTCATAATTAAATGTAAATGAATCTCAAATCCTTAATCAGTGGTCACTTGTTCATATCCCATTTAATGGGGTAATTCTAGGAAAACCAATGAAATAGTCATTCAATAAGCAGATCAAATGGACACCCCCACATAATGATTTTACCAAACTAAATTTTGATGCTCTATCGAAGGGAAATATAGGGGAATTAGGTGTAGGGTGTATCTGTTAGAAATAGGGAATACTAAGAGGAAAGGGGTGAATCAGTATTCTACAAACTTTTACTTTTCCCCAATTATGGATATAACAAATTAACTTGATACTTGAAAAATAAAGTAAACTAAATAGCATGCATAGTAATAAATAAAATGAACTCATAACACCATTTTTTTTTCACTAGGAAACCCTAGCCAAGGGAAAACCCCAGTGGGGATGATACCCACAAGTCATCCACTATTCAAAAGTATTCGGTAAAGGATGTTGACCCTGTTAGGAGCTAATTACATACATATAGTGTCTCAATCCTGATTAAAGAACTTTAGGTCTTGTTAGAAGCCTCAACCCTACTAAGAGTTGGTAGTATAGATAGAATGATTACAAGATGAGCTCACTGCCCAAACATGTAATGTACAATGATTTATTATTACAAAAGGATCAGGTATATGACCTTTCACTACTGGTGAAGAGCTTTCTTATTGTGATCTATCTCTTTGCTTGCATATACAAAGTATTCTTTCTTAACTTTTACAATTTACAACTTTGCATCTATATCTTTTGCATACATGTGTCACACTATATCCTTCACATTACATATGTCTTACATTTATACAATTTATTAAGAATAATAACCTTTAAAGTCAGCTTTACAAAACATAAAGCATTTACAAAATACATATTAACTTGCGCTACCAAAGGTTTAGCATATAGGATGTCATCCCCTATATGATTAAGTTATTATTTTGACAAACAAAATAATCCCTTAATTATCATACCAATTATGTCTTCTTTCTTTGTCCTGTCGGCTTCAACTCTGTCTTTGTAATACTGCAATAACTTCTTTCGTACATGCCTTACAGACTTATGCTCTTAGGTGATTCTTCAATATACATCAAAGTATCCATGTTCAAGTGTTCAAGCACTGAAATTACTTCCATCGATATCACCAACCAAAACTCTCTGGTTAGACTGGGAAAATGTTGCTTACACTTAGATAATTTTACTTTGCACTCTGTATTAACTACTTTCTATCATATCCGGTCTTCATACAGATTATATGTTTCCAAAATGACAAAAACTAGATATCTAACTCATCCAAATTTCCAACAATCTCCTCCTTTATCATTGGTGGCAACATATAAGAAAATTGGCTAAGTCATCCAAAACTTCAAAATTGTGGCCATAACAAAAAATTATTCAATATACTTATATCTCCAGATATCTTATATATCATCTATACTCCCCCTAGGAATATGTTCCATATCAATATATCAATTTTCTTTTATCACTCCCCCTTTGAAAACAATGACAAAAAGGGTGTCAAAAATGTGTACTAAAAAATATTTACCTTGATTCAAAATTGCAGAGCCGATAGACTTGCAACACAATCTACAAAATTTACTTTTATGCTCTCTATCTCCTTCTCCCATGCCTTCTTAATGCTGTCTGAAACACTAAGTAGTGCACATAAACCATAAGATGCAATCTCACATGCATGAAGGTTTGCATAGATAATAAACTTCTCATAAGATTTCTTAGATGAAATACATTCTTCCAATTCTCCTTCAATGATGCTTCTCTTAATTGAAATGTGCTCTCTTAGTAGAGAGAATCTTGTCAATTTCCTATCTCTTTCATCACTAAGGATTCTAATTTCATCATTCAATTTACTGATTTTCTTCTCAAGATCTAATATCTTTGCATTTGGGCTGGATAAAAGATTTGCCTCTGTTTGAATTTCTACCTCTTTTTCTTTTATCTTCTCAGTCACTTCCGATACATGATTCTCTTGTTTTGTACACTGAATGTACAAGGATTTTCCTCTGTCCAAATTCCTTCTAAGTTCCTTGATACATACATCCAGATTAGTAATATCATTTCTAATATTTTAATATATATCTTGAAATATTTTGTCCTCATAGGCTGCCCGAGCCTTTACTGTAGCTATGTCTGATAAGTTAGTGAATTCACGGTCAAATGCCTTCATAACTTCTTTATCTTTTACTTGTGGATTAGCCTCTGATATCTGACTAGTCACAACAATCTACAACTTCTCTGTCACTTCTAGTAATGATCCTTCAAGGCTTTTCACTTTCTTGTTTTTACTAATAATTTTGTTTAAGGATGAGATGAAATCCATTTGATCATCATCATCGACTTCTTTCCAAGATTAGAAAAAATGGATTCTAACTATGGTTTCTCTACTACAATCTCAGGGGTGGGACTAATTTCTTCTTTTCCTTGTGCTCCTTTCTATCCTTCAATCTCTGTATTTTCCTGAGTCTCTGCTTGCTTTTTCTCTTCTTTCCTTGTTTCCTTCCTTTCTTCCTCTGCAACTAACATGTCTTGTTCTTCCATATCCGAATTGTCAACAATGTTTTCAAGGTTGCCGAAGGGATTGTCATCACTATCTAGTATAATATGTGTTCCTTCCACATTCATTGATTCATTTGCAATGTTGATTGATGGTGGTGGAGAGGGACTTTTCTAATGCTCATCTTCCAAAGCATGATCTGCTACACGTGGGTGCTTACTAACACCTGTAGTCATTACCTTTACAACTGCTTGTTCAGTTTCCTTGTTAATTTCTTCATAATTTCCTCCCATTGCATATGTACAAGATCATGAGGGGCCAAAAAGTGGTGATGTCAGTTCAAAACTTTAACAATGTAGCTGACGACTTTTTTTTCACCCGAATTTGATAAAACAAAAAGGGTATCTTAAGGAGATTATCAGCTTTCTATCAATATAATTGCTATCAAATTTTGAATTCGGTAAGTAATTATTAGTTATTTTCTAATTGAGCTACCTCTAAAGTACTAATTTATATACTGATTGAAAAATGACTATAACTTTTAAACGGTATAACATTTTTGAAATACAAAAAATCCGTCACATTCTATGCTTTGCCTACTATAAGGAAAAATAAATAAATTTGAATTTTGTAAAGTTTTTAATGAGTTAAGGTGGTCAGACATGGGATTTTTTTTATTCTAAAAACATTGTAGAAAAAAATTCATAATTAATTATTTTTTTGGAATAAAATTACAAAAAAATATGCGTCACATCCAAGCATGAGTCTACTACTTATATATAAAATATTATAATAAAATATTATCATTTGATTATGATTAAGGTGGTCAGACGTACACCTACTTATTTTTTTCTTGAAATTTTTGTACTGCTGCATTGAAATCTATACTTTTCACCAATCATACTAACTTTTTCTCAAAAAATGCCTAGTAGTTTAGAAACTACATTCATTTTTCTATAGATTCTATTCTTACAACTTTTTGATATTAGGTTCATAGCTAGTTGAAATTTTCACGTCAAGTTGAGTAACCTTGATTTGCTGATTTTTCATTGCCACTTAAGGGCATAGTTTGGCCCCTCATGATCTTGCACATACCCCATTATCTGAATTTTTCTCCTTTTTGTTCTTAAGTGAGTGCTAAGATCTTTCATGATTTCCTTGAAATGATCTTCATCTCTAATATCATAGAGCTTTCTCACAAAATTTTCTCTAATTTTATTGTCTTGTTTAGCTACTCTCTTCTTCTTATTCACTAATTTCTCAAAAAGTTCATTTGGTATCTTTCCTTGAATACTGTCAAATTTCTTATCAGGTAAGATCATGTGTTTGACAAGTGCATTCTCTAAGTTCAATCTCTCTGAAAAATTGTATAACTCATAGTATTTGTTCATCTTAGAAAAATCTCCATCATTGATAATTTGAGCATTTACCTTATCTATCTTTGGTTTCCATTTTCTCTTATTGATTCAAGTATCTTCATCATCTTTTATTTTTGATATTTTCCTTTGCACTAAAGTAAATATTGTTTTCTATCTCTTACCAGGCCCACTTTCCATTTCCTTTACCGTTTTACCTGGTGGAGTGGTGGAGGATCTTTTAGATTTCCTTGTTTCCTAATCCTCTTCAACTTTCACCACTTTCACTACATTCTAAATATTTCCAATCTGATCTACAACTAATGATAGGGGTGGAATAGACAAAAATTCTTTCTATCCAATGTCTCTTATTGCTATTGTAGTCTGCTTTGCCACTAGAAATTCTTGTTCTGACATTCATGTATCCTTAAGAATTTTCTTGATAGTTCTTTCCACTATTTTCTTTGACAACTTTTCTTCTTGTAAAGACTTTGCGGAGTTAAAATTCTCCTCATAAGTTCCAAATCTAGAAATGTTTACATCCAATTTTCTCTTAAGCAATATGTTTACATTAACTGTGAAAGACTCAATTCATCCTACACTAACTTCTACACTATCCTAAGTTCCTACTCTAATGCATTCTTTATGAATTAATTACTTTGAGATGGGTTAGGAAGAGATTCACACTTACTATCAGATACTTCACCTATCTGATTACCTTCTGTACTGAATGTGTCTCCTTGATCTGTACCTTTAACAAATTTCACTTCTTCTAAATTACTACAACATCCTTTCTAACTATTGTTTGCATTCTCATTTCTTCTTGTGTAGTTCTTGTTGCTGGGATTTCTCATGTTTTTCATGCTACAAAATCTTGTTGTATGACCAAATTTGTTTCATATCTGACAAACTAATCGATTATTTCCATATCTTGGTACTGTTTGGTTGATTTGTGATCTGTAATTCTTGGCAATGTGTCCAACCTTGTTGCATCTATAACATATTACTCCATTTCTTCTGTTCATATCTTCAGTAGGTCTCTTATCTACATGGGTATTATCTCTAAACATTCTACTACTATTATTATCATTAGATCTAGGCTTCTTACATTCAATAGCTCTATGTCCAAAACAATGACAATTATAAAAATAACCATTAAGAGGTTTGAATTTCTTACCTGTACAATCTTTCTTCATATGACCAAAAGTATTGCATACAAAACATCTACCTTTAAATTATCTTTGTGTACCTTTAGGTGGTTCTTCTTCTTTAGGTGGATTAGGTATATCCTCAGATTTGTTAGCTTCATCATTTTTATTTTCATCTTTGTTCTTAGAAACTTTCTAATCTGGTTCCTTGCTTTCTTCACTTACCTTAGATGAGTTAAATCCAAGACTAGTTTTATCTTAGAATGGATTTTGATAAGACATTTGTTCATCAATCTTCTCACTGGTGGAATATAGTCTCTCAAGATGTTGCTTAGACTGATTCAGTTCACCTTTCACAATTGTATTGTATTTTTCAAGTTCAACATACTATAATTTGGTTTTCTCAAGTTCAGATGTCACTTTATAAAGTTTAGACTTCAGATCTTCATTCTTAGATTTCAGATTTGTTTCATTCTTTCTATTTCCATCTTTCAAACTTAACTTCAGATTTTCTATCTTTAATTCATGTTTAAGGATCTCATTTTCTTTTTCCATATTTTCATCACAATCTTTTATTTGAATTGTAGATTTCTTCTTTGATTTTAGTTCTTCCATCTTTTCTTTTAGCTTCTCAATGAGGTTCTTTGCATCATCATATTTTCCTTTCAGAGTGTCTCTTTCTTCAGTAAGTATATCAATCTATTCAAGAGCTTCTTCAAGATTCTTCTATAGTTGATCCATATCCATAGAGATCTTACTCAAGCTACTAGGCTTTTTCTAAATGATTCTTTTCTGAGTAACTAAACTTTGATACCAATTGTTAGAAATAGGGAATAATGAGAGGGGGGGGGTGAATCAGTATTCTACAAACTTTTACTTTTGCCCAATTATGGATATAACAGATTAACTTGATACTTGCAAAATAAAGTAAACTAAATAGCATGCATAGCAATAAAGAAAATGAACTCATAACACCATGATTTGTTCTCAAGGAAACCCTGGCCAAGGGAAAACCCCAGTGGGGATGATACCCACAAGTGATCCACTAATCAAAAGTATTCGGTAAAGGATGTTGACCCTATTAGGAGCCTATTACATACATATAGTGTCTCAGTCCTGATTAAAGGACTTTAGGCCTTGTTAGAAGCCTCAACCTTGCTAAGATTTGGTAGTACAGATAGAATGATTACAAGATGAGCTCACTACCCAAACATGTAATGTACAATTATTTTTTATTACAAAAGGATCAGGTATATAACCTTTCACTACTTCTGAATAGCTTTCTTATTCTGATCTATCTCTTCGCTTGCATATACAAAGTCTTCTTTCTTGACTTTTACAATTTACAACTTCGCATCTATATCTTTCACATACATGTGTCACACTATATCATTCGCATTATATATGTCTTACATTTATACAAGTTATTAAGAATAATAACCTTTACAGCCAGCTTTACAAAACATAAAGAACTTTTCAAAATACATATTGACTTGTGTTGTTCGAGAGTTAACATCTAGGATGTCATCCCTTATATGATGAAGTTATTATTTTGATAAACAAAATAATCCCTCAATTATCATATTGATTCTATCTTCTTTCTCTATCTTGTCGGCTTCAACTCTTTCTCTGTAATACTGCAATAACTTCTTCCGTACATGTCGTATAGACTTGCGCTCTTAGGTGAGTCTTCAATATACATCAAAGTATCCATGTTCAAGTGTGCAAGCACTGAACTTACTTCTATCAACATCACCAGCCAAAATTGTCTCTGGTTAGATTATATGTTGCCAAAATGACAACATGACATCTGTGCTCTGTCTTAACTACTTGCTATCATATGCAGTCTTCATATAGATTATATGTTGCCAAAATGAGAACAACTAGATATCTAATATCCAAATTGCTAACAATATCATTAAAAATTGTAAGGGAAAGATCCTAGGGTCACTTACAAAGAAACTACCACATGGTATGGATAATATTGCAGAGGCTAATGCACTATTGGAAAATTTGAAGCTAGCTTTGAAGATAAAAATCAAGAAAATTTATATTGATGGGGACTCACAAATTTTAATCTGCACCATTATGTCAAATAAGGTTTACAATTGGCAGATTAAATACATTCTAATAGAGGTGTGGAAGCTATTTTCGAGACATGAGGAATTCAAAATCAATAATTATTTTATAAAGGTAGATGGGCAAGATCATTGGTTAGTAAATATAGGGGTGGGCCTAAATGAAGAGTTTAAAGAATTTGATTCAGAAGAGGTCATAGGAAACTTAGATATGTGAGTGATTCCAAATAATTGTAGAGAAATTGACATGGCTAAGAGTTTTTGAAATTTAGATCAAACTAAAGATAGTTATAAAAAAATCTAGGATGTAATAAGCTAGTTCTAGTGGAGTCTATCAAATGAATTTGGGGTTTAGGCATGAGTACCAGTAGGGTGGCAGTCCTTGTCATTGTACAAGCTTGCATACTATGAGGTGGACTAATTTGAATGAGATTAGGAAAATTTAGTCCTTAGTAATATGGTCTCATTTGTGTTATAGGTTGGATATCTATAGTAACATGTAGGAGATTAAACTTCATAATAGTATTTAAGGATGACATGACATGGTTTTAATTACAATCACATAGTGTATAGACTAGGATATTAGTATAGGATAATCTCATCCTGTGGAGTAAATTCTCTTTCAAGATTGTCTTGAAATACAAATATTATGAAAACATTTATGTGCATAATAAAATTGATCTAATTATTACATAGTCACCCTTTTTCTATAAATTACTTGACCTCATTGCTAGTTGGGAAGGCATGAATCTCATTTTCTTTATATAGTGTCTTTTAAACTGTTGTAGTTTGTGGTGTTAAAGACAATATTGAGGGTGTGGTTGTTGGATATTTTCTAGCAAGCCAGTAAGGACTATATGTTTGTCATTGATGACAACATATGGTAAGTAGAATGAGTGGAAGACTTATACAGTAAGCTTTGAGTATATGTAGCATGGACATGTTATCAGCATGATATCATGGACATGGAAGTTAATTGTTAGTACATACAATTATGTAGAAGCTTGTGCCAGTAGTGTTCCTAACAGAGTTATAGGTAGTGTCATGTGAGTGATTGTTCGTACAGCTATCATGGAGCCTTGCATGCATGGATATGTGATGGAGACATGTTAGTGATGTTATATTCATGGATGCAGAGTTTGATGTGTAGTAGAAGTGAAGTTATGCAGTCACTATTAACTAGTTGTAGTTTCCTATCTTTATCCAGAAGAGCTGACAGAGATTATATTCATACAAGAGTTGTACCCATCATTTCAGTATGTGTGCTTGGATTAGTAATTAGAGAAGAGTTTAGAATGTTTGGTTAAGAGCACATGATGTAACTTATCTTGAGGAGAAATTATCAGTAAATTTGGTAGATCCGACAGTGTGTAGAGTGTGTCTACACTTATTTGGATAGGTCCCAGTTTGTGTTGCATGTTTAGTAGAGCTGATAGAGATTTTATTGGAGAGTTTTATTGTTTCTCTAATATGATTTAAAGGTGGTTCTAATAGGCCAACTTGATTAAATCATTTAGAGGAAAGATACTTACAACTGGTCATTTGTGATCACTAGGAGTGTGGCATAGAGATAAGCATAGAGTAGAGAGTGTCAAGTGTTGTGTCATCAAGAAGAGGTCTATGTGATAAAGAAGATTGATTGTGCTATTCATTGGAACTAATCAAGACAATAGGTGTACCTCATAGTTTTCCAAGATCCAGATATAGTGTGTATCTATTATTCAAAAGGTTCCAGCCTTCACCCCTTTGAGAAGTGAGCTCTTGGATAGTGTGTCCTCACCCCTAATAGGGTCAGTCATAAAAGACTCCTAATAGGGTTTGAACTTTGACCAAGTCACTATACTTATTCCATTGTAAAGATCAACTCCTAACAAGGTTGTAAGATCTTCTAACAAGGATCATTATACACTAGTATAGTTTATTAGTGGGTGTCAATTCCCACTAGATTTTTTACCTATTTGGGTTTCCCAGTAACCAAAATATTGGTGTTGTGTTCAAGTGTTCTTTCATTTTGTTTATGCTTAATGTTTAAGTATACATAATTGGATAAAGAATTCAAACTTGTAAATAATTGATTCACGCCCCCCCCCCCCTCCCAGTTATCTCTTGGGACTATTCCTAACAATTGGTATCAGAGCCAAGTGCCTCAGAGAGAATGTTTAACAACTTGAGGTTGATTAGATGGCATTCTTTAGAAAAAATAGTCCTAAGTTTTATGGAGAGAACTATCCTGATTAGAAGAACAAAATGGTGACACATTTGTAGTACATTGCTTTTGAAGTTTTTGAAGTGGCTATCAAAGAAGTTAAGATCCCCTCTCTAGAAGATCTTGCAAAGGATGATGCTACTAGAAAGAAAAAGGATTTTTTCAATTAGAATGCAATAGCCAAAAAAGCCCGTATCAGTGCCTTATCTGATAGTGAGTTTTCAGAGATAAAGAAAGTAGACATAGCTTACAAGATATAGAAGCACCTAGAAGACATGTTTGAAGGAGATACATAAGCAAAGAATGCACATAGAAAGACATGGAAGAAAAGATACAATGCATTAGAGATGCTACCTGAAGAGTACATCAGACCATATGACCAAAGGATTAATGAAGTAGTTTCTAGAATTAGAAATAATGGTGGAGAGATCTCGGAGGAAGCCATTATGGATAAGTTGATGACTACTCTTACAGTAGAGTATGAAAACAAGATTAACATCCTTGATGAGACCATGAAGCTTACAAAAAATTTCAAGAGAGAGACCTTGATCAGAAAAATTTCAGCTTTTGAGATTTCAAGATTGAAGACATAACCTAAAAGTGAGATAGCCTTCAAAGCATCAGTCCATGGTAAGAAATCTGCAAACGCTTCTGGTAATTTTGATGATGATGATGAAGAGAAAGAACTAGATGATTTCATTGCTATGATTGCTAAAAGATAAAAGAAAGGAAAAGGAAAATATGAAGGTCAATTACCATTCAAATTCTTCTCATCTAATAATATTGGTCACTTTGCATCTAAGTGTCCTATAAGAGTTAAGAAGTTCAAGAATAACTACAAGCCTAAGTATACAAAGGAATGTTACTATGTTGGAGATGGAGTATCAGATGATGATTTAGTTAAAGATGAAATGAGATTCATTTATATTATGGAGAAGATGTATGATGAGATGGATTGTGAAGATGAGAAAAAGGAACAAGAGCTAGCATTGATTTCATAAGTAGACATAAGGACAGATTGGATTATAGATAGTGGTTGTTCACATCACATGATAGGTGATAAAGATAGATTTGTTCATCTGGATAAATACAAAGGTGGCATGGTTAGATTTGGAGATAACACTCCTAAATCTATCATTGGTAGAGGAGCCATCACATTGGATGGAAAGAACAACACTGATGATGTTCTCTATGTAGATGGTTTGCAACATAACCTTTTCAGTGTTGGGAAGTTTCTTGAAAAAGGTTATTAGTTAGAGTTCAAAGACAACAAGTGCATCATTAACAACAAGGATGGTGTTATGATTGCATCAGGTTCAAAGGCTAAAGGTAATGTTTTCCACCTTAATTCAGAAGCAAGTTTTTTTATTGCTAAAGTTGATGACAGTAGGCTATGGCATAAAAGACTATGTCATATCAATTTTGTTGACATAGTAAAGGTAAGCAACATAAAGGCAGTAAGAGATCTACCTTGCATAGAAAAGCTAGTTGATACTATTTGCAAGGAATGTGTGATGAGAAAGCATGTGAGGAATTCATTCAGAAGCAAGAATAATTTAGCAGGGAATAAGTTGGATCTGATTCATACAGACCTATGTGGACCAACTCAAACAAGATCTTACTATGGTGAAAGGTATTTCATTTTTTTTTTTATGATTATTGTAGAATGATGTGGGTTGTTTTCTTAAAAGATAAGTCAGAAGTATTTGAGAAGTTAAAAATATTCAAAGCTAAGGTTGAGAATGAATCTGGACTAAAGATAAAGTGTCTAAGATCAGATAGAGGAGGATAATTCACCTCTGATAGATTCTATGAGTACTGTGAAGAACATGGCATAAAGAGACAATTGAGTGCACCTAGAACCCCTTAGCAAAATGGGATTGTAGAGAGGAGGAATAGGATCATCCTTGATACATCACACACCATCATGATTAAAGGAAAAGTTGCACACACCTATTGGAGAGATGCAGTCAACACAATAGTTTATACCATCAATAGAATACAATTGAGGCCTGGCACAAACAAGCCACCTTATGAGATATGGTTTGGTAATTTTCCTATAGTGAAATACTTCAGAATATTTGAAATAAAGTGCTACATCAAGAGGGATGAAGCAATAGGCAAGTTTGATGCAAGAAGTGATGAAGGTATTTTGCTTGGTTAATCTACTAAAAGAAAAGCTTATAGATGTTTTAATTTGAGATTGAAAAAGATCATTGAAAGTGCTCATGTTAAGATTGATGAAAATTTTATGGTTCAAGAAAGATATCATGATTATGCACCTATGATTGAAGAAGAACCTAGTCCTTCCACTAGTGAGATAGTTGTTGAAGAAATGTTTGACAGTATTGATGTATTATTTAATGAGCCTGAAACAAGTGAAGAAGAAACTCAGAAGGCAGATGAGTCAATATCACCTAAAGTTTCAAAGTTTACATCTAGATATCACTCTAAGGATGACATCATTAGAGATCAGAGTGGAAAAGTCACGACAAGATAAAAAGAAAATATTTCAGCAGGCAATGAATTAGCGGTATATTTACTATCTCAGATTGAACCTTTAAGTGTTGAAGATGCATGTAATGATTCAGATTGGTATGATGCTATGAAAGAAGAACTAGATCAAATTATTAAGAATGATACTTGGGAATTGGTCCCAAGACCTAGTGATAAGAATGTGATTAGAACAAAGTGGATATTCAGAAACAAGATGAATGAAGATGGTATAGTAGTAAGGAATAAAGCAAGGTTAGTATGTAAGGGATATACGCAAAGAGAAGGTATTGATTATTCAGACACATTTTCACCAGTGAGAAGATTAGAAGCTATTAAGTTGTTTCTAGCTTATGCAAAATTCAAAAGCTTCAAATTTTATCATATGGATGTTAAGTGTGCATTCTTGAATGGAGAGTTAAAGGAAGAACTATACATTGAGTAGCCATAAGGATTCACCTTATCAGACAAGCCTGATATGGTATGCAGATTGAAGAAATCCCTCTATGGACTTAAGGAAGCCCCTAGAGCTTGGTATGAGAGACTTGATGGATATCTGAAAAAAATTGGATTCGAGAAAGGAGTAGCAGATTGCAACCTATTTATCAGAGAGATGTCTAAAGGTTTACTACTTGTAGCTATGTTTGTTGATGAAATTATCTTTGGTGGTAATGACAAACATAGTGCAAAATTTGCTAAGGAGATGCAGAGTGAGTTTGAGATGAGCATGATTGGACCTATCAAATACTCTTTTGGATTAAATGTGCAGCAGAAAGAGAAAGGTATTTTAATTAATCAGTCTAAATATGTGAAAGAGATATTGAAGAAGTTCAAGATGGATGATTGTAAGCCAGTGAGTACACCTATGATAACAGGATGCAAGCTTAAAAAAGAAGATGATTCTCCAGTAGTAGATATAACATTGTACAAGTATATGATTAGTAAACTCATATATCTTACTCCAACTAGACCTGATATTTCTAATGTAGTTGGCATAGTTGGAAGATTTGCAGCAGAGCCTAAAGAAGTCACCTCATGGCAGTAAAGAGAATATTCAGATATCTGCAGGGCACCATAGATTATGGTCTATGGTATCCTGATTCAAAGAATTTTTGAGCTTCATGTGTATACATATGCAAATTGCGTAGGATGTGTGGATGATAGAAAGAGTACATTAGGAGGAGTAGTATTTCTTGGTGATAGACTAGTCACTTAGACAAGAAAAAAGAAGAATTACATTTCTCACTCAATAGAAGAAGTAGAGTATGTTCTAAGAGCCTTGAATTATTCTAGAATTATTTGGATCAAACAAATGATAAAGGATTTTTGAATTCATATTGATTATCCTATTTCTATTCATTGTGATAACACTAGCACTATCAACATGTCAAAGAATCTTGTGATGCATGCAAAGACAAAGCACATAGAGATTAAGTATCACTTCCTAAGAGAGAAAGTGGTAGAGAAAGAAGTCAAATTGGACTATGTGTGTACAAAGGATCAGCTAGTAGATATATTTACAAAGCCTTTACCAAATGATACCTTTGAGTATCTCAGGGAGAAGCTAGGAGTAATTCCCTGATTCTGCTTAGAGAACGTGGAAAGAGCATCAGTCCTCAGTGACTGATGGATGGTTTACTACTCTACTTCAGAAGTAGTACCAAAGCTTAAATGTTTCATTCCCTTTTCCATTAATGTCAAAGGGGGAGTAGTATATAGTCATGAAAATAGTATTAAGGGGGGAGAACATACATAAGTACTTGGAGGAGTAATATATAGCAGCAAGAGGGAGTAGTATTCAATCATGGAAGAAGTTCACTTGAGGAAATGGAGAATATTGAAGAATATTGTAGAAAATGAAGGATTCATCCTTGGGGGATTTTTATTGAAGAAATGGAGAATTATATAAAAGAATTTTTCATTTGGATTGGTGGTGTTTTTTCATTCCATATGTTGCCATCAATGCCAAAGGGGGAGATTGTTGGAGATTTTCCAGCAAGCCAGAGTTGACTATATGTTTGTCATTGATGAAAACATATGGTAAGTAGCATGCATGGAAGACTTATGAAGTAATATTTGAGTATATGTAGCATGGACATGTTATCAAAATGATATCATGGACACAAAGGTTAATTGTTAGTACAAATAGTTATGTAGCAGCTTGTGTTAGGAGTGTTCCTAACAGAGTTACATGCAATGTTCTGTGAGTGATTATCCATATAGTTATCATGGATCCTTGCACACTTGGATATGTGATGGAGATATGTTAGTGATGTTATATTCATGGACACAGAGTTTGATGTGTAGTAGAAGTGAGGTTATGCAATCACTATTCACCAGTTGTAGTTTCTTGTGTTTATCCAAAATAGCTAACAGAGATTATATTGGTATAGGAATTGTGCCCATAATTTTAGTATATGTTCTTGGATTAGTAATTGGAGAAGAGTTTAGAATGTTTGGTTAAGAGCACATGATGTAATTCAGCTTGAGGAGAAATTATCAGTAAATTTGGTAGAGTTGACAATGTGTAGAGTGTGTCTACACTTATTTGGACATGTCCCATTTTGTGTTGCATGTTTAGTAGAGCTAACATAGATGTTATTGGAGAGTGTTATTGTTTCTCAAATATGATTTCAAGGTGGTTTTAACAAACTGACTTGATTAAATAATTTAGAGGAAAGATACTTATAGCCAGTCATTTGTGATCGCTAGGAGTGTGGCATAGAGATAAGCACAGAGTAGAGAGTGCGAAGTGATGTGTCATCAAGAACAGGTCTATGTGAGAGAGAAGATTGATTGTGCTATTCAATGGAACTGATCAAGATAGAAGCTCTACCTCATAGTTCACCAAGATCCAAATATAGTGTGTATCTGTTATTCAAAAGGTTTCTGCCTTCACCCCTTTGAGAAGTGAGCTCTCAGAAAATGCATCCTCACCTGTAATAGGGTCAATCATAAAAGACTCCTAATATTGTCCGACCTTTGACTAGGTCACTATACTTATTGCATTGTAAAGATCAAATCCTAATAGGGTTGTAAGATCTTCTAACAAGGATCATTATACACTAGTGTAGTTTATTAGTGGGTGTCAATTCCCACTAGGGATTTTACCTATTTGGGTTTCCCTGTAACCAAATTATTAGTGTTTTATTCAAGTGTTCTTTCATTGTGTTTATGCTTAATGTTTAAGTATACTTAATTAGATAAAGAATTGAAACTTGTAGATAACTAATTCACTCCCCCCCTCCTCTCAATTATCTCTTGGGACTATTCCTAATAGTGGTGACATGGATTACATGCCTTTGAACTTTCATATTATGATTCCATCCAAATAATGGGAAGTTTCCATGTCTGGGGCCATACTTAGTCATGAGCTGCAAAACACATTGAAATGGGGACCATTTATGGTAGAATAGGTGATTAGGATGATTATTAGTGATGGAGTGCTCATCCCCAAATCTCTTAGAAGAATATACCTATCACAAGTTGTTTCGGTGTTCATTTTTAATTTCTATGATCTTGTGCCCGAGAACCAGAGATTAATGTTCATAGAAAGCTAGTTTGTAAAGGATGAGATTGCATCGGTGGAGGAAATTGAAATGGCATTCATAAAGTATGGTCTATTTGAGTTAGAGGCATGGTTTGGTAGTTTATCCATATCATATTACTTGCAAAAACACCTTGAAATGGTGAGGTTGTATGATGTCTTCAGGTTGGGTTTGGTTCAATTGGGCACCAAATATTTTAGGCATGAATTAGAGTTGTTTTCGAAGGTTTTTATAGTGGAGACCATGGAAAATTCAGTTAATCTATTTGATTCTATCTCTATTATATTGAGGTTCAATTTGAGAATGGATTCTTCTCACCCACCAAGGCTCCCTCAAATTACACAGGCTCTAGGATATGTTGAAGATCCAGGAAAAGGCATCATAGAAGAAAAGGAAGGTGAATCTTTGTAGGTGTTAGGAAGTGGTGACCAATAGGGAGAATTGATGTGTGGTGTATTTTTGGGGCTTTGATGGGGTGTTTAGTCTATATTTTTTTGGTTCCCTTATCAAATGTGTTGATTGTGTCCCTTGGATTTTTTGGGTTAATTTTTTTTTTTATAATGGTCATTGTACTGGTTAGGGGTCATACATATGCTTCACATATGTGATAGAAATATAAAGCCACACCTCACAAATGAGAGTGGGGGTGAATCAAATCATCAATTAAAAATATAATAGTGCTTAAAAAGATGAATATGATAAACAAAAAAACCATAACACATGGAGTTTTTTTCTCAAGGAAAAACCTATTAAGGGAGAAACCATGGTGGGGATGAAACCCACAAGATAGTGCACTAGTATAAAAATGTCCCTATTAGGAGACCTAGCCCTATTAAGAGCTGATACAATACATCCAATAAAATAATCCTTGTTAAAAGGTCCTAACCCTGTTAGGAGTTGATGAGAACAAAAAGGCACACTTCCTAGCTACACTGCTCTAAGAACAAGGTTAAAACCACCTTTAGGACTCACTTTCCAAATAAAATGAAGTGAAATTACTTTTGAAATGATTGAACTCACTGCTAGTAACTTAATTTCCTTTATAGTTCCATTGAAGTGCATAAGGAATGATCATAGATTCCACTCATACCTCTTCTCTTAATCTCTTATATGATTAAAATGCTCTCATGCACAATAACGCATACCTCCCCATCACATTCCTTTATATTAAATTATTGAAATTACTCTCCTTTATACAAGTTACAATAAAAAATATTAATTTATGTGCCAAGATCCACAATTAACACTCGCCTATCCATAGAACACATTACACCACCTAGTCGGCTCCTAAAAGAAATTATCCAAGTTACATATGCTAGCGCTGATATAAACATGACCCAATCAAGCCAAAAATCACATAATGTACTCTACCCTATGTCTTCTTCCATTCCTTATTCTCACAAAACATGATGCCATCTCACAACCAACTTATGCTCAAAACTTAGAAACTAACTCTATTAAAAACCCTATCTTTTTCCTTTAACAAGCCTTCACCAAAACAGCTATAACTCAATCAAATCATCATATTAAGCTATGTGACCTTATAAATAAGGTCTATATACCTTCAACATGATAAAATAAATCTCACATACTTTGCACTTTCATACAATGTCCTTACATCTCTGTCCAACTTCATGTAGCAACTAGAAACAATATCTATATGATACAACCAACTCAAAAATAAAGTATATTTCATATGTTGACATGAATTAAAAATATTGAATAGAAAAAACATTAATAATTCAAACCAATACCCAAAAATATACCCCTCTAGAATTGATGGAAACATGTGTGAAAAACCATCAACGCAAAAAAATTCACCTCAGAACAACATTCTCAATATCTTCAACAATACTGCCCCTAAAATAGGACATTTTTCACATATCTATCTCTCCCCTTTTGACATCAATGGAAAAGGCCACCAAAGTTCCAACTCAGACTAATAAAATGTCTCCCGCTATGATGTATCTCTTTTAAATATTTATGCATTCAACATACAGAGTACTCTATTCACAAAAAAAAATTATTAGTTTTACCTATGTAACTACTGTTAATATGATTTAGAACAATAGAGGGGGGGGTGTGAATCAGTTGTTCTTAGGTCCTGATGTATAAGACAAACTTAAATTTTTTTCCTTAAATCAGATCCAATAACCAAAACAAACTCGGTCATCACTGATTCAATAATAGAAACATATAACAATGCAGTCCACTACCTAGTTGTAACTTAACTTGTAAAACATAGAAATGTTCAAACCAAAACATTCACACAAGTATTAACACTAGGATTTATAGAGGAAACCCAATGTGGGAAAAACCACTTTGTAACATGCTACTATTATTTTCACTCTTCTGAAGTGAGCTCAGTTAAAAGCCAACCCTGTCAAAGGTTACAATACACACTGTTAGGTGTGACCCGGTTAAAGGATTTCAATCACCTTGTTAAAAGTGAGCCTTGTTATAGGACTTACATACACTCCATTAGAATGCAACCTTGTTCAAAGGATTTAACATATGAATATTAGGTCAACCTCTGTTAAAAGGATTTTAACTGTTACAATGGTTAGAAAGTAGTAGCAATATTGATCTGAAAAACATACAACTCACTTTGAAAATATCAGATATGATTCCATACACTAATCCTGGTTTACTAACTTTGAAACTTTTCCATCTCCATCTCTGATCTGCTTGGAACTTTTCTTCAAGCAACCACCATAATTCTCCTTTAGCCTTTTCTGCTTATATAGTCAATAAAACTTTACTGATCTTCCAACATTCTCTTTTTCAACTATGCACATGCATATCTAATGCGCAAGTTCCCTTAATACTTTCCTCGATTAGGTTAACTCATCTTATGTCGATCAATCTCATTCATAGATCTTAGGGTTAGGTTAGATTCATTGAATCTACCCACTTCATGTTCTTTGGCTTCATTTTTAGAATCATCTCAAATCTCTTAAAGATTTACAATAAAACATTTTATAGTGCATTTAATGCTTTCAAACAATCAATAAATAAAATAAACATGTTTTACATAATCCAAGAATTCAACAATGTTGCCTCCAAAACTATATTCTCTTAAAATATAAAAATGTTGATGCTCGGTCAATATTGTGATCAACTACTCGGTCTTCATGTAGAAAGCTTGGTCATTACTAAAAATGTTTCCTCGGCTTATACTCTCTTCCTCAGCAATTAACTATTGTTCGGTCGACACTAAAATTTTGCTCGGCATACACTGACTTGCTCGGCTTAAACATGATTTTTCCATTTTTGCTCACTCATGCCTACAAGTTTAGTCTTCAGTCTTACTAAGATAAACAATACATTGTTTTATCATTTTACAACATAGTCAAGTACACTTTGTAGTATCAAGATAACTCAACCTTTCCCTAGGTGCTATTGTTACCAATCTTGCCCCAATCCTTCATAACAATACAATAGATATAGTACTTTCCTAAGTAGAAATAGTCTTACCAATTAAGGTTTGACATCAATGACAATAAAAAAATTATTTCAATTGTAGTTTCCAACAACTAGTCCCCATGAGGAGTAGGTCCAAGCATCAATTCAAAAATAATAATAAAGCTATGATACTTACTAGACTGATTCATTTTTGCATTATTTAGTTATCACAAGGCAGGGCCATCACCCCAAGCATACCTCTGAGATACTCAAAGGTCTCTTTTGACAAAGTCTTTGTTAAAACATATGCAATTTGTTCCTTTGTGATGATGTATTCTAATCTAACTTCCTTCTATGCAAATTTCTTTCTCAAAAATTTATATTTAATTGATATATGATTTTTCTTAGAGTGTAATACTAGATTCTTTGACATATTGATTGTACTTATGTTATCATAGTGAATAACAATAAGCTCTTTAATGTTAACCCCAATATCCTTCAACATTTGTTTCATCCAAATAGTCTAACTGCAATTAATAACATCAGTGACATATTATTCTGATTCAATAGTAGATTGTGATATAAAATCCTACTTCCTTCTCAGCCAAGAAACCATTCTCTTTCAAAGGAAGAAAGATCCTCCACTTGTGATTTTTCTATCATCCACATGACCTACCTAGTCTAAATTAGTAAAATAATGTAAAGTAAAATCATTGGATCTGTCATACCAAAAACTATAGTCCAAGGTTCCCTTTAGATATCTCTGTAATCTTTTCACAATAGAAAAATGAGTTTCCTAAGGTTCATTTTGGAATCTAGCAATAATTCCAACTATGTTGGATATTATTTGGCCTTTTATGAGTCAAGTACCACAATCATATAGTCATTGACCTATAATTTGTCTGAAAAACATTTCGTGACTTATAAACAGTAGTTAGTTTTCAACTTGTAACCATAGGTGTTCCTACTAGATTACAATCCTCCATTCGAGAATTTTTCTATAATTCATTAAGATACATAGTCTAAGATATGAAAATTCCATCCTTACTTTGAGTGATTTGCAAACCAAGAAAAAAATTCATTCCCCTATCATAGACATCTCAAATTCACCTTTTATCTCTTCAACAAATTTATTACTCATAACATCATTTCCACCAAATATGATATCATAAAAAATACCTCAATAATTAAGATACCATCAAAATTATTCCTTAAATAAAGATTACTATTAACATTACCTTTTTTAAAACCAAGATGTAATAAATACCTATCCAATATAGCATACCATGCCCTTGTTTCTTTCTTTGAGCCATATAATTATTTCTTTAGTTTGCATACCATATCTACCTAATAAGTTAATGTGGATCCATCAAGTTTCTCTATGTAGACTTAATCTTTAAGTTTTCCATTCAAGAATGTAGATTTGACATCCATTTGATAAACCTTAAAAATATAAGGAGCTACATAAGCAAGAAATAATCTAATAGCCTTCGATCTTGTCATAGGTGCAAAAGTCTCATCAAAATCAATACCTTCTTTCTGTGAGTATCCTCTACAAACAAGTATTTCTTTATTTCTTATAACTTCACCCTACTCATTCATCTTATTCATAAAAACCCATTTAGTTCCTATAACATTTTTTTCTTTAGGCCTAGGTACTAGGTCCCAAGTATCATTCTTTTGAATTTGATCTAGTTCTTCTTGCATTTCCATAATCCAAATGTCTTCTTTACAAGCTTCAATAGTAGTCTTAGGTTCTACTTGTGAAATTACGTACAATTCATTTCTAACCTTTGACCTTGTCATCATGCCTTTATTTACAACTCCAATTTTATTTTTTCTAGAATGATTCATTGATACATACCTTAGTGTTTTAGGAGTCCTTTTAGGCTCATCAATACTTGTATCCTATTATCAACCTCAAAGAACTATTTTTCTCCCTACTCCTGATCAGATTCTAAATAGTAGAAGCCTAATTACCCTCATTATTTGATCCATCATCATACATTCTCTCTTGAATCTAAAATTCCTCATCAATCTTCACAATAAAACTCTCAAATATCTTTCTCAATTTGATACTGGAAAACATATATTCCTTACTCATATTATCATATCCAAGAAAGATTCCTTCATCACTTTTAGGATAAAACTTAACTATTTCATCTCCCCTTTTAATATAGCATTTACTAACAAATATTCTGAAGTATTTAACTATACAAACATGACCAAACCATAACACATATGAAGTCTTTCCACTACCATGTTTTCTCTGAACTTTGTTCAATGTATAGACTTTTGTATTAACTGATTCCCTTTCATGTATCTATGGTACCTTTCCTTCAAGAATCATTGTCCTAGAAGGATCAAGAATGGTTACATTTCTCCTTTTTACTATCCCATTCTGCTATGGTGTCCTAGGTGTAGAAGTCTATCTATATATCTTACGTTCCTCACAATATGAATTAAATTTATCTAATGTGAACTCACCACCTCTATCAAACCTTAGGCATTTAATCAACCCTAATTCATTCTCAACTTTTTCCTTATAAATCTTGAGCTTATCAAAAGCTTCAGACTTCCCTTTAAGAAAAGTAACCCACATCATTCTTGAATAATCATCAACAAAAATCATAAAGTACCTTTCACCGTAATAGAATTTGTTCTTATAGGACCATCGAGATTTGTATGTACCAGATCCAATCTCCCTTTTGTTGAATAACTCTTTATTTGAAAGCTAGTCTTGGTTTGTTTTATAATAACACATTCTTTGCACATCATGTTAGTAGGGTTCACAATATTTGGTAAATTGATGACTACATTAGTGTTACTAACCTTCATAATATTATCAAAATTTACATGATAGAACCTCTTGCACCATAACCAACTATCATCTACCTTAACAATAAAACAAATTGCTTCAGTTGGATTCAATTGAAACACATTACCTTTAGTCTTAGTTCCTGATGTGATTAGATTGTTTTACTATCTTATAGTACATTTTCCATCCTTGAATTGTAGATGATAACCCTTAACCACAAGCTATCTGAAACTCAATAGATTATGCTTTAGTCCATCAACAAAAAAATCATCATTGGTATTAGTTTTACTATCAAGAGTTATAGATACTCTTCCTATGATCAAGTGAGGAACTTATTAAGTGCAACTATGACTACACCTCCATCATACTTGTTAAGATGCACACTTTTTTTTTATCACTAGTCATGTGATAAGAGCATCCACTATCTATAATACATTCAAATTTCCTTTTTAAATGCAAAACCAAATATTTTTCTTCATGAATAGGATCTTCATCTCTAATAGAAACAAACTCAATCTCATCTTTTTCATTCATAGCTTCATTATCAGAAGTACCCTCACTATAAATATAACATTCCTTAGGATATTTATGCTTGTATGGCTTAGGCTTATACATTGGAATTCTAGTAGGGCATCTAGGGAAAAAATGACCTATCTTATTTCATTAAAAATACTTAAAAGGTGATTTCCCTTCATACTTTCCCTTTCCTCTATTTTCCCTTTTTGTGACCAATGCTACAAGCTCATCTAATTTCCTTTCTTCTTCCTCTATTTATGCCTACTCCTTAGTATATTCTCCAATATTTTCATACTTATCACTTCAACTTTAGGTAAAGAATCTTATAATTTAGAGGTTTCAAATGTAGATAACTTACCAATCAAGGTATCCCTTGTAAATCCCTTTGTGAGTGGTATAATATATTCAATTTTCATGATCTTGGTGACATATGTAGCTATCAAATATCTCAAATTCATTGCAATGATTTTATCTTCTATAATATACCCTCATGTATTTATGATACCAATAAAAACTTTTGTAACTCTCTAAACATATGCTCTAATATACTCATCTTCTTGCATCCTCACGCTCTCCAACTTTTTTTTCCAACACTACAACTTGGCCCATTTTGTGTATTTGTCTCATTCATATAGTGCTTCCAACTTTGTCCAGATCTCATGTGCCAACTCAAGCTCCTTAACCTCTATAAACTCTACCTTAGAAACTGTATTGATTAGGGATTCTATAGAAATCATATTGCAAGTGGATTTCTTCCTATCATCATCTGTACTATTTTCCAATTCATCTTCTGTCTTGACATCTTACTTGTTCTTTGTAATCAACTAGTATTAAATCCCCAAGAAGATCAAATTATTCCTCATCTTGTTCTTCCAACTATCAAAATTTTCACCATCAAATTTTGGATTTTACTTCCTGTAGCTCACCATTCTAGATCTCCTCAAGAAGCTAATATTTCTCCAATAGGACCAATAGATTTGATACCAATTGTTAGAAATAGAAAAAAACACCTCATAACTAAGAGGGGGGTGAGTTATTTGTGCACATAATAATTTTAAACTTTAAACTTTTTAATAGGATCATCAATTAAGAATATAATAGTTCTAAACAAGATTTGTTACAAGTAGGAGTTGTCGTTGCACCAAAAGATCGACCTGTTAATGCCAGATACAACCACTAGACTTATAGAAGACACAAGATGCAGTTAAGCCATGTCATGAATCTAGAGGGGAGTGTTGACCATTTTACCAACAATCTCCCCCTCAGCATTACCTGAGGGGATTCAAACCTCTGACCAAGCTCTAATACCACTTGTTAGGAATAGTCCCAAGAGATAATGAAGAGGGGGGAGGGGGGTGAATCAATTATCTACAAGTTTCAATTCTTTATCCAATTAAGTATAATTAAACATAAAGCATAAACACAATGAAAGAACACTTGAACACAACACCAATATTTTGGTTACAGGGAAACCCAAATAGGTAAAAACCTCGGTGGGAATTGACACCAACTAATATTCTACACTAGTGTATAATGATCCTTGCTAGAAGATCCTTAACCTTGTTAGGAGTTTCTTTACAATATATTTAGTACAGTAGACCTAGTGAAGGATCGGACCCTATTAGGAGTCTTTTACAATTAACCCTATTAGGGGTGAGGATGCACTATCCGAGAGAACACTACTCAAAGGGGTGAAGGCTACAACCTTCTATTTAATAGATACACACTATATCTAGATCTTGGTGAGCTACACTTTGACCTGCTATCTAGATTAGTTCCAATGTATAGAAAAAATACTTTACTTAGTCACATAGACCTTCTTCTAATGGATCAACACTTCACACACTCTGCTCTACTCTTCACAAACTATAAACCACACTGAAGAAATCACAAATGACTACCTATAAATATCTTTCCTCTAAATGATATAATCAAGTTAGCCTATTAGAACCACCTTGAAATCATATTAGAGAGACCAAAACAAACTCCAATAATAATTCAATCTGCTCTACTAAGCATGCAACACATTCTGAGACATGTCCAATAAAATAATTATAGACACATGCTACACACTCTCGGCCATACCAAAACAACTGGATCTTTCTCCTCAAGATGAACTATCTCGTGCACTCTTAACCAAACCTTCCTAACTCTTCTCCAAGATCTAAACCAAGGTTGCATACTAAAATTATAGGTGCAACTCCAAAACCAATATAATATATGTCGACCCTTCTGAATAAACATAGGAAACTACTATGGTGAATAGCAACTACATAACTTCACTTCTACTGATCATCAGACTCTACATCCATGAATGTAACATCACTAACATGTCTCCATCACATATCCAAATGTGCAAGGATCCATGATAACTGTACGGTCAATCATACATAGAACATTGCCTGTTACTCTATCAGGAACACTGTTGATACAAGCTGCGATATAATTATATGTACTAATAGTTAACCTCTGTGCCCATGATATCATGTTGATAACATGTTCATGCTATATATACTAAAATATTTTTTCATAAGTCTTCCACGCATGCTACTTACCATATGTTTTCATCAATGAAAAACATACAGTCAACACTGGCTTGCTGGCAAATCTCCAACAATCTCCCCCTTTGGCATTGATGGCAACATATGGAATGAAAAAATCCACCAATCCAAATGAACATTTCTTTTATAACATTCTCCATTTCCTCTTCAAAACTCCCCCAAGGATAAATCCTCCATCTGTTGTAATATTATTCAACATTCTCCATTTCCTCAACTAAACCACTTCCATAATTGAATACTACTCGCCCTTAGTATATTACTCCTTCTTTTTATTATGTTTTTCATGACTATATATTACTCCCCCTTTGTCATCAATGGCAAAGGGTTCCAAATAGTTTAAGCATTGATACTACTCCTAAGGTAGAGTAGTCAACCATCCATCAGTCCCTGAGGACTGATGCTCTTTCTTCTTTCTTCTAGGCAGAATCAAGGAAGGGAATTACTCCCAACTTCTTTCTGAGATACTCAAAAGTATCCTTTTACAAGGGCTTTGTGAATATGTTTTCTAGTTAATCTTTAGTACTCACATAGTCCAACTTAACTTATTTTTCTATTACTTTCTCTCTTAGGAAGTGATACTTGATCTCAATGTGTTTTGTCTTTCCATGCATCACAAGGTTCTTCGACATGTTGATAGTCCTAGTGTTATGATAGTGAATAACAATAGGATAATCAATTTGAATTCAAAATTTCTTTATCATCTACTTGATCCAAATAATTGTAGAACAATTTAGGGCTACTGCAACATACTCCACTTCTATTGTTGACTATGAAATGCAATTTTGTTTCTTGCTTGTCCAAGTGACAAGTATGTCACCAAGAAACACTACTCCACCTTATGTACTCTTTCTTTCATTAATGCATCCTACCCAATCTGCATCAGTACACATGAAGCTCAACATTTTCTGAATAAGGATACCAAAGACCATAGTCTGTAGTTCCTTGCAAGTATCTGAATATCCTTTTTACTACCATGAGGTGACTTTTTTTAGGCTCTGTTGCAAATCTTCCAACTATGCCAACTGCATTAGAAATATCAAGTCTCATTTGAGTAAGATAAATGATTTTTCCAATCATAGACTTGTACACTGTTATATCTACCGCTGGTGAGTCATCTTCTTTTGTAAGATTGCATCTAGTTATCATAGGTGTCCCTACTAGCTTGCAATCATCCATCTTGAATTTCTTCAATATTTCTTTCACATACCTGGACTGATTCATAAAAATACCTTTCACTATATGCTGCACATTCAATCCCAAAAAGTACTTGATAGGTTTAATCATGCTCATCTCAAATTCACTCTGCATCTCCTTAGAAAATTCAGCAGTAAGTTTTTCATTACCTCCAAAGCTAATGTCATCAAAAAATATAGCTACAAGTAGTAGTCCTTTAGATGCCTCTCTTATGAATAGGTTACAATTTTTTGCTCCTTTCTTGAATCCAATCTTTGTTAAATATCCATCTGTGTGTTAGAAAGTAGTCACACTTCTATGAATCATTACATCCAAGAAACACTCAACAATGAGGTCTCAAATAGCGATTCAAAGCTCTCTATTCATGGAGTGTAGAGGTTGTATTATGAGGCCCTCAGATCGACCTAGTTAAACCCATGAAAGTACACCAAGAAATAAGAGGTTCAAGGATGAGAAGCAAGAGTGCTAATCTCCATTGATCATCAAGTTATTGCATCTAAATGAAACTAATCTAGATGATAACAATGCAAGAAATAAACTACTATATTAAAATGCAAGTTTTACTCTCCTTTACTAATTAACTATGTGAAGATTAAACTAAAACAATGAAGGAAAATAAACTAAGATGCTATGAAGATTAAGCTAATGTAAATATGAAAGCTAGAATGTAATAATCTTCAAAACTCCAAATATCACCAAGAAAACCTATAGCATAACAACAGTATGAAAATTCTGGATTTGAAATGAGAAGGAGACAGCTCCTTATATAAGAAAATGTGGAAGGGAATGCATCTCCAAGAGCAATGTGGGATAAATTGAAAAAGAGGAAACAAAGCTCATTTTTTAGAAAGTGTGGAGACAAAAGGAATTTTCTTTATTTTTAATTATTTATTTCCCTTTTTCATCACAAAAGAGCTTTAAGAGGATTATTTATTTATTTATTTAAAAGAATGATTCTCTTTTAATTAAATAAGATAACATTATATATTTAAAAGGGAGATATTATTTAAACAAGATAAAATCATTTAATTAAAAGGGATTTTAATTAAATAAAATTATTTTATTTAAAAGATATTTCTTTCAACTAAATAAGAGTATTTTATTTATTTAAGAGAGAATATTTCTTTTAATTAAATAAATTGATCAAACCTTAGGAAATATTGAAATGATTGAACTAATTAGGATTGATCAAAGGAATTGATTTGAATTTTGCAAAGTATTGATTCATGAATTTGATAATTTAATAAATGGGGCCCAAAGTCTAGGTGACCATTTTAGGGTGCATACATTTTCCCCTCTTTGACCAATGTGAGGTTGATTTGGGATCACATGTAGTCAAAGAATGGAATTGAAGTGTGAGATCGATTTGGGATCACAAAAAAATCTAGATGTGTGTTCGATGGATGGGAACACATCAAGTCAAAGATAAGTTGTTTGGAAAAGACAAGGCCAACACCCCTGTAAATAGGTAATTATCAAGTCTCAAGCAAGGCTTGATTGGTAGGTTTGAATCAAGGATTGAAGTTTGATAGGTACTACCCCCTTGTGATCAAAATTGAAATGAGATAGAGGAGAAACATTAAATTGATAAATTTGATCAAATTGGACTAAAGATAAGGTTCTTGATGTAAGATGAAAGATATAAGGATCACAGAATGAAGGTGGATCATCAAGCATGAAATATTATGCCCCAAGGTTGAATTAGAAGAAAAGAAGTGGGGTAAAAGTGAATGGAAGATAGAATTTTGGAAGAGATGGAAAGAAATAGAAAGAAGAAAGAGAATTTGCCTCAAGGAAGAAGATGCCCCAAAATCAATCAACTATTTAAGATAGGAAATTTTGATTGAGATCATGAAAGAAGATAAGGAAATGAAGATGAAAACGTGATCACAGTTGATTAAAAGTCCACAAGAAAGATGAAGGAAAACCCTCTCAAACTCATAATGCAGCCTAAAAATGCAAATTAATCATGAAGTCTAACAATGCAATCTACATGAAAATGCAAAGGTGTACTTGCAATAGGGAAATTGTAACATAGGATTTTGTGTTCATCATTCATTAGAGAATGTAAAGAACTTATTTTCATCATTGGGCCATTATTAATAGACATCAGAAAATCACACAATCAGCACTAGTCACAAATGCAACTATCAAGATATGAATATGATTTATATCAGATTGGAATGTGGAAAGATTCTAACATGAGCATCAAAGACATAAGGCTCAAGATAACTTCAATGTTAGCTTACCCAATTTAGTGTAGCAAAAAAAACACTCTTGCATCAAGGCATAGATGCCAGGATGACCATAAGAATGGTTGTGCAAAAAATAGTCAAGGATGATGCCTCAAATCTCTTAAGTGTGTCAAGGGAACAACAAGAGACACTCAAGAGCTTTGAAACTACTCCCACAAGCAGAGAGAAAACCAAAACATGCCCCTTGCCCCAAGTCCTCCAGCTATGCATCATGGAGAGACTTATTAGACAAGGACACTCAATGAAAATCAATAACAGCCAGCACACAAAGAAAAGATCATGTCATAGCTCAGCCATTAAGTGTTGTGTTTAAAAATTGAAGTGTGTTCATTGATACTGAGTTCCAAGGAGAAAGGTCGAATGCTTGCAAGAAGGTATAATCTCTTGACAAAATTGGATAAGACCAAATTGATAAGTGTTGAAAAACACTTGATGTTAGGGGTTGTGTTGAAAAACATAGTTTGTGAGGTGTCCTAAAGACTAACGCATCCAAGAGACCAAATCTAACATAGTTATGCCCCCTAGACAAAGAAAAAGACCATTTACAAACCAAGGCAACAAGGACAAGGCATGATGGGGAAAGGCTAAGTGTCAAGGATACGCTCTAAGAAACAGGGGTGAAAAGGCCTCAAGTAGCACCTGTTTCCAAGTTTTCACCACTTGGATTTTATTGCAATTTTTTTTAGAACTATATATATATATATATATATATATATATATATATATATATATATATATATATATATATATATATACTACCAAGGCACCTATTTCCAGGTTTTCAACACGACACTTTTTCTATTTTTTTTTAATTTTTTAATTTTTTAATTTTTTTGGTGGGACATCAAAGCACCTATTGCTAGGTTTTCACTAGGATGCTCTTTTTTTAGGACATTTTCTAATTTTTAGAATTTTTTCAGCATCATATATGAATTTTTTTGGTATTTTTCTAGGATCAATAAATATGTACAAAGGATGCCCCTAGACAGAACAGGTATCATGGATAGAACTTCTTCAGGTGAAAGATATTGATAGGCTCAGGGAGCTACTCCCCCTCTTTAGTCGATAGTAAATAAGCACCTGTCCCAAAAGCTATTGTGATGATGTAGGGTCCAAGCCAATTAGGTTCAAATTTTCCCTTTTGTTCTCTATGTTGTTGGTTCTTAGGATTTTCTCATAAGACAAGATCTCCCACTTGGATTCTCTAGGGAAAACCTTTTTGTTGAAGGCATTGGACATCCGCTTTTGATAGACCCTCATATGGTCAAATGATGCTTTACACTTCTCATCTAGAAGTTCTAACTCTTGCAGTATCATAACGTGGTAGTCTTCATCGGTAACTAGACCTTTGAGAGAGACTCTAAGTGAAGGAATCTCAACCTTTGAAGCTAACATTGCTTTAGCACCATAAGTAAGGGAAAAAGGATTATCCCCTGTTGGAGTATGAATACTCATTCTATAAGCCCATAAGGCTGAATTTATCTATAAATGCCAATCTCTACCATTCTTATGAACTATTCAATGGAGAATTTTGAGAATGGTTTTATTTGAAGCCTCTGCTTCTCCATTTCCTTGCAAGAAGTTAATGGAGGACCAATGTTGTTTTATCTTGAATTTCTTGTAGAGTTATGTACGGTCCTTGTTTTTAACCTGACCTCCATTGTTAGTGATTATCTCAGATGGCACTCCATATTGACAAATGATATGGTTCAAGATAAATAGAGAAACTGTCTTGCCTAAGGCAACAGAAAGTGGAACAACTTCTACCCATTTGGTAAACTAGTCAGTAGCAGTGATGATAAATTTATGTCTACCTAATGAGTTGGGATGAATCTTCCCAACAACATCAAAGGCCCAGCACTAAAATGGCCAATGAGATATGGAAGGAATGAGCTCCCTACCAGGAGCATGTATCAGGTGACCATGTTTTTGACATTTTTTGCATGATTTCGCAAAAGCTACTGCATCCATCTGCATAGTAGGCCAATAGTACCCCACCCTAAGAAACCTTCGAGCCATGGAAAGACCATTAGAATGTCCCCCACAGATGCCCTCATGAATATCAACTAGCGCTTGATTGGATTCCTCCTTTTCTAAGCAACTAAGAAGTGTCCCATCTAAACCCCTCCTATACAAATCACCAAAGATGAGGGAATGGCGAGAGGAGTTTCGAGTAAGGTTTCTTCTTTCAGATTAGTTAAATGTATCAAGGATTTTTCCATCATGTAGGTATGAGTAAATGGCACCATATTAGGATGAATCATGACCAACAAGGGTATAGATGATGTGGATTTCTTGGGATTCATAGATGGGATAGTGTAACTCTTCCACCAGAAATTCAAATCTAGACTCATGCTGCTCTAACTGAAGAAGTGAAGCAAGTGTGGCCATAGCATCAACTGCTTTATTTTTTGCTCTCGGGACTTGCTGAAATGTGATGAATGTGAAATACCATCTCAATGAATCAACCATTTTCTTATAAGGTACCAATTTCTCATCTTTGGTTTGATATTGTTCATTAACTTGGTTGACTATCAATTATGAATCCCCATAGATGTGTAGTTCTATGATATTCCATTCAATAGCCATCTTGAGTCCATTTTTCAAGGCTTCATATTCCAAAATGTTGTTTGTACATGGGAACAATAGTTTTTAGGACTTAGGAATTGTGTACCCATGAGGAGAAAAAAATAACACTCCAGCTCATGAACCATTCTGCATAAAAGAGCCATCAAAGAACATCTTCCATGTTCTCTCAGTCATGTACATTAGGTGCTTATCTAGAAATTCAAGTTGAATAGGCATGCTATCTTGAATTGGGAAATCAACCAATTAATCTACAATGGCTTGGCCTTTTATAGCTTTGCACTCAACATACTCTATGTCAAATTCTAAAAGAACCATAATCCATTTAGCAAGTCTACCTATGAGGGCAGCCTTATCAAGCAAATACTTGAGAGGATCAATTTTTCTATGAGGTGTATTGTATACACAAGCATGTAATGTCACAAATTTTGGGAAGCAAACACCACAACAAGGAAAGCTTTCTCAATACTAGTGTAATTGACCTCATATGCAACAAGGGTATGACTGATGTAATATATGGCTCATCCTTTCCCAGTGTCATCAAGTTGAGCTAATAATGCCCCCAAGGAAGATTCTATTGCTAAAACATATAGTATGAGAGGTTTTCCTGGGATAGGAGGCATCAAAATTAGAGGATTTTCCAAGTATTCCTTAATCTGATCTATGCTCCTTTAACAATCCTCATTGCAGACACATTTGACCCCCTTATGCAAGTTCTTATTGCAGGGTTGAGCTCTATCTGTCAGTTGTGAAATGAACCTCTTGATAGATTGAAGATGTCCTTGCAGAATCCTCATTTGGCTAATGTTTTTGGGAGGTGGCATATCCAATATTGCTTGAACTTTCTCTAGGTCCACTTCTATTCCTTTGGCTGAAATGATAAGTCCTAGAAGTTTTCTAGAGGTGACTCCAAATGCACACTTTTTAGGATTTAATCTCAACTAAATTTTCTCCATATGATCTAGAATAACTTCTAAATCACCTAAGTGTGTGTCACTTTTCTTGGACTTAGCCAAGGTTTCATCCATATAATCTTCCATATTCTTATGCATCATGTCATGGAAAATTATTGTCATAGCTCTTTGATATGTAGCTCTTGCATTTTTCAATCCAAAAGGCATGATTTTCCAGCAATAAGTACCCCATGTGCAAGTGAATGCATTCTTTTCTTGGTCTTCAAGAGCTATTTTAATCTGATTATACCCAAAAAAAACCATCCATCAAGGAATAGATCTCATAACCCTCAGTCATGTCCACTATCATGTCTATGTTGGGTAGTGGAAAATCATACTTTGGGCATACTCTATTGACATCTCTGAAATCTGTGCAGATTCGAATGGAATTATCATGTTTCAAAACTAGTACAATATTGGATATTCATTCTGCATAGTCAATAGCCCTTATAAATCCTACACTAAGGAGTTTTTCTAGTTCCTCTTTGACTAAAAGAGCAATGCGAGGATGCATTTTCCTCAATTTTTGTTTAACTGGTTTAACACCTAGAGCTATGGACAAATGATGCATGATTAGATTAGTGTCCAACCCTAGCATGTCTGAATAAGTCCAAGAAAACTTAATCTTCTTTCTTTGTAAGAACTTGTTGTAGGCTTATTTCTCTTGAGATGATAAGGATTGAGCCAAATGTAAAATCTATGGAGCCTCTTATGTACCCAAATTAATTGCTTTTGTAGGTTCAAAAAGCACTGATGATATTTCCTAAAAATAACAAGGGAGACAATCAAGTACCTCATCCGTAGGTGCCTCTAAGAGGTTTTCACCTTTGGATACGTCATTTATTTTTACTTTTTTCGGTTCTGATGATGCCACAGTGGTTTTCACCATCAGAACTCTTATTCTTTTTATTTTTTGATTGAGGTACTTGATGTCTGGCTCTATCATGCTTGTAGCCGGTTCACTGGTGGAAGAGACTACAAGTTTGATGGCATTTAGGTAATAGGTTATCTCATAGTCATTCTGGAAAGTTAAGAGCTCGGGCTCCTAATAATGTTTGGACCAATCAATGAGATGAGGATTAGCAAGGGGTAAATCAATGATGAGTTCAATGTTGTGGATGCAGATTATGTCATCTTTGGTGACCACAGAGTTAGAATCTGTCAAGTATTCTTCTAAGTTACCCAAATCAAGAGTCGACCTATCAAGTAAAGAATCATCCACTAAGGCAACACACAAGTTCCAATCCTCTAGCCCTACATGTGATTCATCAGCTAACTTGGGTTGAGAACTAAAGGAATGGATGACATCAACACCCATGCAAACTATGGGACAATCAAAGAGAGAGTCCCACTTATACTCATGTGAGTCTATTTCTAAATCCGAGTAGGGATGTTTACACCAGAAAGGCTTGGGACACCTCAATGCAAAAGCTTTGATGTCATGAAGGGTAAAACCTTCTTGATTATCAAAGGAAAATTAGTGGTTACCGAGCTCACTCGGTCTCTGAAGGATGTTGCAAAATTCGCTATGGTTATCGAGTTCACTCGGTCATCGAAGGAAATCTTTTCAGGATTAATGTTTACCGAGCAAGGTCGGCCCTTCAAAGGATTTTGTTCCTATAGTTTACTTATCCTAGCTGACTGTTGTAATAATTATTAGTGCCGACTTGACAATCTAAATTTTAATTAGAATGGTATATATATATAGAAGGTCAAGTGGTGAATAAGACAGACAGCATGCAAAAATCATTTTGAAGAAAGGTATGTGTGAATTTTGAAGGATGGTAAGATATCCTTGAGGAGCAGTAAAGATTTATTTGATCAGTAAGGATCTAGTGAAGCAGAATAGAGATTTATAATCAACAATTCAGTTGCAGGTCATTTCATTGTTACTTTCGTACAATTGTAGCAGTGATATCAAAATCTCTTAACTAAGTTGGTTTAACAACCATTTTGTAAATCCTCTAACAAGGTGACAATTCTATTGAATTATTTCAAGACCTCTTCCAAGGCAACTCCTAGCAGGGTGATTAAATCCTCTAACAAGGTCACACCTAACAGTGTGTTTTGTAACCTTTTACCAGGTTGGCTTCTAATCGGGCATCACTTCAGAAGAGTGAAAAATAGTAACTAGTTACATTGGTGGTTTTTCCCATATTGGGTTTCCACAGTAAATCTGATGTCTCTTGTGTTAATGTTATTTTCTTTATTCATGTATGTTAATCAGTGATGAATGCTTAAGAATAGTTTAATTATTACACACTTCAAAGATCGAGTTTCAGCATTTCTCTATATGTTTACCAAGTGGCAATAGTAAATAATTTGTTAAGATATCTAAGGGATCAGTGGTAATATTTTTGTGGTTAACTGATTCACCCCCCCCTCTCAGTTACTACATCTATATTTCCAACAATTGGTATCAAAGCTTTTGGTGCTTGCAGGAAGGGTTTCAAGCACCTAAGCTAAAGATCAGGATGTCTTACAAAAGATAAATTCCAAGGCTTAACAAAAATAACTTTTCAGCATGGCAAGGTCTCATGAGACTTCATCTGGCTTCCATTGGTGATTGAGGATGCAAATATATTGATCAAGAATATACAATTCCTACTGGCACATTAACTGTTGAAGACATTGCAGAGAAGAAGAACCATAACACTATGATGACAGACATTGCATCAGCTCTTAGCTATGAAGAATTTGATGAAATCAAAGACTGGACAACTGCTCATGAAATGTGGAACAAGTTGAAGAAAATCTAAGGTGATGATGACAATGTGAAGAGAGCCAAAGCAGAAAGCCTAAGAGGATAGTTTGATCAGATGAAAATGAGAGAAGAATAAAACATTGCAAAATATGTTGAAAGGATCAAGACAAGTGTTAGTGCAATCAGAGCTTCTGGAGGAAAAATTGATGATGAAACTGTTATAAGTAAGGTTCTTAGAACATTAATTCCTATTTATGCAATAAGAGTTTCTGCTATTCAAGAAAGAAGATGTGAAGAAAATCACAATATAACTTTGGATGCCTTAGTTGGAAGATTGATAGCCTTTGAACTGGATAACTATGACAACTATGTTCCAACTTCTAAAAATATTGAATCAGCTTTTGAGGCCAAACTTTCACTAAAGAAAGGGAAGAAAATCCAATCAGAAAGTGAAGAAGAATTAGAGGAAAGTTTTGATAGTGATCTTGAAGTTATTGAAGCATTACTTGCAAAGAAATATTCAAGAGGCAAAGAAAAATATAAAGGTAAAACTCCCTTAATCTATTTTTCATGTGAAGAAATTGGTCATATTGTGGCTAGGTGCCCAAACAAGAAAAGCAAAGATGAGAAGAAAGGTTACAAGTACAATGGAAAGAAGAATTTCAAATCATTCAAGGATAAAGGTAAGAAAACATGTTTTTAAGCTAAAGATTCGGATGATAGTGAAGAAGAAATTGTTTTCATTGTTGTAAAAGATGAATTTGATAATGATGAAGATGAGATGGCACTTATCTCTCATATAAGCAAGAATGATACATGGATTATAGATAGTGGATGTTCACATCATATGACTGGTGATAGGACTAAGTTTGAACACTTTGAAAACTTTGATGGTGGTAATGTAAGGTTTGGAAACAATGAACCTTGTTGTATAAAAGGAAAGGGATGAATTTCATTAACCAAAGAACTTATATGTGATAATACATATTGGGTTGAAGGACTAAAGCATAATCTTCTAAGTGTAGCACAGCTAATTAACATTGGATTCAAAGTTGAATTCATGAATGGAAAAGAAAGATTGTTGGATGACAAAGGAAAACTGATAGGATCAGGCAAACAAACCAAAGGTAACTTGTTTTATCTTGATCTTGGTGAATACTCATGTTTTATCACTCAAATTGAAGAAAGTTGGTTATGGCACAAAAGGTTATGTCATGTAAATTTTGATAACATGATAAAAATAAGCAAATTCAAAAAAGTAAGAGGTATTCCTAATTTGAAGAAACCTGATGTTGGTCTATGCAAGAATTGTCAAATTGGTAAAATGGGAAAGTCTAGTTTTAAAAGTAAAAACTATCAGTTTGAAGATATTTTGGAAATTGTGCATACTGATTTATGTGGACATATTGGAACTGAGAGCTATACTGGAGAAAAATTATTTAGTCTCTTTGTTGATGATTTCTCTAGAATGATGACTGTTATGTATTTAAGAGAAAAGTCATAAGCATTTGAGAAATTCAAATGGTATTTAGCAAGAGTAGAAAAGGAAATAGGAAAAAGAATAAAATGCTTGAGATCAGACAGAGGTGGTGAATTCATCTCCCATGAATTCAATAATTTTTGCATTGAAAGTGGAATCAAAAGATAGGTATCAGCCCCAAGAACTCCTGAGCAGAATGGAATAGGTGAAAGAAGGAATAGATCTATCATGGACTATGCAAGGACTCTAATGATTGAAAAGAACATTGCTATGAAATACTGGAAGGAAGCTATCAGCACTATAGTTCATACCTTGAACCGAGTACAGCTGAGAAAAGACACATTCAAGACTCCGTATGAGCTATGGTATGGCTACAAACCAAATGTAAGTTACCTAAAAGTATTTGGTAGTAAATGTTACATCTTAAAAGAATCTAGAAAAGGAAAATTTGATGTAAAAAGTGATGAAGGATTATTTTTGGGATATTCTTGCAAAAGTAAGGCATATAGATGTCTAAATTTGTCTACTCACAAAATCATAGAAAGTGCACATGTGAGAATTCATGAGTTTGCAGAAAAGACTGAAGAAGAAAGCAAAAAGGAACTAGAGGATTACAGAAGATTTGTTTACATCAAACCTGATACATTGCTAGACACATCTGTCAATAAGGAAACTACATCTACCAAGCCCAATACAGTAACCGAGTCACAAGAAGAAGTTCACACAGAGTCACAAAGTACCAAGTCTCAGTTTGAAGCTATCAAGCAAGTATCTACCGACCTCGAGCAACCTCAACCTAAAGATGAAGAAGATGACAATGTAACTCATTCAGGAAGCAAGGAACCTGTATTGGCCAAGTACATCAGAAAGCATCATACACTAGATCATATTATTGGAAACAAATTAGATGGTACTATGACAAGAAGTAAACTAAAAGGTACATGTTTATTTGCTGATTTTGAACCTAAAAATGTCAAAGATTCATTGGAAAAAGAAAGTTGGATTGAGGCTATGAATGAAGAAATGGAGCAAATAGAGAAAAATAAGACATGGACTCTTGTACCTAGGCCTAAAGATAAAAATGTAATTGGGACAAAATGGGTATTCAGAAATAAGTTGAATGAACATGGTCAAGTATCAAGAAACAAAGCAAGATTGGTATGTAAAGGATATTCTCAAGAAGAAGGAATAGATTATGGAGAGACTTTTGCTCCTATTGCAAGATTAGAAGGTGTGAGGACTTTACTTGCATATGCAACACATAAAGGATTTAAGCTATATCAGATGGATATAAAATCTACATTTCTCAATGGTATTCTTGAGGAAGAAGTCTACATTGAGCTACTTGAAGGTTTTATTGATCCAGACAAAAGGGATATGGTCTACAAATTACACAAAGCATTGTATGGTCTGAAACAAGCTCCTAGAGCATGGTATGAAAGATTACATAAATATCTTACTCAGATTGATTTCAAAAGAGCTAATGACAATAGTAATTTATACATCAAAGAAGGATCAGATAAAAAAATTATTTTGGCAGAAATATTTGTGGATGATACTGTGGTTACAGGAAATAATCATCAGTGCAAAAAATTTACAGAGCATATGAACAAAGAATTTGAAATGTCTATGTTTGGTCAGATAAAATTTTTTGTTGGACTTCAAATTCAGCAGAACAAAAATGGTATCTACATTACTTAGTCTAAATATATCAGGGAAATACTTAAGAAATTTGGTATGGAAGATTCAAAACCAGTTGGTACACCCATGTGTACTAGACTAAAGCTTACCAAAGATGATGATTCAAAAGAAGTAGATTAGACCTTATACAGATCAATGATTGGAAAATTATAGTATGTAGTGCACACAAGGCCTGATATTGCCTTAGCAGTTGGTATAGTGGCAAGATTCTCAGCTAAACCCAGAGAAAATCACATGATGGCAATCAAAAGAATCTTGAGGTATTTAAGGGGAACTGAAAATTATGGCTTGTGGTATAAATTTGGAGGCAATCTGGATTTAAAAGTGTTTACTGATGCTGATTGGGCAGGAAACATTGATGACAGAAAGAGTACAAGTGGTGGAGCATTATTTCTTGGCAAGAGGTTAGTATCTTGGACTAGTAAAAAGCAAAACTGCACATCCCAATCCACAACATAAGCAGAATATGTTGCTACAATAGTAAACTGCTCTAATATTGTATGGTTTAAATAGTTTTGGAAGGCATGAAGGTTGAGATCAAAGAACCAGTTGTTATGTTTTGTGACAATACAAGTGTAATAAATATTTCAAAGAATCCAGTAATGCATTCCAAAACTAAGCACATTGCTATAAAATATCACTTTGTCAAAGAATTGGTGCAGAACAAGGAAATCAGATTGGAATATATTTGTACAAAAGAACAAATTGCAGATATCTTCACCAAGCCATTACCTAAGGATGCATTCTTGTATCTAAGAGGAAAGTTAGGGGTCACTCCCCTATCTGAGGTTCACTAAATAAATTTTTAGTGATGCATCAACCAGAACATGTTGAAGATCAATCAGTTGATGCAGCATAGTCAGGGAGTCATTGCATATGAATCAGTACATAAGGTACATTGATATTTACTAAAACTGTGTAAGTTGTCTTTGGCATGTGTTGTCAAAGAGGGAGAGTTTGCTGTCATTTCAAGAAATTTCTAAGGAGAATAATTTGAGAAGTTAAGAGGGAGAGTTCTCAGTCAGAAAGAAGTTTGAAGATGATGGGAATCAGAATGAAGCTAAGGATATGTTTCTTACTCTAGGTTTCTCTATGAAATTTCATTGTGCTATGACATGTTGTGTTGCCATCAATGCCAAAGAGGGAGATTGTTGGATACAATTGTCTGAAGGACATTGTTGGATTAGCTATGTGTTGTCTTTGATGTCACACAAATGTCATATCAATTATCATTCTCAATGTCTACCAAGCTCAATCGGTTAGCTAGGCGGTTCTCAGTGTCTACCAAGCTCAGTTGGTCAGCTAGGTGGTTTTTATTGTCTATCGAGATCTCTCGGGTGTCAAAAGGAAACATGATAGAAAATAGTGTTAACCAAGCCTCCTCAGTTATCGAAGGAAAATTAGTGGTTACCGAGCTCACTTGGTCTCCGAAGGATGTTGCAAAATTCACTGTGGTTACTGAGTTCACTCGGTCACCGAAGGAAATATTTTTAGGATTAATGTTTACCGAGAAAGGTCAGCCCTTCAAAGGATTTTGTTACTATAGTTTGTTTATCCCAACTGACTTTTGTAATAATTATTAGTGCCAACTTGACAATCTAAATGTTAATTAGAATGGTATATATATATAGAAGGTCAAGTGGTGAATAAGACATATAGCATGCAGAAATCATTTTGAAGAAAGGTATGTGCAAATTTCGAAGGATGGTTAGATATCCTTGAGGAGTAGCAAAGATTTATTTGATCAGTAAGGATCTAGTGAAGCAGAACAAAGATCTATAATCAGCAATTTAGTTGCAGGTCATTTCATTGTTACTCTCTTACAATTGTAGCAGTGATATCAAAATCTCTTAACTGAGTTGGTTTAACAACCATTTTGTAAATCCTCTAACAAGTTGACAATTCTATTGAATTGTTTCAAGACCTCTTACAAGGCCACTCCTAGTAGGGTGATTAAATCCTCTAACAAGGTCACACCTAACAATGTGTTTTATAACCTTTTACTAGGTTGGCTTCTAACCGGGCATCACTTTAGAAGAGTGAAAAATAGTTACTAGTTACATTTGTGGTTTTTCCCATATTGGGTTTCCACGGTAAATCTGGTGTCTCTTGTGTTCATGTTATTTTCTTTATTCATGTATGTTAATCAGTGATGAATGCTTAAGAACAGTTTAATTATTACACACTTCAAAGATTGAGTTTCAACATTTCTCTATATGTTTACCGAGTGGCAACAGTAAATAATTTGTTAAGATATCTAAGGAATCAGTGGTAATATTTTTGTGGTTAACTGATTCACCCGCCCCTCTCAGTTATTGCATCTATATTTCCAACAACATTCCACCCATACCTCTTCTATTTAGCTCTTCTTTTTTTATAATTCTCACATGTATAATCACACATACCTCCCATATATATTCCCTTACATTAGATTAGATAAATTACTCTCCTTTATACAAGTTACAAATATCAATTAGGTCAACCTATTAGGACTTCCCAAATGCATAAAAAATTACATTACCTAATGCTAAGGCACACATGATACCTAATAAAAATATTTTAAAATTACAAATATTAATTTATGTACCAAGATCCATAATTAATGCTTGCCAATCCACTGAACATGATACACCACCTAGTCAACTCCCAAATGAAATTATCCAAGTTACATACACTAGCAATGACATTAGTATGACCTAATCAAGAAAAAAATATTAGACTATACCCTATCTTATGTCTTCTTCCATGCCCTAAGATCACAAAACACAATACCAACTTGCAACCAACTTATGCTCAAAGCTCAACAACTCTATCAAATTCCTAGTCTCTTTCCTTAAATGAGTCTTCACAAAAACAACACTAACTCACTCAAATCATAATATTAAGCCATGTGACCTTATACATAAGGTCTATATACCTTCAACATGATAAACCAAAGCTCACATAATCTAAACTTCTGTATAATATCCTTACATATCTGGCCACCTTGCCTGTAGAAACTAAAATGATAGTCCGTCTAATACAACCAACTCAAAATAAAGTATATGTCATATGTTGACATTAATGACAAAACCTAAACTACAACAACAACAACAATTCCAACTAATATTCAACAATATGTAATTCAAAGGTATTGGTGATGCCTATTTTTTTAGTGCGCAAAATAATATTTGTAATGGGGGTAGTAAAATGTTGGTAGGGTGGTTTTGAGGGTGTTGATACAAGGTCTGAAAGAAATGATTATAATCATATGATTATTGTAAATATTAATTTTATATTAATATAGGTTCAATTCTCTAACATTTTATGAAAAAAAATATCATTCTTAATTGGAAATTAATTAATTACTAATTTGAGGACATAATTTATTAGCCATTACTTATACACAATATAAAAATACTTATAAAACCAAACTTGTCTATTTTTAAATAAAACTCAATCTTTTCCTCCCAAATGATAGTATAGAACTTCAATTAGTTAATCCTAAAGAATATGGAATATATGTAAAGTTATATGTTTCCAAGAACAAGCTAATAAGGAATCCAAAAGGAATGCATTTCCTTTGAGTCAAAGCATAGATAAAAAGGGAGACCATAAAAAAAATAAATTAAAATGTAGGTTATCATAAAATATAGGAAAGTATAAGCTTTCATGGTGTTTGAGGTGTAATTAAATATTCCTAATTATACTTTACTTAAGATTACTTAGGGTAATAAGTTTTCATATTAGTTGTCATGTAGATGCCTAGGAGTCTATATTTCATTTTAGCACATGGTGTAGGATAATTTCCACTTTATGTGTGAGATCCACCTTTAGTGCTCATATCACATTATCATCCTCACATTATTGCACATGTTGCACGTACTTTGTTGTACAATAGAGGATGATCCACCTTTGGTGGAAATATGATTACACCTAGTGTGTTTGATAGGTTATCATTTTCATATCTTCGAGTTATCATGCATTGCCTATATATTCAAGCATATCTACATTGTACTTAATTGATTGGGTATCCATTTATTATTTGATCAATATTGAATCAATCATTTGATCATATCATTTTGTTTCTCTTGTGCTATCTATTGAGCTTCTAGATCGTGGTATTTTCATTCTTTGCCTTACGAAAATTCTTACATGGTATCAAAGCCATATAAGGTTTTATTGTGTAGCTATTAGAGAGATTTTTTCTTATATTTTAGAGGGCCATGGCTCATATCAGGAGGTGAAACAACTATTGGGAGTGTCTAGAGAAAGATATGTCCTCATCATTGCATCTAGGTGGTTGTTCTAGTGAATTTTGTCTATAATTTTCCAATATTGGGCAAAAGTAAAATTTGAGGCTTTTTTTTTTTGCAAATCGGACTTGGACAACCCAACTTGCAAATTTGGTAATTTTTTTTTGTCAATTTCCCTATTTTTGCAGTTAATTCCATTTTGGGTTTTTGGATATACATTTTTTAAGAAATATTTTAGAATATTTTCCTCAGCAAAAAATATTGGGGTAGTACCCTTGTATTCTGTCAGAGTTATTAGTGTATGCGGGAGGGTTGTCTCATACTATTTTTTAGTGAATCCCTATAGTAAGGTCTAATCATATCTCTACCAAATAAAGAGACAAAATATCATCCCACCACTCTATTTCAACAAACTATTGTGGAGATCTTTGTTTATTATTTAAGTGTAGCACCACAATAATAAACAACTTGAAACTTGTTCCCACAGTGCATCTAGGGATAATTCCTACTACAAGATCCCATACGATCTCAGATCCAAGCTCATTGACTCTAGATAAACTCACACCTATCTCACCAAGTACTCCAACACAAAACATAGCCACATCCAAGTTCCCTACTCAACATCCACCCTAGGTATTTTGCATACAACACATGTATTTTGTGGTATTCAAAAAACATATCCACCCACATTGACACATGTGTGATCCACCGTATTTCTATTCGGTGATCCATAAGATCTAGCTGCTCATCATAGAATTCAAAGCATTGATCCAACATTGGGAATTTAGATCATGTATTTAATATCAAAGACATTTTCTAACCCCGCACTTGACATACATCCAACATGGGGTTCACTCATTGTCATGTCCAACATTGAATCATAGTCACCAACATTGGAGGTAACATTGCCTCCTGAGCTCATATTGACATTCATCCCTCGACAGTCCAGATCGAGTAATATAGAGCCATGTGACACATTTCTATCTATATGACACATCAAAATAATAATACAATTAAAGGTTGACATGTAAGCAATGTAGTATTTTTGTCAAAAAAATTGCATTTTTCCAAAAAATTATTATGTTAAATTTGACAAGTACTTGTCCACTATTGGTGATATTTTTTATTTTCTTTTTATGGCCTAATGACCATCAATTTTAAACTTGTATCTGTGTCATTATTTTACTATGTTAACTTTGATGGCTGGTTGACCATCATAACTAGGCATTTTTGTTTTGTTGTGATGACCTTTCGACTGTCAAATTTAGGATCTCATTTTGACGATGTCATCAATTTTTCAAATTTTGGACCCCTCACCATATATACTTTTGATTTGACATTCCAACTTTGAGAGGCAATAATTTGGTCATCCGTACTCCAATTTGAGTGCAATTTTTATTTATTTTGGGTATAATTTCCTAAATTTTTTACTGGTGTTATTTTATGATTTCGACAGACATATTTTACAAAAATTGCATTTTGCAATGGCTGTACCTATATGATCCCTATTTTTGCAACTTTATGCTGGGATAATAGAAAGATGTGTATTGAGAGGGGAGGGGTGAATCAATACCCTTCAAACTTTTCAAACTGAAATCTTTGTAAACATGAATATCACTAATCAATTGTATCAATTGTATTTAACATACTTCCAAAATATTACCGAAATGTAAATGCATGTAATGTAATCAATAAACCATTCATGAAACTTCATACACATAACTTAAGTATTTTTGTATTTTAGAAACCCTTGGTAGAAGCCAAAAATTACAGTGGGGATGACACCCACAAAGCTTCACTACTGCAGTAACTAAGTTTTCAAGATAAGGTTGTAAATATTTTGATCACTTCTAGTGATCTTACCCTGTTAGGAGTAATAATGAAATGAGATTAGCTAGATCTACCTAGTTAGAGGATTTTAGAAAAATAATTAAGTGTGCACTCGGTTAAGATATTTTACTAAGGATAGTTAAGTCCACTCTGTTAGGAGATTTAAAATCTGCTATAATGGCTTAACAGTAGTAGTAGGATTGATCTGTAAATGGCAACTTAACATGTCTGATTCAAATCTATAATGTACTTACCTATTATCACCTTAATGTAATTGATCTCTTCTCTGAATACTATTTAGTAGCCTTCTATTTCTGATAAACTAAATGTTCTAACAATGCTTGTCAATCATAACCCTGTCTAATCTTTAGATGTCCTTGAGTTTGGTTACTTCTTGATGATACATGTCAAAATGAAATCCTTACAAATTTTATATCAAAATGATCTTTACCTAATTAGGGTTTAGACTCTATCTTAGAAAACCTAAGATCTACAGTAGAAATAAAAAACCTAGATCAACATTACATAAGAATCATCAACAATTTAATGATTACATCCATTATTAATTTTTTTCTCGATCTTGGTAAAGCATTTCCAAAATCAGTGTAACCCATTTTCCTTATAGTTTGTGTCATTCTAAACTTCTATGTCATTTCCTATTTCACTTGATCTAGAATGCATTCATCACTAATAATTAACTGGTGATCAGTTCATATGAATTCTTAGTGAGGGCTCGATACTCAGTGATCATCTAGCTTGGTAAGAGTGCTCGGTCAAAGCTATGTTTGGTTAACTTAGTGATCTGCCTTGTGTTCTACTCAGTGTCTAGGCTTTGCATATTGACTGACTATATTTTCTTGTCTCCTTTACCAACTATATGACTGAATGATACTAATGACAATGATTAGTTATCTGTAGGATTAACATTCTCCCCCTTTGACATTAGTATGAAAAACTTTATGTATATGTACCAAATTCAATATTGAACTTAACCAAAATATTGAATCTATGTGAACTCTACCTTTTGGACATGCTCTTGGTGTGAAGTACATGCAAGAATATATATACATATATTTTCCCCCTTTTTTGAAATTAATGCCAAAAATGTACTCACAACTTGTCAAAAATATTCCAATTGGTTTTCTCCAATGTAGCCAAGATGTTTTCCCATTCCTTTTTAAGATTATCAAGAGCAATGTTCTCTAATTTGACTTGTGTATGCATATCAAAAATATTTTGGCAACTGAATCTTTTTCCTTATTCACATGTCATTGTATTACCTTGAGGTGTAGAAGTAACTCTACCTGTAGCTCAGTTATTTGATCTTTGATCTTATCTTCTTGTTTCCTTAGTTATAATCTTAACCACTAGATTTATTGAAGTTTTGCATAATGCTCATAAAATGCATTCGACTTGGTTAAAAGATTATTTGCACTAACCTTAATATCTTCATATAACTTATGTATATTTTTACTAAGCTTGGTAGTGAAGTGGTCTATAGTGCATAATTTGTGCAAAATTGTAATAACTTATTGAATAATAGCATAAAGATTGGTTATTACCTCAAGTAACTTTACTTTATGTACTGCCACTTCCTGGCTGATTCACTCTGCTAGTTTCAATTATATCTAGGATTCTCTTTCTTCAATTCTTTTCTCTACATCTACATCTAGAGCATTTATGTGACCAGTTAGAGTAGCAAGTTGATCAATTATGGGAGTTGCCTCATCAACATTGATATTAGGGACTACTTGCATAAAAATTTGTCTAACATCATCTAAGACCTGCTTATGTTTACTTTCTTGTCTTAATTTTTCTTGTGCAACCTTCCTTGTGCACAATTCTACATGTCTTCTCAATGCTTCTGGGTCTAGAGTCCTCAAGTCACATGTGGGAATTTCTATGACTTCATCTAATGTGACTGGACCCTTACCATGTTTTTTCTTTTTCTTCTTCTTTGGTGTGGGATATTTCCCATATGGTACTAGAGCTTTGGTCTCCGCATTAGAATTTTTTTTCTTGGTAGACACACTCTCTTCCTTTTATTTTCCTTTGACTATTGTCTCAGTTTGATATCCTTGGGCTTCTTTCTTGGTGTTAGTTGTAGATGTATCTACATTTTTTTCTATCTCGAGATATTTTCTTTCTACCTCTTTCTCTTCAGGTTCATTTGTGTCCTTTTTCTCTTCTGCACCCTATCCTTTGGTTGTGTCTTTCTTCTACTCATGTGTTTGATCCTAGGGTTTCCCTTGTGTAGCAATATCAATTTCTTTTACTAATATCAAAAAATTACCCATTATATCTACTATTTTTTCCTTAGTAGGTTGATCTTCTTTAGTATTACTTGTATCCATAGTGATAGCTTCATTATCCTGAGCATCATCATCAGGATCTCCATGTGTAATGTCCTTTATCAAGACTTCATATATCCTAGTTATTACTAATTTCTTGGGAGCATCATGTGTGTCCTCTTGAGTACATCCATCTAGATAGAAGTCCTCGACATAAGTGTCATCTTGTATCTCAATATCAGATATATGAATAGGTTCCTTTTCACGACTATTGAAGATAGGAGGTAAATGAATTAAAAGATGGAAGAAAAGTAATCTAAGATATTGAGACTCACCGAGCACCATTTTGAAATCTGCAATTAGATGGTTGTCATGAGTCAAGAAGTCAACCGAGTAAACAATGAGCTTACTAGGAAATCATAAGACATTGATGAATTGATAAAAGAAAATGAAAGATTTAAGAATGAATTAAAGATTCAACAACAACATAATGAGATGATTAAGAAAGATGAAGAAATTACTAAAAGGATGGATGAATTCCTAAGCACTCAAAGAAGACTTGATAACACTACAAGTTTAGGCTATACCGAGTAGGGAGAGTCATCAAGACAAGTTGAAAATAAGAGTGCCTATGAAAATCCAAGGCCAAAGAAGCTCTCATGCTATCATTGTGAGAAACTAGGCTACACATCAAATATTTGTAGAAGAAAAGCATAAGGTATTCCTAAATCCACTCCTAAATTTCATGGTTATTGTTATAATTTTAATAAGTATGGACATCAAGCACATGAGTGTAGATCAAAGTTAAATAGGTCACCTAAGAAGAAATACATTGAAAAGAACTATCACACTTTCAACATGCATGGACACATATCATAGCAATGCAGGACAAAGATGAAGCAAGTCTGGAAACTGAAAGGACAAAACAAGACATATCAACCAAGAAGTTAAGGTAATGCATATACTTGGGATTACAACACTTGGGTTAATTGTACAACATGTTGCATATATGGAAATATTGAATAAAATTGTATGAGAAAGAATTGGAGAGGGAAGGGGTGAATCAGTACCCTTAAAATTTTTCAAACTAAAATCTTTGTAAACATGAATATCACTAACCGATTGTATCAATTGTATTTAACATACTTCCAAAAAAGTACTGAAATGTAAATGCATGTAATCTAATCAATAAATGATTCATAAAACCTCATACACATAAATCAAGTATTTTGGTATCGTAGAAACTCTTGTTAGACAGTAAAAACTACAGTGGGGATGACACCCACAAAGCTTCACTACTGTAGTAACAAAGTTTGTTGGTTAAGGCTACAAATATTTTGATCACTTTTGGTGATCTTACCCTATTAGGAGTAACAATGAGATCAGCTAGATCTACATGGTTAGAGGATTTTAGCAACACAATCAAGTGTTCACTCAGTTAAGAGATTTTACTAAGGGTGGTTAAGTCCACTCTATTAGGAGATTTAAAATCTACTACAATGGCTAAAAATTAATAGGAGTGATATATAAATATAAACTTAACATGCTTGATTCAGATCTATTATGTACATATCTATTATCACCTTAATGTGATTGACCTCTTCTTTGAATACTGCTTGTTAGCCTTCTATTTCTAATAAACTGAATGTTCTAATAATACTTGACAATCATAACCTTGTCTAATCTTCAGATGTCCTTGAGTGCAACTACTTCTTGATGATACATGTCAAAATGACATCCTTACAAATTTTATATCAAACTAATCTTAACCTAATTAGGGTTTAGACTCTATCTTAGAAAACCTATGATCTATGATAGAAATGAAAAACCTAGATCAACATTACATAGGAATCATCAACAATTTAATGATTACATCAATATTAAATTTTGTCTAGATCTTGGTAAACCATTTCCTAAATCGATGTAAATAGTTTGGCTTTTCATTTGTGCCATTCCAAACTGCTATGTCATTTCTTATTTCATTTGGTGTATATTGAATTCATCACTCAACAATTAATTGGTGCTTTGTTCATATGAATGATCAGTCAGTACTGTGCTTGGTACTCAATGATCATCTAGCTTGGTGAGAGTGCTCGGTCAAAGCTATGTTCAGTTAACTTAGTGATCTACCTTGTGTTTTGCTCAGTGTCTAGGATATATGTATTCACTGATTGTCTTGTCTTGTCTCCTTTACCAACTGTATGACTAAATGATACTAATGATAACCATTAATTCTCTATAGGAGTAACACATTAGAGGCTTCATTTGGACTCATATAGACATATTTTAGGTGCAATTTTGTTTTACGATGCATGATTTTTTAAGAACCTTCTAGATTTTCTATCAAATTATAGGCTTATTTGGGAAAAAATATCATTTCAATATTTGGTCTATTGTGCCCTATTTTGGCACATGTAATTAATCAGATCCTTGAGATATCTAGTGCCTTATTGTTTTTGAGTCTTTGATAGCTTCATATTTTTGTTGTAATCATTAAAGTTAGAAGTCCACTTTGGCCCATTTTGGCTAGTGACAATTGTACGTGCACTATATATAAAGAGCCAAAATCATCTATTTGGGGGGGGGGTTCTTTGATTGAGTGAATTTGGGAGGGTGTCTTAAGTGATTGTGCTTCTCTTTCTCTTGTGTTTTTTAATTTATCATCATGTGTTCTCCTAGATTTCCAGTTTTAACTCCACATAATTATGATACATGGAAAATTAGAGCATGGAGTAAAATGATGGAAACATGTTTAATTGTCTATATTCATGGAACCATGGTTGTTCGATCTAATCATAATGATCTAAAAGAATGGTTTTATAAAAATAACATTTTTATTGGTACTTTGAGGAAATATGTACATGATGATCTTTTCTTCCATATTAAAAATTATAAAATAGTCAAGGAAGCTTGGGATAAGTTCTCTTTCTTGAATGCTAAAGTTGACAAAGCTAGGTTTTTTTATCTTGATAAAGATCTCATGAAATTTGATCCTAAGGATTTTGACACAATCCAATACTATATCACAAAGCCACATGAGCTAAGGACAATGGTTAAAGGTTGTGGAATTAATACAAAGGATGAAAAATTTGTCCACGATTTGATGAGAAAACTTCCAAGAGAGTATGCAATATTTTTTTCTATCTTTAATACCCACAATTTGGCTTTGGTTTATTCATCTACCATGCCTTCATTTTATGCCTTTACATAGATGTTGATGGTATAAAAAATATACTTGATGAGCATGGGGATTCTTATGTCTTAAAAGTCTAAGGAATTGGTGGCTAATCAAGGGAATCAAGGAAAAGGTTCGTACAAGAAGCAAAAACCATGACAATAAAGTTAGAAAAAGAGAAAGAACACTCAAAATCCTCACTAAAAGACAACTTCAACAATAAGGCGAAATCATCCAAGAGGGAGTTTCTTACTTTCTCATATTGTAAGAAGAATGGACATGAAGAACATCATTGCCACATGAAGGAAATAAATGAACTGAAGCATATTATTAGGAAGAATTAAATAAGTCTACCTTCATGAATGAGTACTTCATCCTCTTCTTCACAATTAGATTTTGATAAAGGAAAGGATCACAAAAAGGATAAGGGAAAAGGTCAATCCTAAATTGCTACTTCAAGTCATGATTTAGGGATATGGGTTCTAGATTCAGGGGCTTCTCATTATATGGCATCTTCACAATCTATGTTTTCATTATTTTATCCTTCTAACATGTAACCAATTTTGATGAGAAATCACACTTACATTAATGTGATTTGGAAAGGAACTATTGATAAGGGGGGGGAACCTTCAAATATGTGTTTTGTGTACCTCACCTAACTTATAACCTCCTTTCCATCTATCAAATCACTAACGGGGTGACAAGGAGGACCTTGGAATTCATTCATGATTTATGTTTTATTAGAGACTTGGAGAGTAGAGATATCATTTCTATAGGGGTGGTTGATCGTGCATCTTATTTATAGTACTTTGAATATTTTTTCTCATTATGATGACATTGATTCTTCAACAAACTTTGAGCACACTTCTAGTATTGATTCAGACTTTGAGGAGGACTTTGGCTTGTTGAACTTAGGTATTCTAACATGTGATCAAATTCTTGAGCCATCCATTCCTTCTCCTCCTATTGAGATCATTTCTAATATTAAGGTGATTCAGTATAGTAGGAAATTTCTTGTCTTCTAGACTCAGTTCCATGGGATGACTACTTGACATACATTGTAGGTTTATTTGTGGAGTCCTACATTGAATATTTTCAAGACACTATTGATGACATTCATCTTATCCTTGGTTAAGATGATCTTTCTTCACTTTTTGTGAGATAACATGTTGACCCTAATCTTCATTCTCTACTTGATCACTCTTTTGAGGTTGACATGATGGTGGTTAATTTTCTATAGTGGTTGGAGGAGGTTACTTTATCTTTAGAGGAGATACTTGAGTCTTTGACATATCTTCTACATTCATACTCAGTTGATCGTGACTTATCCTTTTTAGTAAAGTGGCCTAGTTCACATGATTTGGAGGAGGCACCTTTCAATATTGACATGGGGACACTTGAGCAGGTTTAAGAGAATCCATTCATTTTGATGTTTCTTCCTACAGATAGGGGAGGCTTCATTGATGTACCTTTGTTTGTGTTTCTTCCTATGGGGAGGAAAATTATTTTACACTCATGGAGAATTTTCTACATTGGTCATGGATAATATAACATAGGTGTTCATTTTTCATTAATGGGGGGCTACTTCATCTCTCTTCCACTTCGTCTCTCTTATATGGGGATTATTGATTGTATATATTTGATGTATGTCATAATGGGGGGTCTTGATTAGTACATTCATTCATGCATTTTTTTTTTTCATCTATCTTTTTTGGGGAGGGTTTTTCCCATGAGGTTTTCCCTCTTTCTCAGCTTTATGAGAGTTTTCATTTCTCTTGCATATTGTACATGGGTAGCTAAAATGACCTATTAGCTAGGACCCATCATGCATTGTCATCTAGCATTGAAAGATTAAGTGCATTCCCCTAAGTTGTACTTAAGTGGGGGTGGGGGCGCAGGGTGCTTCCATAATTAAATATTCCTAATTACACTTTAATTAAGTTTACTTAGGATAATGCATTTTCATATTAGTTATCCTGTAGACACCTAGGAGTTTGCATTACATTTTAGCACATGGTGTAGGATAATTTCTACTTTATGTGTAAGATCCACCTTTAGTGCTCTTATCACATTATCATCCTCTCATTGTTCCACATGTTGCACATACTTTTTTGTACAATTAGGATGATCTACCTTTGGTGGACATGTGATTACACCTAGTGTGTTTGATAGGTTAGATCATTTACATATATCCTTGTATCATACATTGTCTATATATTTAGGCATATCTACATTTTACTTAATTGATTGGGTATTTATTTATCATTTGATCAATATTGAATCAATTTGATTATATCATTTTGCCTCTCTTGTGCTATTGATTGAGCTTCTAGATCTTGGCATTTTCATTATTTAACTTAGGCAAATTATTACATATGGTCTCACAATAAATCCTACAAAGAACACATGGGATAACAAGAAGAGGACACAAATCAAGAGGGAAGTTAAGTCAACAAATATACATGAAACAAAATATCTTACACATGATAAAGAATTCATTAACACTGATTTGGGTGGATTTTTAAACATCAAATGATACATGAAAGAGCACATAAAAATATAACCAAATGCATGGAATAAAATGTAGTTACAATGATATTTCTTCTAGCCAAGAAAACACAAGAAAGAGAAGTCTATAAACCATGGATTTGGAACTAATAAGAAAAGTAGAAGGGTATTAAAAAAAGTTTGAAAAACATTAGATATCATTGCATGAAATAAGGCAGAAGAGTAAAGTTTATGGAACAAAAAAGCTAGTTTCTTTTCACCATTAGTTGGTGTAGGAAAAATTAAGACATAGGTTAAAGAAGCCCAAAAAAGAATAGTCATATAAAGAGAAGCATTTATTAGTAAGAGTGAGATTTTCTTAAGTAATAAATATTCATTAAATATACTATTTTGTTGGAAAATTTAGAAATAAATATCCAGAAAAGGATTGATTACATACCTCTACTACCAAGGGAAATTTAAAGATCAGATGATAGAAAGAAAGAACACAAAAAAAGCTTTGAAAAATTCAATGTGAAGAAAAACCCTTAAATACACTTTCAAAATACTTTGAAACAAACTTCCATGTAAAAAGACAACATCCATATTTTTGATACAAAATTATTTTCCCAATTTAAAACCCTCTAAAAATGATGTCGCATTTGTGTATTTAACCTAAAAAAATTAAAAGAAGAATTTTAGAATAGGAATTAAAAAAGTGAAATGAATTCAAAACATAAAAAGATTTTGAAAGGAATCCCAAAGAAATAAAAACTAATTTTTAAATCGAAAAAGCTTAGAAAGGTTCTTTTATTCTTAAAGAGATATGTTTACTTGTTTCTTTAATTTTTAATTTTAAAATACAATATCATTTAAGATTGCACAACCAAATAATTTTAATTTAATATTAATCAATATCATTTCTTAAATAAAAAAAACTCAAAACTAACATAAGATATTTTAAAAATATGAATTAAAATTGACACTAATATTTTAACTAAATTCTTATAATTAAAATATCTAATATTTTTTTATTAAGAGAAAATTGGTTTTGATGGGACCCTAAAACCCATTAAAATAGATTTTGGCATTATCTGAAACCCAAAACTAACTAGTTGTAAAAACTTGAACTCAAATAACCAGTAGTGAAACCATCGGCAAGAAATCAACAACATAAAAGATAAATACAAACTAGCTAACAAAGATTTTCTTAACCATCATTAAGAAACCATGGGATTTCTTGGTACCAACAATGAAAAATATTTTGTGTTGACAAGGTTCCCATAACCTTCAAAGATGGACAATTATATTTACTTCGAAGACCTTGTCTAAATTGATCTGAACCTCCCCAAAAAGTTGGAGGAAGAACAAGGGGCTTTGAGAGTCTCTCCTAATGTTCATAAGTAGCTTCAAAAGATTAAATAGAGAAGAAATAGCTGAAAAAGAGGTGTTTTTGAAAGGCTTCCCAAACTTCCATGGGTTTTGAATTATATCCCACAACCAAAAATATTCTAGTAGCTAAAGAAACCTTCCATCTATAGTTAGAATGATTTTGGAATAACTCAGAGGGGGGAGGATTCAGTTATCCTCAGGTCCAGATGTACCAATTCAACTTTATAGCTCTTCAACAATCTCAGATCTAATCAGCTTTCAACTTGGTCTCTATAGCATATATCAACAACATAAAACTTGCAGTCCACTATCCTAAAGTAATTAACTTGCAAAACATAAAACTTTCAACATCATTCACATCAAAATAACATTCGCACAAGTATAACACCAAGATTTATAGTGGAAACCCAATTTGGGAAAAACCACTTGTAACATGCTACTAATTTTCACTCTTCTTAACTGAGCTCTATGAGAAGCCAATCTAGTTAAAGGTTTACAATACACACTATTAGGTGTGACCTAGTTAATAGATTTAATCACCCTGTTAAGAGTGGCCTTGTTAGAGGTCTTAAGAACATTCCATCAGAATGTCACCTTGGTTAAAATATTTATAAAAAATGACGGTTGGATCAACCTTGATTAAAGGATTTAGACAGATACAATGGTTAGAAAGTAATAGTAGGTTCTGATATGAAAATATACAACTCACTTTGAAAATAAAGATTCACTTCACACATATGTCAATTTACTGACTGGCCTTCATTTCCATCTCCATCTTTGATCTTCTCAAAATTCTCTTCAAGCTATCACCACAATTCTGTTCATCTCTTCATAGCTTCACCTTTAGCCTTCTACTTAGACTAATCAGTCAATAATATCAACCTCTTATCTATCTCTCTCTCTTTGTTGTAACCTCAAAATTAGGTTATTCTTATACCACCTTGATCAGGTATATTAATATGTTGCCTCTTAATCTCTTCCATAGATTTTAGGTTTAGGTCAGATTCATGGAATCCTTCCATCATTATGTTCTCCATCTTTTCCTTCTAGATACATCTTTAAACTTCTCTTTGAAATCATAAGAAAAATATTTACCATTCATTAAATGCTTCATATCATTCATTAATAATATCATTCATTTTTTCTCAAAATGTAAATTACTGACACTCGGTTAATATTGTGTTCATCTCTTTGGTCATCACTGTGTATCTCAGTCATCACTACCACTTTCCTTCTCGACAATTATCTATCACTTGATAATTACTGATGTTCGATCAACACTATATTTTCTCAGCATATACTGGCACTCATTTGACACTAACATCACTTGGCTTAAACTAGAATTCTTCACTTTGTCTCAGTTAAGCCTATGTTTCCAATGTTTCTTCTTTATTTGGTAAACAAAACATTATCTTGTCAATGTGCCAAAAAATCAAATACCCATTGAAGTATCACATTACTCAACCTTTCCTTAGGTCCTCATGTTATCTCTTTTCAAATCTTCTTCATCAATCAAAAGATATGGTACTCTCCTAGATAGCAATTCTCTTACTAGTTAAGGTTTGACATCAATGACAATATAAAAATTGTTTCAATTGTAGTTTCCAACAATCTCCCTCTTTTACATTGATGAAAACACCACATGAACATCATATGATTCACCAAACAATCCAAAATCTCTTTTCAACATATCTTCATTGATATCCTTAGCTTTAGTCTAATTCTCATCCAACACATCCAAGTACCAGCTCCCCCTTGGATAAGTTTAGCTTTGTCTCTTCATTGCATCTCTTTCTTATTCCCATGTTGTATCTTTCTCTCTAAATCTCTCCCTCTTTTGTTAGGGTCATTTACTTTTCTCTATTTCTTCCTCTAGTTCATTTAATCTCTCCCTCTTTCACAATAATGCCAAAGAAACATGTATTTGTGACTTACATATTTACGATGTAGATATCTTCATGGTAGTTTTGTAAGCTATATACTCCCTCTGTCATCTTGCTTATGATTGATTAACATCTTTTCTTTACTTCTCACAACTCTAGAAAACCCCTAAAGTGTGACCTCTTCTGCATCAATTTGTCAGATATTCTGATTAGCACATTTTATGCAGTACTCCTATGTGCTTCTAGGTAGCCTCAGTTAGGGGAATCACCCGTAATTTAACTCTAAGGTATTGATGAGCATCTTTAGGTAATTCTTTTTTGAATATATTTGATAATTGTTCCTTTGTATTCACATATACCAATCTCACTTCTTTGTGTTGAACTAACTCTCTGAAGTAATGATACTTGATAGAAATATGCTTAGTTTTAGTGTGCATAATAGGATTCTTTGATATGATAATAGAACTTTTGTTATCATAGAAAATAACAACTGGCTCAATGATTTCCTACTTCATACCTTTTAATAATTGCTTGATCCACACTAAATTTGAACATTTCACTGCTATTGTTACATACTCAGCTTCTGTTGTAGATTGGGAAATGGAGTTCTATTTCTTGATTGTCCAAGAGACTAATCTCTTTCCTTGAAATAATGTGCAACCACTTGTACTCTTTTTTTCATCATCATCATTATTCTTGTAATACAATCCATATTCCTCTGTTCCTTTTAGATATCTCAATATCATTTTCACTACAATCATGTGACTCTCTTTAGGATTTGCAAAAAATATTGCAACAATCCCAACTACTAGGGCAATATCCAGTCTATTATGGACAACATATTATAGGTTTCCAATCATGGATCTATATAGGGTTTGATTCACTTCAGCTGTATCACCAGTTTTAGATAAAAATTTTCCAGTAGCCATAGGTGTACTTCCTAGTCTAGAACCTCACAATTAGGTCATCCCTAGACCTCCTTGGTCATGTAGATTAATCTTTTTCTTCTTAATCTCTTCTGTAGATCTAAGGTTTAGGTCAAATTCATCAAATCCTTCGATCATTATGTTCTCCTTCTTTTCATTCTAGATACATCTCCAAACTTCTCTTTGAAATCATAAGAAAATTATTTATCATGTATTAAATGTTTTAAACCATTCATTAATAATGTGAACACATTTTACATATCCCAAGAATTCAACTATGTCGGTTGGGATTCTCAATTTTTTCTCAAAATGTAAATTACTGACACTCAATTAATATTGTGTTCATCTGCTCGGTCATTACTGTGTATCTTAGTAATCACCAACACTGGTCTTCTCGGCAATTATATGTCACTTGACAATTACTGATGTTCTATCAACACTAGATTTGCTCAGCATACACTGGCACTCGGTCGACACTAACATCACTCGACTTAAACTAGATTTCTTCACTTTTGCTTGGTAAAGCATATGTTTCCAGTCTTTCTTCTTCACTTGGTGTTAAAGATAAACAACACATTATGTTGTCAATATGCCAAATAATCAAGTACCCATTAAAGTATTAGATAAATCAACCTTTCCTTATGTTCTCTTGTTATCTCCTCTTTTCAAATCCTCTTCATCAATCAAAAGATATGGTACTCTCCTAGATAACAATTGTCTTACTAGTTAAGGTTTGACATCACTGACAATATAAAAATTGTTTCAATTGTAGTTTCCAACAATCTCCCTCTTTGGCATTGATGGAAACACCACATGAACATCATAGGATTCACCAAACAATCCAAAAATATCTATGTAATAGATCTCCATTAATATCCTTAGCTTCATTCTAATTCTCATCCAACACATCCAAGTACCAAATCCCTCTTGGATAAATTTACCTTTTCCTATTCACTGAATCTCTTATGTTGTATCTATCTCTCTGAATCTCTCCCTCTTTTCTTAGGTTCATTTACTTTTCTGTATATCTTCCTCTTGCTCATTTAATCACTCCCTCTTTTACAACAATGCCAAAGAAACTTGTATCTTTCACTTACATCTTTATCATGTAGATGTCTTCATGTGAGTTATGTATGTTGTATACTCCCTCTATCATATTTCTTATGACTGATCAACATCTTTTATTTTCTTCTCATAACTCTAGTCAATTCCTAAAGTGTGACCTCTTCTACATCAATTTGTCAGATAATCTGATTAGCACATTTGATCCAGTGCTACTTTATGCTTCTAGGTAACCTCAGTTAGGGGAATGACCCCTAATTTACCTCTAAGGTATTCATGAGAATATTTAGGTAATGCTTTTGTGTATATATCTACTAATTGTTCCTTTGTATTCACATATTCCAATCTCACTTCTTTTTCTTGAACCAACTCTCTCAAGTAATGATACTTGATAACAATATGATTAGTATTAGTGTGCATAATAGGATTCTTTGATATGTTAATAACACTTCTGTTATCATAGAAAATAACAACTAGCTCAGTGATTTCCTCCTTCATACCTTTTAACAATTTCTTTATCGACAATAAATTTGAACAATGCACTATTGCTGCTACATATTTAGCTTATGTTGTAGATTGGGAAATGCAGTTTTGTTTCTTACTTGTCCAAGAGACTAGTCTCTTTCCTATAAATGATTTTCCACCAATTGTACTCTTTCTATCATCAATATTTCCAGCCCCATTCAAATCAATGTAAAATTTTAGTTCAAACTTTGTCATTCTTCTTGTAATACAATCCATAGTCCTATGTTCCTTTAAGATATATGAATATCCTTTTCACTGCCATCATATGAATCTCTTTAGGATTGTAGAAAATTTGGCAACAATCCCAACTACTAGGGAAATATCTGGTCTACTATGGATAACATATTGTATCTTTCCAATCATTGATCTATACAAGGTTTGATTCACTTCATCTATATCATCAATTTTAGATAGCTTTTGTATAGTAGCCATAGGTGTACTTACTGGTTTGGAATCTTCCATACCAAGAGTTTTCAATATCTCCTTGACATATTTAGATTGAGTAATATAGATAACTTTCTTCATCTGATAGACTTGCAAACCAACAAAGAATTTGATCTCGCCAAACATAGACATTTCAAATTCAGTTTGCATTTCATTTAAAAAGTTTTGACATAGGGAATCTTTTCCTTCAAATATAATATCATCAAAAAATATTTCAGCTAACAAAATTCCTTGACCTTTTTTAGTCTTCATATACATATTGATGTTGTCATTTATTCTTAAAGATCCAATCTTTATCAGATAGTTGTGCATTCTTTCATACCATGCTTTGGGGGTTTGTTTCAATCCATACAATGCCTTGTGTAGCTTGAAAAACATATTCTTATATCTTTGACCAACAAATCCTTCTATCTGATCAATGTATACTTCTTCCAATATCCCATATAGAAATGTAGACTTCACATCCATTTAATATACTTTGAATCCTTTATAAGATGCATAAGAAAGTAGAATCCTCAGTCCTTCAAATCTTGCAATAGGAGAAAATGTCTCCCCATAGTCAATTCCTTCTTCTTGTTCATACCCCTTACATACCAGTTTGGCTTTGTTTCTAGTAACTTCTTCATGTTCTTTGAGCTTATTTCTGAATACCCATTTTGTTCCAATAACATTCTTATCTCCTAGTCTCAGCACTAGATTCCAAGTTTTGGTTTTTTCTATCTACTCTATTTCTTCATTCATGGCTTGTATCCAATCTTCATTCTCTAAAGAATCTTTCACTTTTTTTGGCTCAAACTCACATAGTAAGCATGTATGATATTTCAACTTACTTCTTGTCATGACTCTAGATTCTTGATCTCCAATGATTTTTTCAAGCTTATGATGTCTTCTCACATACTGTGTAATACCTCTCCTATAGTGATACTATGATTGGACTCCTTTCTATTATGGTTAGAACTATACACTCATGTTTATGTTTCATGGAGGATTATATGTTCATCAGATGATATTTATATGCTCAGTTATAGTTACATTGATTATATGTTTCTGAGATCCTAGAAGAATGTATTAGTTTTACATGTTTTATCTCATGAATTATATACTAACCCTTATCTCAATTGGTTTATGGATACATATGTGTTTTTCATGACTCAAGACGAAGTCGTAGTTACTCACTCGGTGAGGTCCACACGATGTATCGATCCTAGTTATCTGCTTGCATATATCTAATGTGTATATCTATATGTATATGTATCTCTTCTTGGTGATGCAGGATTTGCAGGTACTGGGTATCGTCTCCACCTGGCTCCACAGGTCTGAGCGATCCCTTAAAAATCCTTGATCATTGTTTTTGTCATGGAGATATCACCAAGCTTCACAAAAGAAAACCTTTATCCTTGATCATTCACCTTAGGTGGGAAGTGCCGGGTTAGTTCCTGGTAGGGAGGTATTATGTGGTTTATCAGTTATTAGGGTTGGATCTTGCTCTTGCTGTTAGGGTATACTCAACTTTGTCAGTAGGTCATCTATGTGAGTCCTTGTTGGTCGATTTTTGTTTCAGTGACTTATCCTTGTTAGATTATCATGTTAGTATTAGGGTCAAGCTGTTATTGGTACCTTGCATCTCCTGGTTATATAGTTATAATGATAGTGATGTGTATAATAAGTTAATTGTACTATATGTGTCATAAACATATGGGTGCACACATATGCTTATGAACACATATACATATATTAAGGTATATATATATATATATATATTTATTTATTTATATTTATAAATATAAATAAATATATGTTTAATAATATTAACAGGATTAGCAAAATAGCACTAGCTTTATAATTAAAAGTATATTAAGAAATACATAAAATAAAATAATAAAATAAAAATAAATTGCCTTCAGTAATAAAACTAGCTAGCTAGGAGGGAGTTGAACTCAAGACCTCCTAGAAGTTGGGCTAGTTAGTTACCAATTGGGCTATGTGAATTCCTTGTGAGGTAATTAATTAAATTTGTTATTAAACCTTGTTTTGGATGATATTTTAATTAAAATTATCAAAACTTTATTATGTTACGGGAGAGATTAGTTTCTCCTCCAACCGACTATGGAAGTTGGAGAAGTTTCTTCCCGTATAGAAACTTCTCCAACCAAATAGTTGGAGAGGAAATTATATTTATGATGGTTGGTTTGGAAGAGGGGGTGGTAAAAAGGATTCTGGAAAAAAAATTTCAAGATTTAACGAGTGACTAATCAGAGAAAAGGGCTGGAACGGAGAAGCTTTGGATAATCAGGAGGAATTTGGGAGGGGAAGGATTCTGCAGGAAGAGCTGCATCAACTAGGCGACTATTGACCAGGTTGAAACTTTCCCGAACATTCCCTGTGAGATGAAAGAATTATGTTGTGTCTGTGCGTTAGTGTTCTGTGATAAATGTGTATAAAATTTTGAGCAAAGTTCAATAGTTAATATCCTATTTACGCTAATATTTTACTGGAAGAAACATAAGTCTTAAAGTGTTAAATAAATGAATGTGCAAAGAATTAAATAAACAAAATAGTAATTTATAAATTTATATTTCCTTATTTTCATATTTCATATGTCAAAGAAAAATATATGATATATTAATTAACTTACCTTTAATATTATAAAACAACATTATTGTCTCAGGAATATTATTTATTTTGAAACATGTTTATAATGTTCCTTTTAATATGATTAATTTCTGAAAATAAAATTCAAAAATTTTGAATGCATTAAGGAGGGAGGCCGTTGCCGCGGTGGGACCCGCGGTACTGGACAGCAGCATTCGCTATCGGCGGCACCTTCGGGTGCCATGCGGCAGCGACCATTGTTGGCGGTACCCGAGGATACCGCGTAGGAGTGGGCCCCCTTTTCCATGTGGGGATTAAGATACGCGTGGGGTTTTTTTGGTTTTGGCATTAACAAATAATTATTATATATATAATATATGATTTATATATTATATATATAATATAACATATGTTTCAATAATAATTTTGGTGAAATATGTTATATTATATATATAATATGTAAAATATTATATATATAGTATAATTTGAATTTTTATGTTGTTATTTAATAATTAAAGTTAGAATTATATTATACATATAATATATGAAATATTATATGTATAATATGATATTAGTAATTGAAACATGGGTTACATAATTTAATACATATGATATTAATAATTAGACTTATATTATATATATATAATATATATTATTATATATATATAATATAATATTAAAATTGAAGAAATATACCAAAATTGTTTATGTTAAGGTGTTTTTTTTAAGATATATTATTTTGATGGTTTAGTTTTATATTATGTATATATGTAATAAATTTGTTATATATATATATATATAATATAATAATATTAATTAAAGAACTTGTCGGGCGAAGTGACATTAAATAAAATCTTATATGTGTAAGTTATATATATTATATTTGTTAGATGAGCTAAATGTTTGGACTAGAGGCATATTTATTCAATGTTTTAACTTTATAAATGTTATTTAAGTTGTAAATAAATAATTGATTTCTTAGTTCCATGCTTAGACAAATGTTAGGATGGGGGCTAGAAAACTAAAAACAAAACTCTTGCTTTCAATCTTATCAGCAATCAAACTAGTCAAACTTTAGGACCCCTAAGCGTCCTAGGGTAGATTTGTTATAATGTTGAACATGTTAGTGGTTTTCTAGGAAAACCTAACGGGAATAGGTTAGGGTTAGGAAACCTAGGAACCCCTAAGTGAGTGGCTCTCAGTGCAGGGCCGGGGCCCTAAAGTGGCTAGACTAGGATAACCGACTGATGAGTTAATTAACCAAGTGATAACCTAATTAAAATTTAAGGGATGGGTTCAAAACATTAAAAAGATTAAATTGTGCCTCGCCCATGCCATTAGTGCTAGGACAGGCTATGGATGGGAGTGGGAGAAGGTACCTATGCATAGGTACAAATCGAATGGTGCTTGTCTGTACAAAAGGCATTCGATTCTGCATGTGCCTACTTGGGGGCCGGGGCCCAGTGTGGCTAGTACCAGGACAACCCAAGGGGTGAGGGCTATGCAATGACACTCACTTAGGTTGTTGCTTAGGATTTCCTACCTAAACCTTAGAATCCCTTGTGAAATGACTTTATTTGTGGAATTGTTATTCAACCCTTTGTAAAACCTAGTAAGATCCTTCTTTGTGGGCTTGGTGTTTATCTCCTAGCACGGGGGGTGAAACTTTATCAGTTTCACATGGTTGGGTGGAAAATCTTTCTATCGAGGTATCTTGTGCAGATGTAAACAACTGAAGATTCATATTTGTCTATGCACCTGTTGAAGAATGAAGACTTGTATTTATTCATGTTGTTGTAAACTTATGTATTCTCCTATGAGGAGTTTGAAATGTAATGTTAATTTCAAACGATGTAATGGGTAGACGTAGGAAAAGGGTTATATTGAATGTTCATTTAATGTATGTTGAAAAGATGTAATGTTGTTATATATCAAGTTATGTAAAATGTTGATGAATCATTTGTTGTACTATTGTAATATGTTAATTAGATGAAATGGAATTACAGTAATTGATTCTTAAAAGTTTTAGATGTAAAATTGAAAATGAATATGTTTAAGCATTTCCCAAATAGGATCTTTAAATGAAATATGTATGGGTAATAAATGTTTGTATTAGTTTATCAGTTTTCTATAAATTATACATTTACATTTAAGGGAACCTTGGAAAGAAGTTAGAATATGTTTTGTTTATTTGCAAACTTTAAAAGTTCAAATTTTTTTTGTAAAACTCTACTTAGGTTTTCTTTTACAAAGTAAACCTTTGTGCATTTCTCTGGTTCCCTTGCAGGGCATGACATATTTGGTATCACAGCCCTAAGTTGCTACACTGGGGCCTAAAGAATTGGGTCCATGTACCTTAAAACTTGTACTACATCTTAGGAAAACTCCAAAAGGAAAATCAAAAACCCTAAAACTTATCATTCTTCTTAACTCATGGTAGGATGCCACCCGTAACCCATGGTCGAAGAGGAGGTGCCCAAAATGCGCCTCCTAGATCCCAACACGAAGATCCTCAAGAAGAAGAACAATATGAGGAACAAGGGGAACAATCTAACAATCAATCAGGAGGTTTTCAGGGAGCCCAAGTAGCAAAATTACTACAACAAATCCTTCAGAGGTTAGAGGTAGGGCAGGATAGAGGCCAGCATGGGGAGGGTAGTACTCACCATGAGGAAAGAGAAATAAGTCCTAGGAGGAGAGATCAGGCAATGGAAGAGGATGCCATATGGGCTTCTCATATGCGGGATCTCCTTAGGACCAAGACAAACTCATTTAAGGGAACACAAGGTGGAACTTCCACACAAACTTGGTTGCTAGAATTAGAAAGGCTTTTCTCCATGCACCCATACCATAGTAATACCAAAGCCCGATTTGCAGTTATTCATCTTAGAGACTTTGCATCCACATGGTGGGAAACAGAAAGAGAGAAACTGCACTTAGACATCACCACCCTCTCTTGGGAACTATTCCTAGAACTTTTCTGAGCTAAATTTCTGTCTGACCATTGGAGGCAGGAAAGAGCCGAAGAATTTCATAATCTAAGGTAGCTTAATATGTCAGTGGATGACTATGAGAGGAAGTTCTTAGAACTCAAGCCATATTCAGGGTTTAAGGATGATGAACCTATGTTAACTCAACACTTTCTCAGAGGGCTCAACAGTCGTTTGGCCTGTAGTGTAAGAATGTTTGAACCTCAGACTATAAATGATGCAGTCATTAAGGCTCGTCTTGAAGAACAAAATATAGCCTTGGGGTTAGGAAGCTGAACCAATGGCCAAGGTGGCAATACTTTCTAGGTTTGGACAGGGAATCAATTTCAAGGCACACCTAAGAATTATTCGCCTAAGGGGAACCAGAACCAACACAAAAGGAAGTTTGTCAGCAACAACAATAGCAACAATCAGAATGGAAACAAAAGTAAAAGTGGGGGTTCTCAATTTAATAATCCTCACAACTGGCAATGTGCAAAACATTTCCCAAACCGTCAGCCAGCTCAGAGTATGCCTCAGGACTCTAGTCAGGGTAGCTACCAGCAATCTAGTGCACCTTCTACAGGAAGAAATTTTGTCAAAAACACTGGATGTTACTCTTGTGGGCAGCATGGGCACATTGCAGTTAATTGCCCTCAGAAATCTTCTCCAGCAGTTAGTTTTAGACAGGCCACTTCTGAACCTACAGTAGGTAACTCAGGCAGATCCCATCGAGCATTTTCTATTGTAAACCATGGGCAAGCCAATAGTCAGGGGACAGTCTTTGAAACTCCAGGTAGTAGATGGGTAGCTAGCTTTAGAGCCGGTACGTATTCTACAGCAGTGGACACTGACCCTCAGGGGTCACAGCATAGAGCAGGCAAGGGTCCAATGGGACCCCAATGATGAATCTTTCGCCACATGGGAAGATGCTGCTAGGCTTAGAAATGCTTATCCATATTTATTTGTAGGCTTCCAGGAGTAAGCCTAACTCTAGGGGGGGAGGATGTAATACCTCTCCTACAGTGATACTATGATTTGACTCCTTTCTATTATGGTTAGAACTATACACTCATGTTTATGTTTCATGGAGGATTATATGTTCATCAGATGATATTTATATGCTCAGTTATAGTTACATTGATTATATGTTTATGAGACCCTAGAAGAATGTATTAGTTTTACATGTTTTATCTCATGAATTGTATACTAACCCTTATCTCAATTGGTTTATGGATACATATGTGTTTTTCATGACTCAGGATGAAGTCATAGTTACTCACTCAGTGAGGTCCACATGATGTATCGATCCTAGTCATCTACTTGCATATATCTGATGTGTATATCTATATGTATATGTATCTCTTCTTGGTGATGCAAGATTTGCAGGTACTGGGTATCATCTCCACCTGGCTCCACAGGTCTGAGCAATCCCTTAAAAATCCTCGATCATTGTTGTTGTCGTGGAGATATCACCAAGCTTCACAAAAGAAAACCTTTATCCTTGATCATTCACCTTAGGTGGGAAGTGCTGGGTCAATTCCTGGTAGGGAGGTATTATGTGGTTTATCAGTTATTAGGGTTGGATCTTGCTCTTGCTATTAGGGTATACTCAACTTTGTCAGTAGGTCATCTATGTGAGTCCTTGTTGGTCGATTTCTATTTCAGTGACTTATCCTTGTTAGATTATCATGTTAGTATTAGGGTCAAGTTGTTATTGGTACCTTGCATCTCCTGGTTATATAGTTATAATGATAGTGATGCGTATAATAAGTTAATTGTACTATATGTGTCATAAACATATGGGTGCACACATATGCTTATGAACACATATACGTATATTAAGGTATATATATATATATATATATATATATATATATATATATATATATATATATATATATATATATATATATATATATATATATATATATATATATATATATATATATATATATATATATATATATATATATATATATATATATATATATATATATATTTATATTTATAAATATAAATAAATATATGCTTAATAATATTAATAGGATTAGCAAAATAGCACTATCTTTATAATTAAAAGTATATTAAGAAATACATAAAATAAAATAATAAAATAAAAATAAATTGCCTTCAGTAATAAAACTAGCTAGCTAGGAGGGAGTTGAACTCAAGACCTCCTAGAAGTTGGGCTAGTTAGTTACCAATTGGGCTATGTGAATTCCTTGTGAGGTAATTAATTAAATTTGTTATTAAACCTTGTTTTGGATGATATTTTAATTAAAATTATCAAAACTTTATTATGTTACGGGAGAGATTAGTTTCTCCTCCAACCAACTATGGAAGTTGGAGAAGTTTCTTCCCGTATAGAAACTTCTCCAACCAAATAGTTGGAGAGAAAATTATATTTATGATGGTTGGTTCAGAAGAGGGGGTGGTAAAAAAGATTCTAGAAAAAAAATTACAGGATTGAACGAGTGACTAATCAGAGAAAAGGGCTGGAACGGAGAAGCTTTGGATAATCAGGAGGAATTTGGGAGCGGAAGGATTCTGCAGGAAGAGCTGCATCAACCAGGCGACTATTGACTAGGTTGGAACTTTCCCGAACATTCCCTGTGAGATGAAAGAATTATGTTGTGTCTGTGCGTTAGTGTTCTGTGATAAATGTGTATAAAATTTTGAGCAAAGTTCAATAGTTAATATCCTGTTTACGCTAATATTTTACTGGAAGAAACGTAAGTCTTAAAGTGTTAAATAAATGAATGTGCAAAGAATTAAATAAACAAAATAGTAATTTATAAATTTATATTTCCTTATTTTCATATTTCATATGTCAAAGAAAAATATATGATATATTAATTAACTTACCTTTAATATTATAAAACAACATTATTGTCTCAGGAATATTATTTATTTTGAAACATGTTTATAATGTTCCTTTTAATATGATTAATTTCTGAAAATAAAATTCAAAAATTTTGAATGCATTAAGGAGGGAGGCCGTTACCGCGGGGGGACCCGCGGTACTGGACAGCAGCATTCGTTGTCGGTGGCACCTTCAGGTGCCGTGCGGCAGTGACCGCTGTTGGCGGTACCCGGGGATACCGCGCAGGAGCAGGCCCCCTTTTCCATGTGGGGATTAAGATACGCGTGGGGTTTTTTTGGTTTTGGCATTAACAAATAATTATTATATATATAATATAAGATTTATATATTATATATATAATATAACATATGTTTCGATAATAATTTTGGTGAAATATGTTATATTATATATATAATATGTAAAATATTATATATATATAGTATAATTTGAATTTTTATGTTGTTATTTAATAATTAAAGTTAGAATTATATTATACATATAATATATGAAATATTATATGTATAATATGATATTAGTAATTGAAACATGGGTTACATAATTTAATACATATGATATTGATAATTAGACTTATATTATATATATATAATATATATTATTATATATATATAATATAATATTAAAATTGAAGAAATATGCCAAAATTGTTTATGTTAAGGTGTTTTTTTTAAGATATATTATTTTGATGGTTTAGTTTTATATTATGTATATATGTAATAAATTTGTTATATATATATATATAATATAATAATATTAATTAAAGAACTTGTCGGGCGAAGTAACATTAAATAAAATCTTATATGTGTAAGTTATATATATTATATTTGTTAGATGAGCTAAATGTTTGGACTAGAGGCATATTTATTCAATGTTTTAACTTTATAAATGTTATTTAAGTTGTAAATAAATAATTGATTTCTTAGTTCCATGCTTAGACAAATGTTAGGATGGGGGCTAGAAAACTAAAAACAAAACTCTTGCTTTCAATCTTATTAGCAATCAAACTAGTCAAACTTTAGGACCCCTAAGCGTCCTAGGGTAGATCTGTTATAATGTTGAACATGTTAGTGGTTTGCTAGGAAAACCTAACAGGAATAGGTTAGGGTTAGGAAACCTAGGAACCCCTAAGTGAGTGGCTCTCAGTGCGGGGCCGGGGCCCTAAAGTGGCTAGACCAGGATAACTGACTGATGAGTTAATTAACCAAGTGATAACCTAATTAAAATTTAAGGGATGGGTTCAAAACATTAAAAAGATTAAATTGTGCCTCGCCCATGCCATTAGTGCTAGGACAGGCTATGGATGGGAGTGGGAGAAGGTACCTATGCGTAGGTACAAATTGAATGGCGCTTGTCTATATGAAAGGCATTCGATTCCGCATGTGCCTACGTGGGGGCCAGGGCCCAGTGTGGCTAGTACCAGGACAACCCAAGGGGTGAGGGCTATGCAATGACACTCACTTAGGTTGTTGCTTAGGATTTCCTACCTAAACCTTAGAATCCCTTGTGAAATGAATTTATTTGTGGAATTTTTATTCAACCCTTTGTAAAACCTAGTAAGATCCTTCTTTGTGGGCTTGGTGTTTATCTCCTAGCACGGGGGGTGAAAATTTATCAGTTTCACATGGTTGGGTGGAAAACCTTTCTATCGAGTTATCTTGTGTAGATGTAAACAACTGAAGATTCATATTTGTCTGTGCACCTGTTGAAGAATGAAGACTTGTACTTAATCATGTTGTTGTAAACTTATGTATTCTCCTATGAGGAGTTTGAAATGTAATGTTAATTTCAAACGATGTAATGGGTAGACGTAGGAAAAGGGTTATATGGGATGTTCATTTAATGTATGTTGAAAAGATGTAATGTTGTTATATATCAAGTTATGTAAAATGTTAATGAATCATTTGTTGTACTATTGTAATATGTTAATTAGATGAAATGGAATTACAGTAATTGATTCTTAAAAGTTTTAGATGTAAAATTGAAAATGAATATGTTTAAGCATTTCCCAAATAGGATCTTTAAATGAAATATGTATGGGTAATAAATGTTTGTATTAGTTTATCAGTTTTCTATAAATTATACATTTACATTTGAGGGAACCTTGGAAAGAAGTTAGAATATGTTTTGTTTATTTGCAAACTTTAAAAGTTCAAATTTTTTTTGTAAAACTCTACTTAGGTTTTCTTTTACAAAGTAAACCTTTGTGCATTTCCCTGGTTCCCTTGCGGGGCATGACATACTGTGCCAAAGTAGGTTCATATTTCCTTTCTCCTTGGTCTTGATCTTTAAGTTCATCTTGTAAATTCTTTGTCTCTTCTTTTGATTGCTTGGTAGCATCCTCCTGATGCTCAGAAATATTTTGTTGTGGCTCGGAAGACTCATGCAGTTCCTCGGCATCTGGTTTAGGTGCACTGCTAGCCTCTCCTTCTTCCATGTATAGAAAATATTTTTAATCTTCAGGCTCTTGCTTCCACTCAAATTCATTCTTTTCTACATATTAATCAACTCTAACATTTTCACTTTCCACCATTTTTTTAGTGTTATAATTCAAACACTTGTAAGATTTTCTGTTAGTGGAATATCCTAGGAATATGCCTTCATCACTTTTAGCATCAAATTTTCCATTTCTATTGTCTTTTAGTATATAACATTTACTCCCAAACACTCTAAAATACTTCACATTAGGTGCATAACCATGCCATAACTCAAAAGGTGTAGCATTTTTATGTTTCTTAATTTGTACTCAGTTCAAGGTATAAACAACTGTACTTACATCTTCTCTCCATAATTTTTGTGCAACATTCTTCTGAATCATCAGTGTTTTGGCACAATCCATAATTAATTTGTTTCTCCTTTCTACTGTACCATTTTGTAGTAGTGTCCTGGGTGCAGACATCTATCTCTTTATTCCCCTATTATTGCAGAATACATTGAGCTCATTTGATATAAACTCTCATCCTTTGTCAAATCTAAAAGATTTCAAGTTTTTACCAGTTTCTTTTTCAAATTTTTCCAAATACCACTTAAACAACTTAAATGCATTAGATATCTCTTTTAAAAACATTATAGTCATCATTCTAGAATAGTCATCAACAAATAGAATGAAATAATTATTACCATAATCACTTTGTACACCCATAGGTCCACAAAGGTCAGTATGAACCAATTCCAAAATATTGTCAGAAGTATATTTCTTTCTCTTAAAACTAGAATTTGTCATTTTTCCCAATTGACAATGTTTACATATCACATTATCAGGTTTCTTCAATCTTGGTAAAGCTCTAACTTTCTTCAACTTACTGATATTTACCAAATTTTCAAAATTTACATGACACAACCTCTTATGCCATAGCCATACTATTAGGAATGGGAACACTGAGAGGGTGGTGAATCAGTGTTCACTAAATTAAATATTTTTACTTAGCTCTTTTAATCTTAACTTGAATGTTTAAGTATTGAAATGAACATCAAATTAAATAAGAAACATGAACACAACACATAAAACCAATGTGGTTACTAGGAAACCCAAATAGGTAAAAAACCCAGTGGGAATTGATACCCACTAATATTATGTACTAGTGTTTTATGATCCTTTACCCTGTTAGGAGTTTCTTTACAATAAATTTATTACAATGACCTGGTCAAGGGTCAAAATCTATTAGGATTCTTTTAGAATAACCCTATTAGGGGTGTGGACTCACTATCCTAGAGCTCACTTCTTAAGTGGTGAAGGCTACAACCTTTTGATCTTAGATACACACTATATTTGCTGGATGAACTAGCACTATGCCACTGCTTGTCTAATCAATTCCTTTGATGCGCTAATACTTTGACCTCTTGCAAAGCTTTAATACATCTTAACAACTCTTCACACACTTCTTCTCTACTTTTCTTATCTCTATCTCAACTCTCATGTCTTAATTACAATGGCGCATCTAATATTTATATGCGCATACAAAACAATTAACTAGGTCGGCCCTTTAGCTAATTATATACAATGCTTCCAATTGAATTGGCTCAAGCATGTTTACAAAAAAATTTAATTACATGTCTATAACTTAATTACAATAGGTGCATAGCCTTTTCACAAGAATAATATAACCACTAACCAAAATACCAATAGTCGGCTGCTTGCACTATTCATCTCTAGCATTCACTATATGTGCAACTTGAACTCTTTGTATCTTTCACATACTGAATCTTCTGATCATGCACTCTTAGATGTAGCATTAATATGATCTTATAAAATTAAATTCTAGGGAACATACCATAATTCTATCATATGCACATGCACTGATGTTCTAATTCTCGGGTACTCAGTGCACTGTCTAGTCTTCAACCCTTAACTGATTTCTGATCTTCTTATCAAGTGTGCTGACTCCAAAACATCATATGACTTTGTTTCCATAATGAAAACACTATAATAAGTCATATACACTAGTATAGTCAACTTTCCAATAATCTCCCCCTTTGTCATTGATGGCAACAAAAGAATATGGCAAAGTTACTAACTGTCCCTTAATACAAAAACACTTAATCATACTCTCCCTTATATCTTCTTACTATACATTTTCTTTACATCGCTATAGCTCCATATTATATACATAATCCCCTTTTTAAATTAATGACAAAGGTGTTACAAAACTAAATCTGTACAAGTACTTACACTGAAAGTACATCCGGGTATGCAATCTATAAATTTTGGATCTCTTGCTTCCAAAATGCAATTAGTGCATTGATTGTTTGGAGATGGGCGCATAAGGCATATTGTAGTTTCTCCATCTTCTCCAAATATGCACTAGGACCTTGATCATATGTCACCATGGTGGCATTGACCTCTTTGATATTTTGATTCAACACATCTAGGGAGGGCACAAGAGAATTTCTAAGTTGATTCTGCCTAGCTCATATCTTTGACATCTCCTTTTCTACCTTCTCAATTTTGTCAATCTGTCCCTGATATAAATTGTTACACATGTTTATATCAATAGAGGGATCTTATACTAACTACCTCAGCTTTTCAATCAGGGCCCCTTCTTCTTGTATCTTCTTATAGTGTTCATCTATCAACTTATCTTGATTCATACAGTTAGCAATAATTTTTCTTCCTTTTGCTGCAAACTCTTTCAAAGTTGCTTGTCCAAATTTGAGTGAACTAAGGTCTAGTGAGAAGTTACTAACCAACTCATTTAATATTTTCTACATATACTTCTCCTTTGCAACTCATTATGCTGATTTTTCCAAGGTAGAGAAATTACTCTTGAACTGTGAAAGAATTGTACTTACATCATCAACAGAGTGTACCTTGGACACTTTCTTGTCTACTGGTAAAAATTTGTTCAGGATGTTTACTAATTCTACAAGGAGGGGATTTCTCATGACCTATTTCTCCTTGGCCTTATCCATAGCTAAGACACTAAACTTGATCAGGTCTTCTTCTCCCCATGAATTCAAACTAGTTGATTCAGGTGTCAAGCTTGACAACAATGATGTTGAGGGAGTGATAGGAGTGCCATCCATCACTTATAGCTTTACTTTTCTTAGTATTTTAATAGATGGCTTATCTATTGTTTCATTTCCTTTTTCCTCTTCTTTTTCTTTCTCCTCTTCCATATTTTCTTCTTCTTTTTCTATTTCTATTTCTTTTTCTTCTTCTTTCTTTTCTTCTTCCACTTTTGTCATATCTTCAATCAGTATTTCTTGTAGATTGGGAGAAGTTTTACCACATAAAATTTTAGCTTCTTGTGTACTCACAAAATATTCTTCAAACTTGTCTAGGTCTTTATCTGTGGCCACCATGGCTATCTCTACATTATCAATGATAATGGTGCTATCCTTTAGTGACTCTATCATGGGCGTATACTTATCTTCCTATGTTTATGTTTCAAATGTAGGTACTAAGTCCTGGGGACATGTCCTAGGTACATTAGTGGGCTTTTCCACCTTGACTTCCTTTGAGGGCACTTGAGCTATGGGTGTAGTAGGTGGATACATGTGCCTATTTAAGAAAATCTTCTGAAATGCTTTCTCTATTTCCTTAGCAACCAATTCATAATTCTTGTCCATTATATGTAAAGTCCTTGATTTGGTTATAAGATATGGCTTCACCAGATCTAACAATAAAGTCTTCTCTTCTAGCGAGAATACTGGGAGGGTTTCATCTAATATATTTTCCCTTATCCTTAGGTCCTCTTCAATGGCTTTTCTTTTTAGGAATTCTAATATGTTCCATACATTATCAAGAATCATAGTCTTCAGTTCTAGGACTATCTTTTTGAACTTCAAGATATGTTTGACAATCATTCCATGAATTTATGACTTGTCAATTTCACTATACTTCTCATAGAACTTCCCTACTTGATCTATCCTACCTTCATCAATAATCCATGAACTTAGTACACTGAGACTGGGTTTGATATTTACTTCTGGAGGTGCTTGTGTATTTTTAGTATTTCTTGTTACTCACAAGTATGGATGACTAGATCTGATCTCTTTCTTCCTCTCAAGAATTACCTTATACTCAGGAGGAGCAGTAAGGTCAATAGTTACCTTGGGTGCAGAAGGGGTATCACCTATTTTACCCTTTGGATCATCAAATTTATCAATTTTCACCTTCTTCATCTTTGGATCATCATATTTTGTCTTTGCTATAGCTACGCTCTCTATCTCCAAAGCAATCTTCTCTTGCCTTGCTTTGTCTAGGTCTACTTGGGATTCTCCATGAATTTTCAGAATCTCTGAAGTGACTTTGGCAACCTTTCTTTTTGTTGCTGCACTATTCAATACAACATCCACTTCTCTTTTTTTCCCTTCATAAGTTCCCCATCTTGGTTCATTAGGATCCTTAGGTACTGACAATAGAACTTGAGCATAAGCCTCTAGAATAGGCTCTTCAACTTCATATCCTAGTGGATGAATCCACTTTGTTCTTGGTTCAACAACCTCCATGCATGTTGTATCAGTTTCTACCATGAAACAAATTGTCTCCTTGTATTTCTCAACAATACTTTCTGGAATCCCATATCTCATCTACATTTTGACCCTAAATGTCTTCAATTCTAGAGTCATGTAATCCTTAAGGGTACTTTCTATGGATGCCTTAAAGGATATCTATGGCATAGTGGGAATATATTTGTCTAGATACAAATCAGACACCTTTCCAAGAATATGGAAGTACATATAGATTATTAAAGATCCAAACCTGAATATCTTGGTCCTAACATGCTTGATGGATTTTATGTTTTCTATTAGCTGTGCATGCAAGCTCTCACATAGATTAAACTTTCCATTCTCTCTTACCAACCTTATTGTCGCTACAATGGTGGCCACTGACACACTATTTACTCTACTGGTGTTTTGGAGCCTATATCCCAGTATCATGGACATCAATTTGATGTCTTTCTCCTCTATAGGCTCTATTTTCATTCTGCGCCTATCACTTCTTGATTTGTAGGTTTGTTCTACAAGTTTTTTGACATCCTTTCCCACTGGAAGAATAGTGCCTTTCTTAGAAAGACCTATCATCTCATGAATTAGGTCACCTATTATCCTTACTGGAACTTCACCTATCCAGAATAGGTCGTCATGAATCCTACTAAGTAGAATCTTTATCCATTCGAACTCATAGAACTCATATGCAATCACATATTCAATTATCAAATGATTTTCAAGCTGCACATACTCATCATTGAAGGTTTTATCGAGTTTCATTATTGTTTCCATGTGCACTCTTATTCTATCGAAACTTATTGGTTCCTTCTTGCAATGTATGTATGCCCTAATATCTTCCATATGCATAACACCCATGAGAGTGCAGGAGAATGCACCTTCTAGGTCATCTAATGTGGACTTGAATGGATGCCTCTTAAACACATATCTCTTCTTTTCCCCAACATCAAATACAACAAGAGTAGCCATAACTTACTTGTATATCACTTTCCAAATGATCTCAAAGACTTCTGAATCAACGTGACAGATTAGGGCTTCAAGAACTGATCAAATGCACTGCTAATCACTAGTGAATCAATCTGCAATCCTTTTGTATCAAATGCTAGGGCTCCTCTATTCTCTAATCACTTAGAATTCAACTGCAATGAGAGATCTAAAATATTCTATGTACTATAAAGTAAGAATTTTTCCATTAATTCTTGTTGCATAAACTAGGTTGTCACTTGATAATTTCCAACTTTTTTTCTATAAACAATCAGCTAGTGTGCTCTTGTACATAGGTTCTGCTAGTTTCCAAAAGGTTAAGTCCAAAGGTGCATACTTAGAGGGTGAGTATACCGGCCATGCAAGGGTTCAAATCTAAATTAGCTCCCCCTATGACCCTAAGGGCCATTCATCTAGATGTAGAGGGTGCATCCATCATGGATGCATCCAATACATTCTCATAAACCTTATCCTTCTTTACCTTTGACAAAATCAAGCTCACATCTTCTGAAGCTTTCACAAACTTGACTTCTCCTTCAGTGTCTGGTATTGATTCTTCTGGCTTTCTAGGGCTTTCCTAACTTTGTGTTCTTGATCTACAGAACTTTGAGATATGTCCAGCCTTGTTACAAGAGTGACAAATGACTGGAGGCCTTATATTCCTCAACTCATTAGCATGGGTTACCATTTTACACTATCTAGTTGAGTGACCATTATAGTTACATATCTGACATGTAACATTCTGAGAACTTCTTACATTTGACTGATTCTAATTTCTTTGATTATGTTGAGTCTTGTTTTTCTGACTTGTCTTAGAATTCATAGCTCTATGAGAAAATTTATTGCATGAATAACAATAACCATTGACAGGTCTTACCTCTGTACAGTTACTTGCTATATGTTTGTGCTTGTTACATGCATAAAAAGTTCAATCTACTGGCTTGCACTCATTCTTGGATGGTTCAACATGATTTTTAGTTTGACTTCTAGTATCCTTAGCATTTGAGTTGTCTTTTGGTGCTTTCATTTTTGCTCACATGTTGTCAATCTGATTTTGTCCTTCATTGTATCCAATGCAGCTAGTATCTCCTTTAAGTCTTCTTGCATACAACTAAGATTCTATCAAATCATAAATGGTGTGCAATTTATCAATGTGATTCTTTGCCTCTTTCAAATCAGATTCCAATATTTCTTTATTGTTCCTTAGCTCCAAGATTTCCATGTTTTCTTTCCTCAATTCTTCATTTAGTTGAAGGCTCTCTTTGATCTGTTCATCATAGACTTCCTAATTGTTAGTTAACTTATCATCCAATTCTTCAATCTATTCTTTCAGGGATCAATTTTCTTCATTTAGCTTCTTGATCATTATCCCTAAATCCCTAGTAGAGAATTCTTTTAAATCTTTTCTTATCCTTTTTATGAATGCTTGAGCATCACTAACTTTTTCTTTTAGTTCTTCAATTTCTTTTTTAGATCTATCTAGGTCTTCAAGAGCAGCTTCAAGATTCATTTTTAGATGTTTCATTTCTTCTTTGTCCATGATCTCCTCAAGTAGTTAAACTTCTTTGCTAAGGACCAGAGCTTTGATACCAATTGTAAGGAATGGGAACACTGAGAGAGGGGGGGGTGAATCAGCGTTCACTGAATTAAATCTTTTTACTTAGCTCTTTTAATCTTAACTTGAATGCTTAAGTATTGAAATGAACATCAACTTAAATAAGAAACATGAACATAACACATAACACCAATGTGGTTATGGGGAAACTCAAATAGGTAAAAACCCCGGTGGGAATTAACACCCACTAATATTCTATAATAGTGTTTTATGATCCTTGTTAGAAGATCCTTAACCCTGTTAGGAGTTTCTTTACAATATATTTAGTACAGCTACTTGGTCAAGGGTCAGACCTTATTAGGAGTCTTTTATAATAACCCTATTAGGGGTGTGGACTCACTATCCTAGAGCTCACTTCTCAAGTGGTGAAGGGTACAACCTTCTAATCTTAGATACACACTATATTTTTTGGATGAACTGGCACTGTGACACTGCTTGTCTGCTCAGTTCCTTTGATGTGCTGATGCTTTGACCTCTTGCAAAGATTTAATACATCTTAAAAACTCTTCACACACTTTTTTTCTACTTGTCTTATCTCTATGTCAACTCTCATGTCTTAATTACAATGATGCATCTAATACTTATATGCGCATACAAAAAAATTAACTAGGTCGGCCCTTTAACCGATTACATACAACGCTTCCAATTGAATTGGCTCAAGCGTGTTTACAAAAAAAGTTAATTACATGTCTATAAATTAATTACAATAGGTGCATATCCTTTACAGAACAATAATATAACCACTAACCAAAATACCAGAAGTCGGCTGCTTGCACTGTTCATCTCTAGCATTCACTGTCTATGTAACTTGAACTCTCTGTATCTTTCTCATACTGAATCTTCTGATCATGCGCTCTTAGATGTAGAATGAATATGATCTTACCAAATTAAATTCTAGGGTGCATACCATAATTCTATTGTATGCATGTGTGTTGATGTTCTGACTTTGGGGTACTTTGTGCACTATCCAGTCTTCAACACTTAACCGATTTCTGATCTTCTTATCAAGTGCACTGACTCCAAAACATCATATGACTTTGGTGCCATAATGACAACACTATAATAAGTCATATACACTAGTATAGTCAAATTTCCAACACATACATCATCATATTGTGCAAACAAACATGTTTCTTTACATAGGTCTAGATAGAACAAGTTACCTCTTGTCTATTCTCCACTTCCAATTAGGTCACTAGTGGCATCAAATATTTTAGCCTTTCTGTGCTAAAATTCAACTCAGTAACCAGTACTATTCAACTGTGCCACACTCAAAAAATTATAGTTAATACCTTTAACCCAGTAATCATTTTCACATCTGATCTTATTAGTGAATCGTGTTGATCCTTTTCCTTTCATAGGACATGGTGCATTATTACCAAACTTAACACTTCTACCTTTGTAATGGTTAAGGCTTTCAAAATTACTTTTTTCACCAGTCATGTGATGTGAACAACCACTATCAATAATCTATTTATCACCTTTACTAACATATGAAATAAGTGTAGTTTTCTCATCTTCATCAAAATAATCCTTCATAGCAACATAAACAACTTATATTTCACATTCATCAGATTCACTAGTTTCACTGTCAGTTTCCTCATCAACAATATAGCAAGATTTCTTACCTGTGTCTTTGTAGTCTCTGTACCTTCGATGACCTCTGTAATTTTCCTTGTCTTTGTACTTGTTTTCCCTTTTCTCATCTTTTTCATTCATGTTAGGGCATCTTGTTGTAATATGGCCAACTTTGTTACATGAAAAAAAGATAATAGGAAGTTTACCTTTATATTTCCCTTTTTCTCTGTTAAGCCTTCTAGCCATAAGTGCCTCAAGATCATCTAGATGATCATCAGAAGTGTCACTATCATTGTTATTGTTGCTATCACTTCCCTCACATATTTATTTTCCCTTCTTAGAATTATGAGGAACCATTTGAGACTTGAATTTAGATTCAACATTATGAATAGTGAAGTTATCAAAATTAGACAACTCAAAAGCAGTAAGCTTGCCAAGAAGACTTTTCAAAGTTAGAACATTACCAAGGTTACATATTGATTCTTGTATTGCATAAATTTTGATAGCATAGATAGGAAGCAAGGTTTTGAATACTTTATTGATAACAGTCTCATCATCAATGTTTCCATTATCTCCTCTAATAACATTCACTACTTCCTTAATTCTACCACAATACTGAGCAATATTCTCACCATTTTGCATTTTCATTTCATCAAACTTACCTCTCAGGCTTTCAGATTTGGCTCTTACTAAATTTGTGTCCCCACCATAGATAGCTGCTAGAGTGTCCCACATTTTATTTTCATTAGTATGGTCCTTGATGTCTTTAAATTCGGGATAGCTTAGGGAAGATGCAATTTCATATATTTCCTAATTTTTTTTCTTGTGTTTCTTTCATCTCCTCGATAGTCAAAGGTGAAATAGGTATTACATACTCATTTTACACATAGTATTTCACCGAATCACCAATACCTACTAGATGAAATATCATCAAACTCTACCATGTAGGGAAGTTCACCTTGTTCAACTTTGGTACCTCCTTTTTGTACATCTTGATCATTAGCTTCAAGTACCTTCAAAGTTTTTCTCTATAAGCACCAACAGCTCTGATACTAATTATTAGAATTATTTTAGAACAACTATGAGGGGAGGTGAATCAGTTATTCTCAGGATGTACCAATTCAACTTTCTATCTCTTCAACAATCTCAGATCTAATCATCTTTCAACTTGGTCTCTATAACATATACCAATAACATAAAACTTAGAGTCCACTATCCTAAAGTAAATAACTTGAAAAATATAAAACTTTCAACATCACCCACATCAAAATAACATTCACACAAGTATAACACTAGGATTTATAGTGGAAACCCAATTTTCCAAAAACCACTTGTAACATGGTACTGATTTTCACTCTTGTAAAGTGAGCTCTATGAGAAACCAACCTGGTTAAAGATTTACAATACACACTATTAGGTGTGACCTAGTTAAAGGATTTAATCACCCTATTAAGAGTGGCCTTATTAGAGGGCTTAAGAACACTCCATTAGAATGTCACCTTGATTAAACGATTTATACAAAATGACTATTAGGTCAACCTTGATTAAAAGATTTAGAATGATACAATGGTTATAAACTAACAATAGGTTTTGATCTAAAAATATACAACTCACTTTGCAAATAAAGATCCATTTCACACATATGCTGATTTACTGACTCACCTCCATTTCCATCTCCATCTCTGATCTGCTCAGAATTCACTTTAAGGAATCACCACAACTCTTTTTAGCTCTTCACAGCTTCACCTTTAGCCTTCTGTTTAGACTTATCAATCAATAACATCAAACTCTTCTCTTTGTTTATTTTGTAACCTCACAATTAGGTTATCCTTTGGTAAAAGTACAAAGTTGTGTCACACTTTTATAAAGGAAAAGGTCAACACACAAAATTTTTAACTTTAATGACATAAAAATGGCATTTATGTTTAGAATTTGGAGATGATGTAAACTAATGAAATGTGTAAAAGTGGATGAAGTTAATGTTGGAAATTGTAATTAAAGAAATTGTTGTATTTTCATTGATGTCAAACATTAACTAGTAAGACTATTGCTATCTTAGAAAGTACTATATCTATTTGATTATTGAGAAGGATTAGGGTAAGGTTGATAACAATAGCACCTATGGAAAGGTTGAGTTAGCTTGATACTTCAATGAGTACTTGATTATGTGGCACAATGATAAGATAATGTATTTCTTATCTAAGTAAGAAGGAAGACTAAACAAGTAGGCTTAACTAAGCAAAAGTGAATAAATCTAGTTTAAGCCGAGTGATGTTAGTGTCAACTGAGCCAGTATATGTGGAGTAAATTCCATGTTGACCGAACATCAGTTAATTATTGAGGAAGACAATATTAGCTGAGGAAATAGTTTCAATGGTGACTGGGCTACCCAGTGAAGACACAGGAGTTGAACATAGTATTGACCGAGTGTCAGTAATTTACATTTGAGGAAGAATTTAGATTCCTAGCCAACATAGTTGAATTCTTGGATTATGTAAATCATGTTGACTTTATTTATTAATTGTATGGAAGCATTTAATGTACTATAAACCATTTTATTGTAAATCCATAAATATATTTGAGATGTTTCTAGAAGGATGGATGAAGAACATAAAGTTGGAAGGATTCGATGAATCCGACCTAACCCTAAGATGTACGGAGGAGATTAAGTAGAAAAAGTTGGATCGACCTAATTGAGGAAGTATTGAGGAAACCTAAGCATGAGGTTGACAAGAGGAGAGAGGATGTTGGAGTTGTTGTTATTGACTGTATAAGAAAAAAAGGTTGAAGGAGAAGGAGTTGTGATTGCTTCAAGGGATTTCCAAGTAGATCAGTGATGGAGATAGAAATGGATCACAGTTAGTAAGCCATCATATGTGTTCAGAATTAGATTTATTATAAGAAAAGTGAGTTGTATGTTTTCAGATCAAACATTGCTATTACTTTCTAACCATTGTATCAATTTTAAATCCTTTAATCAAGGTTGACCTAAAAGTCATTTGTATAAATCATTTGAACAAGGTTGCATTCTAATGGAATGTATGTAAGTCCTATAACAAGGTGCACTCCTAACTACATCGTTGAAATCCTTTATCTAGGTCACACCTGACAGTGTGTTTGTAACCTTTGACAGGGTTGAATTTTCATAGAGCTCACTTCAGAAGAGTGAAAATATTAGTAACATGTTACAAAGTGGATTTTTCCTAATTGGGTTTCCACAATAAATCCTAGTGTTAATGCTTGTGTGAATGTTTTCATTTGAACATTTCTATGTTTTGCAAGTTAAATAATATCGAATAGTGGACTACACTGTTATATGTTTCTATTATGCACTCAGTAATGACCAAGTAGCTGTTGGTTGTTAGATCTAATTTGTTGAAGAGTTTGAAAGTTTATTTTATACATCTAGACCTAAGAAAAATTGATTCACCCCCCCCCTATGTTGTTCTAAATCATATTAAAAATTGGTATTAGAGTTGTTGGTGCTTATACAGAACAAGTTTAAAGGTATTTGAAGTAAATGATTAGGATGTATAAGGAGGTACCAAAGCTAAATAAGGAGAACTTCCATGCATGGAAGAGTCAAATGAAACTACATCTAGATGGTATTGGTGATTCAACAAAGTATTATGTTGAGCATGATTATGTTACACCTATTGCACCTCTGACTACCAAGGAGATGAGAGCCAAACAAGAGCACAATCAAGCAATGTTGGAGATTGCATCTGCCTTAAGCTATCCTAAATTTGAAGACATCAAAGATTTCACAAATGCAAAGCAAATGTGGGACACTCTTGAAAACATCTATGGTGGTGACATAAATGTACTAAGGGCAAAAGATAAAATCCTAAGAGGTAAATTTGATGAAATGAAAATGCAAGAAGGTAAGAATATTCCTCAATATTGTGGTAGAATAAAAGAAGTTGTAAATGCTATTAGAGGAGCTAATGGAACTATTGATGATGAGACTATTATTGGAAAAGTTTTGAGAACTTTGCATCCTATTTATGTCATCAAAATTTTAGCAATTCAAGAATCTAGATGTAACCCTGGCAATGCTCATACTTTGGAAAGTCTTGTTGGTAAGCTTACTACTTTTGAGCTTTCTAACTATGATAACTTCATTGTTGCTAATGCTGAATCCACATTTAAGTCACAAATGGTTCTAAGTAAGTCAAAGAAAGAAAAAGAAAGATGCATCAATGAGAGTGAAAGTGAAAGTGACACATCTGATGAAGAACTAGAGGATCTTGAAGCTCTTATGGCTAGAAGATTGAAAAGGGGAAAAGGAAAGTATAAAGGTAAAATCACTATCATATGTTTCTCAGGTAATAAAGTTGGTCATATAGCTGCAAGATGTCCTGACAGGGATGGCAACGATGAGGAAAAAGATAGCAAGCACAAAGATAAAAGAGAAGAAAGAGGTTACTGAAGGTACAAGGACTACAAAGGAAAAGGTAAGAAATCTTGCTATATTGTCGAAGAAGAAACTGACACTGATAGTGATCATTTTGAAATTGAAGTAGTCTATGTTGCTATGAAAGATGAGTCTAATGAGGATGAGAAAACTGCACTTGTATCCTATGTGAACAAAAATGATAAGTGAATTATTGATAGTGGTTTTTCACACCACATGACTGGTGATAAAAGTAAGTTTGATACCTTAGATCATTACACACTAGTAAATTTGGCCTCAAATTTCGACCAAGAATTGGTTGAAATTTTGACCGAAATTAGTCGAATTTACGACCAACATTGTCACCGATCTTTTTTTGTCAAATTTTTGACGTACTTATAATCCGTTGAAATTTTGACTAAAACATAGGTCAAAAATTTGACTGAGTCCATGATTCAAAATCGTCGTCATTTTTTTTATAATGGTTGAAATTTCATCCAATTGTTGAACAAATTTCCACCTAGTATAGATCAAGATTTTGACCAGTGGCAACAAAAATTTCCACAAAATGTTGGTCAAAATTTTGACAAAAACATCAAATGTTCGACCGAGATGCTATACATTCGACAGATGAGATGGTCAAAATTTTGTTGTTTTGGTCAAAATTTTGTTATTGCGGTCAAAATTTTGACCATCCTTTGGTGGAAGTTTTTGGTGGAATTGGTCAAAATTTTAACCAATGTTACATACGTAAGGTGCATTTAGAGTTCTTTTCATTAACCTGTGATTCATGAGTAGTGGTTTACATGAACCCATCTCTCATGAGAATGAATGGAACAATTAGCACTCATTGGCTCTAGGTGATGCTTATGGAGGTGAAGCACCGAGACTTCCCAGGAGGTCATCCATCCTAGTACCACTCCAGCTTGAGCACGCTTAACTATAGAGTTTCCTCCATGGTTAAACCCACTCTGCTTGCATCCTCATTTGCAAAACCTTCATATGAACCATTCATTAGAAAGCCCCTTAAGCTTGTCAATTAATAAGTAGGAGATATTTTCCACAGCAACTAAAATTGTGATATTGCTATCAACATTCAACTGTGTAGTTTTTTGAGTCAAACTCACTGACATGTGATTCATGAGTAGTGGTTCACATGAACCCATCTCTCATGACAATGAATGGAACACTTAGCACTCATTGGCTCTAGCTGATGCTCACAGAGGTGAAGCACTGGGACTTCCTGAGAGGTCACCCATCCCAGTACTACTCCAACTCCAGCGCACTTAACTACAGAGTTTCCTCCATGGTTAAACCCACTCTGCTTGCATTCTCATTTGCAAAACCTTCACCAAGTGTTTTACCTTAGGAACCATCGATTAGAAAGCCCCTTAAGCTCATCAATTGGTTCGTAAGGCACAACACTTGGTGAAGGTTTTGCAAATGAGAATATAAGTAGAGTGGGTTTAACCACAGAGGAAACTCCGTAGTTAATTGCACTGGAGTTGGAGTAGTACTAGAATGGGTGACCTCTCGGGAAGTCCCAGTGCTTCACCTCTATGAGAATCAGCTAGAGCCAATGAGTGATAACTGTTCCATTCATTCTCATGAGAGATGGGTTCATGTGAACCACTACTCATGAATCACGGGTCAATGAGTTTGACTCAAAAAACTACACAGTTGAATCTTGATAGCAATATCACAATTTGACTTGCTGTGGAAAATATCTCCTACTTATTAATTGATGAGCTTAAGGGGCTTTCTAATGAATGGTTCATAAGGAATAATACTTGGTGAAGGTTTTGCAAATGAGGATGCAAGTAGAGTGGGTTTAACCATGGAGGAAACTCTGTAGTTAAGCATGCTCAAGCCGGAGTGGTACTGGGATGGATGACCTCCCAGGAAGTCCCAGTGCTTCACCTCCCTAAGCATCACCTAGAGCCAATGAGTGCTAACTGTTCCATTCATTCTCATGAGAGATCCATTTGATAAAGCTTGGTGAAATAACCTCAAACATTTTGAAGCATCTATTGGATTCTATCACCCAAAAGGAAGATGGATTTCCCAATTCAGAAATTCCCAGCCACCATCTTTTATAAATTTATCTGGATCATCTAAAATGGTCTTCAAAATTGGCCACCAGTTCAAGTTCATTTTGCTTTCATAATACTTTATATCCATTGAGTTTAGCCATTCTTTGATGCCATCAAGAGAAGATTGAGGAATAACATCAATGCGGAGTACATCCCGCTTGAAGTCTTTGAAAACAATAGCCATATCAAATGTCTTTTGCCCAAGTCCTACTCTCTCAAGGTTAACTATCTCAATCTCACTAATGGTTATTACTAAGAAAGGAAATTCCACCAACTCTACCAAATAGTTTACAGTAGGAACAATAAAATCAGAGGCTTTGAAAGGAACTCCATGAAAACCTAGCTCTCTAAATGGTATATCAAACTCCAGTTCAAAATCTTTTAGATGAGGCTGCTCCCATAGCTCTGTTACTCATTTAACAAACCCTTCAAACTCTCCATTGATTTGATTTTTCCTGTCCCTCTCTTGCTGCTCTTCCTCAATTTCATCAGGATCATACATGGACCTTCTTGCCCCTCCTAAAGTTTGGACCACGTCCATTACTTCCACATAAAACTGGACATCCTTAGTCTTCTTAGTTCCCACCATAATATGGTTATGCAAATGAAAATGAAGCAAAGTAATCATCTCCTTCTCTACTCACTGGAAGAATGTGTGTTTAATATTTTGAGACATGATATCAGCTCTCTGTTCTTCTATCATGGTTGAATACTGAAATCCATTATAGTGGGCCTCCAGAGTTCTAGTCATCTTTCTTCCTCTTCCACCAAATGCTAGCCTGATCCACAAGTTTGCCAACCTAATTGGCTTTGTTTTTGAAAGCTGAAGTTTCTTCTAAGTCACCAGTGTAGGTCTCTCTTCCTTTTTAGACTCTATCATAGCTACAGACCGTCTGTGGGATTTGATCATTTGTACCACTTGGTTGATGATGAAGGGGCATCCAGCAGGGCACCTGAGCCTTGGAGTGGAATGGCATTCAGAGATGTTCAAGTGCAATGTTAGACTCAATATTCAAAGAAAAATTCATAATCAAGTCTAAAGGTCATTGTAATGTAATAAGGAATAATTCAGTATGTAAGCAAGATATGGATGTACAAAAAAAACCAGTGAGCTATTTAACAAATCCCCAAAAGAAATCGATATCAAGAATGTAGCGAAAAAGATGTGAGTAGAATGGAAAAAGATGTGAGATGCATGAACATCAAAGATTAATATGGCTAGAAGATACAAGCAATGAACTGTTCATGGGTTCCAAGCACTTAAAAAATGTGGAGTTCAGTTAGCCTGTAGTAGCAAGCTAAAAAAATTCTTTCAAGTCATTGATTCAGTTTGCCATGTTTATTGACCTCAAATTTGGTCTTTTCATTAACCTGTAATTCATGAGTAGTGGTTTACATGAACCCATATCTCATGAGAATGAATGGAACAGTTAGCACTCATTGGCTCTAGGTGATGCTTACGGAGGTGAAGCACCGAGACTTCCCGGGAGGTCATCCATCCCAGTACCACTCCAGCTCGAGCACGCTTAACTACAGAGTTTCCTCCATGGTTAAACCCACTCTGCTTGCATCCTCATTTGCAAAACCTTCACCAAGTTTTATGCCTTATGAACCATTCATTAGAAACCCCCTTAAGCTTGTCAATTAATAAGTAGGAGATATTTTCCACAGCAAGTCAAATTGTGATATTGCTATCAACATTCAACTGTGTAGTTTTTTGAGTCAAACTCATTGACCCATGATTCATGAGTAGTGGTTCACATGAACCCATCTCTCATGAGAATGAAAGGGAACACTTAGCACTCATTGGTTCTAGCTGATGCTCACAAAGGTGAAGCACCGGGACTTCCCGAGAGGTCACCCATCCCAGTAGTACTCCAACTCGAGCGCACTTAACTATAGAGTTTCCTCTATGGTTAAACCCACTCTGCTTGCATTCTCATTTGCAAAACCTTCACCAAGTGTTGTACCTTATGAACCATCGATTAGAAATCCCCTTAAGCTCATCAACTGGTTCATAAGGTGCAACACTTGCTGAAGGTTTTGTAAATTAGAATGCAAGCAGAGTGGGTTTAACTAGGGAGGAAACTCTGTAGTTAAGTGTGCTCGAGTTGGAGTAGTATTGGAATGGGTGACCTCTCGGGAAGTCCTGGTGCTTCACCTCTGTCAGCATCACCTACAGCCAATGAGTGCTAAGTTTTCCATTCATTCTTATGAGAGATGGGTTCATGTGAACCAGAGTATCAAAACCCGCAGTGAGTCAGGCAAGTTATCCTGACTCGCGGGTCGAGCCATGGCTCCTGGGTTTTGGTGACCCAGTTGAGTCATGGGCCGAGTTATGGGGCATGACCCGTGTGACTCACCAAGTTAGCGGGTCATGGCCATAACTCACGGATCCATGCCTCATGACCCACGCCGCGGCAAGCCTGAGCCATAGAGTTGTCAACAACAGTGATATACATGTTGTTGAAGGATGAGAAAAATTGTGACAATCACTTAGAACAAGACAATAATCTACTATTTCAAGAAGGAAGACTGTGCCAATGATGCAGTCATAATAACAATGATATGAGCAATAATCCATGAATGAGAGCAGCAAACAAAAGGATGTAGAAGACAGTATGCTGGAGGACAGTGGCTTTCATTTTTATGACAGTGATAAAAAATGGAGAAATGCAGAAGAATATCGGTGAAAATCATGACTGTTATGAGAGGACATGATAATTAACAAATAGTCACATCAATGTCTAAGGACATTGATCATCTTCATGAATCTCTAATGACAGTAGGCTTCATGAATTTTTGATGATAGTAGTCTTCAGTGAGTGTTCAAGGATAGTGTTCAAAGAAAGAAGATAGCAAATAGAAGAATGAATCCTAAAGTAGTCATTAGTCATGAAAAGTCACTGATAAAAGATGATTAAAAGCAGTGTTTTGCAATGTGATAGCAGTGAAAAGAAAATCGATCAGAGCAGTGATGTATAGCAGTGATTACATGATGAAACAATGACATATACTATTAGAAACAATGACATTCACTGTTAGAGCAGTCACAATAAGGATCAGAATAGTAAGTGAATGATAGGTCATGAAGAGCAGTCCAAGGAATGTCAAAAAAGTTAGCCAATGAATAAATAAGAAGAATCATAAAGAAATGAGAACAGCTGACAATGTATCACAAGAATATTAGTTAGAACAGCCATGATTCATCAATGAGCATTCATGAGTTGTTAAAGGGAATAGTAGGACAAACACCTTGGGACAATGAAGATTGAAATGCTAAGAATCAATGATCCACAAGATTCAAATTGGAGAAATGGAATGAAGACAGTGAATGCAATGGAAAAAATAGTGATCAAATTGCCTTGGTTATTGATTGAATCTACACATTTGAATATCTATATATATTGAACTAGCAAATAAGAAAAGATGTGACTGTTCACATTAGAAATGACATGTTAGTTCATAATGAAGTGACGTGACTATTCATAACAATTACCATTCATTCCCTTCATTATCAATTATACTTTGTTCTCTTAACCATATCCTTTAGATGTTATTTGACCTTTAGATGTGATGTGATGTGTTTTTAAGCTTTATTCAATAATGGGTGCCTGAAACAAGTTTTAAATTTTAAGAAATCTCTTTTTTTTTTTTTTGCCGAGTCATAGCCGAGTCGTTGCCAAGTCATCGGTGAGTCATGGGTCGAGTCGGCCTTGCCGAATTTGAGTTTTGATTCATTGGTGTGAACCACTACTCATGAATCACGGGTCAATGAGTTTGAATCAAAAAACTGCACAGTTGAATCTTGATAGCAATATCACAATTTGACTTGCTCTGGAAAATATCTCCTACTTATTAATTGATGAGCTTAAGGGGCTTTCTAATGAATGGTCCATAAGGCATAACACTTGGTGAAGGTTTTGCAAATGAGGATGCAAGCAGAGTGGGTTTAACCATGGAGGAAACTCCGTAGTTAAGCATGCTCGAGCTGGAGTGGTACTGGGATGGATGACCTCCCGGGAAGTCCCGGTGCTTCACCTCCGTAAGCATCAACTAGAGCCAATGAGTGCTAACTATTCTATTCATTCTCATGAGAGATGGGTTCATGTAAACCACTACTCATGAATCACAGGTTAATGAAAAGAACTCTGAATTTCTGAATTGGGAAATCCATCTTCTATTTGGGTGATAGAATCCAATAGATGCTTCAAAATGTTTGAAGTTCTTTCACCAAACTTTATCAAATGGATCTCTCACGAGAATGAATGGAATAGTTAGCACTCATTGGCTCTAGGTGATGCTTACGGAGGTGAAGCACCCAGACTTCCTGGGAGGTCATCCATCCCAGTACCACTCCATCTCAAGCATGCTTAACTACGGAGTTTCCTCCATGGTTAAACCCACTCTACTTGCATCCTCATTTGCAAAACCTTCACCAAGTGTTATGCCTTATGAACCATTCATTAGAAAGCCCCTTAAGCTTGTCAATTAATAAGTAGGAGATATTTTCCACAGCAAATCAAATTGTGATATTGCTATCAAGATTCAACTGTGTAGTTTTTTGAGTCAAACTCATTGACCCGTGATTCATGAGTAGTGGTTCACACAAACCCATCTCTCATGAGAATGAATGGAACACTTAGCACTCATTGGCTCTAGCTGATGCTCACAAAGGTGAAGCACCGGGACTTCTCAAGAGGTCACCTATCCTAGTACTACTCCAACTCGAGTGCACTTAACTATGGAGTTTCCTCCATGGTTAAACCCACTCTGCTTGCATTCTCATTTGGAAAACCTTCACCAAGTGTTGTACCTTATGAACCATCAATTAGAAAGCCCCTTAAGCTCATCAACTAGTTTGTAAGGCACAACACTTGGTGAAGGTTTTGCAAATGAGGATGCAAGCAGAGTGGATTTAACCAAGGATTAAACTCCATAGTTAAGTGCACTCGAGTTGGAGTAGTACTAGGATGGATGACGTCCCAGGAAGTCCCGGTGCTTCACCTCCGTAAGAATCACCTAGAGACAATGAGTGCTAACTATTCCATTCATTCTCATGAGAGATCCATTTGATAAAGCTTGGTGAAAGAACTTCAAACATTTTGAAGCATCTATTGGATTCTGTCACCCAAATGGAAGATGGATTTCCCAATTCAGAAATTCCTAGCCACCATCTTCAATAAATTTATCTGGATCATCTATAATGGTCTTCAAAATTGGCCGCCAATTCAAGTTCATTCTTCTTTCATAATACTTTATATCCATTGAGTTTAGCCATTCTTTGATGCCATCAAGAGAAGATTGAGGAATAACATCAATGGGGAGTACATCCCACTTGAAGTTTTTGAAAACAATAGCCATATCAAATGCCTTTTGCCCAAGTCCTACTCTCTCAAGGTTAACTATCTCAATCTCACTAATGGTTATTACTAAGAAAGGAAATTCCACCAACTGTACCAAACAGTTTACGGTAGGAACAATAAAAGAAGAGGCTTTGAAAGGAACTCCATGAAAACCTAGCTCTCTAAATGGTATATCAAACTCCAGTTCAAAATCTTTTAGATGAGGCTGCTCCCATAGCTCTGTTACTCGTTTAACAAACCCTTCAAACTCTCCATTGATTTTATTTTTCATGTGCCTCTCTTGCTGCTCTTCCTCAATTTCATCGGGATCATACATGGACCTTCTTGCCCCTCCTAAAGTTTGGACCACATCCATTACTTCCACATAAAACTGGACATCCTTAGTCTTCTTAGTTCCCACCATAATATGGTTATGCAAATGAAAATGAAGCAAAGTAATCATCTCCTTCTCTACTGGCTGGAAGAATGTGTGTTTAATATTTTGATACATGATATCAGCTCTCTCTTCTTCTCTCATGGTTGAATACAAAAATCCATTATAGTGGGCCTCCAGAGTTCTAGTCATCTTTCTTCCTCTTCCACCAAATGTCAGCCTGATCCACAAGTCTGCCAACCTAATTGGCTTTGTTTTTGAAAGCTGAAGTTTCTTCTGAGTCACCAGTGTAGGTCTCTCTACCTTTTCAGACTCTGTCATAGCTATAGATCATCTATGGGATTTGATCATTTGTACCACTTGGTTGATGATACAGGGGCATCCAGCAGGGCACCTGAGCCTAGGAGTGGAATGGCATTCAGAGATGTTCAATTGCAATGTTAGACTCAATATTCAAAGCAAAATTCATAATCAAGTCTAAAGGTCATTGTAATGTAATAAGGAATAATGCTATAAAAGCAATGTAATAAGTGAAAATCCCATGTAATGAGTCAAAATGTCATGTAATGGTCATATAGGGTTAAGGTCTAAGTGGTTTTAGGTTTATAGGCATTAAATGGGTCCTTGACAAAGAATAGTCTCAATGACAGAGACATAGGATCAGTCTTCAAAAAAGGAGCATTGATTGAGGATACATTACCTTGAGACTGAGATCTTCAAAAGGTTGCAGTCAAATGGAAGATTACAATCTCAAAGGAATATAGGAGAAATGTTTGGAGACAAAACAGTGAGAGAGGCTTTACTCAAAAAATTCATCCAAGAAGGTGAGTACCTGGAAGATGGTTTGCTTCAAGGAAGTTAGAATACTATTTCCTCAGTTTGATTGTTACAGTAGAGGATAGAGAGCAGCTGTTACAGGGTTCTTTGCTCTTGAGTAATTTGAACCTCAAAGGTAGAGCTCTTCTCATCTCTTTAACATTACAAGTGGCTGTTTAAAGAAGATTTCTAGGTTTGGATGGTCCATAGTAAAATTTCCCAAAGAGTGTATCGAGTCTTCCCACATAACATTTTAAGCTTGATGGCAACATAGGCAAAAAAAAAGTTTCTAATTAGATTTTAACAAAATTTTAGCCCTTCCATTATATTCATATTATTTAACATCTTCATATTCACCACTGTAGCTTGCAAGGTGATTCATCAAATTAAAAACAAAGCCTCCATGGCTTCTTACAACCTTTGAGTATTGTAAACTATAAGTAATATTCAGTAGAGAAATATAGCGAGGTAAGTGAGGACATTCTTCATTATAAGAATGAAATGATAGACAAGGGTAACTCTCAGGTTTAGTCTTTAACCATGCAAACTATAATTGTAGAGACTGGCCTAGTTATTACCATTGACATTCAATTATCTATTGAGCTTATGAGATTGGAGAAGAGAATTGCAAACTACAACACCCTCACCAATTATAAGAAATAGCCAATTTGGTCACATAATTTCAGTGAACTTTTCCTTTTGAAGATTCTCCATGAGATCTGACCCAGGGTTGCTCAATGCAAGCTAAAGATCATGTATACTCCTTGTTAGTATAATTCACATTGTTTACAATACAAAATAGATTTTTGTTAAATTTTGTTATAACATAAAGATAGTCACACTTATTTAAAACTTGTAAGCTTGGTGAGCACTTGGATTTTTATTGATTTATATGTAGGTTCTAGGCCAGTAATGAAACAGTATGCAATTTAAAAAGGTCAAAGTTTAGAGTTTACTATTTAAACCAAAATTCTATGAAGTGTTGATATAGTTGACATGTTTTATACAAAGTACATATTGCTGAACACGTTTAAACAACACATTCTAAGCTTTCATTTCTTTGGTTGATTTATTAGGAATTCTTTTACTTAATTCAATAAGACCCACTTATTAAATTTATTAGGAATGCTATTACTTAATTCAATAATACCCACTTATTAAATGATTTTAGATGAATGACATAAACAAATAAAAAATTAAAATAAATTGTTTAAACCAAAATAATATTTTGTTCAAACCAAAATTATGATAATAGTTACCTGAAGGCCTTTCAGTTCAATTATTCTCTTGAGCTCTTTGAGCATTTTGATTCCATTGGTGTCAATAGTGGTTACAGCTGCATAAGCGAAAAAAGAGAATGAAAAGCAGCACCAAAGTACAATACAAACCAAACCTACTGGAGTTTGACCATATACAGCTGTATATCTAAATCCCAGAATAAAGGAAACAAGAATGGTTGTATATGATAAAATTAGGGTGCATTTATTCCATTTTATTCTGCTCCATAGTTTTGTTACTAGAAAACTAATTACAAGTGAAGGGAAATCCTTTTACAAAAAAGAAATGATGCATCAAATATGTAAGCTTTCAGAACTTATGGCCCATATCTATAATAACATACTACAAAGTGTCTTCCTTCAGCTTGGCAAGATGCTCCTCTTCATCCATTATCCATCTCATTATCCTGCATACATTGTAAACTTTATTAAGGTCCCCAATAAACAATCCATGTAATGAAGACTGTGGATTAGAGATGTTTCAAAGTAGAAGAGCTCAGAAGAGAAGGGTTATGGTGAATGGGTGCTCATGACATTGCTATTGCTTGGATTACTCAAAACATCAAATAACAAATAATATATAAAGTTATAAACTGTTAAAGGGAGGGAGAACAGTAGTCGTATGGACTATCTTCTTCAATATCAAATACCATCATGCAATTCATTAAAATATTATGCTTAACATAATATATTCTAAAAATGACATTTTTGAAATTCTACCAAAACTTAATCTAAAAATGACTACTATTCAAAAGATGAGTTATTCAAAAGATGGGTTATTTGAAAGACGGGTTATAAATAATTGAATCAAGCATGACTACATTCAGGAAGCTGCATGACTGAATTCAGGAAGCTGAACCTACACATAGGACATTCATTATGTCTATTGAAAAATAAGCTTTTAAAATAAACATAGACAAATCACCTTTCTCTTAAGTAGCTTGAATTGGAAAAATAGATTCAAGCTACAATGCTTTGAATTCAATAAAAACTTAGAATTAAATAATATTTTGTAGCTTAGCAATTTAGGAGTGCTGGAGTGATTACCAGTTGTGATGTAGAAAGATGTGCATGAACCTTCAATGTTCATCGTGTCAATGGCAATCATCTCTTTATTGCCATCAATATTGTAGTTCTTGAACAGTGCAAAAGTTCTGCCAACTGCTATTCCTTCCTGTACGGGAATAATTCAAATCAACTAGAGGTAATAAATTACTAGCTAATGAACATAATTATAAATCTTTGATGAGCTGATCTTTTAAACTTTTTTCTTGCAAATTCCACCTTTTAAGGAAAAACACAAAATTGTTAGATATAGCCACTAAAAGAAAAGACCAGAATGAAAGGAAAAATAATGTACCAATTAATGATATGAAAAAAAAATAGTGGGATAAACTTAGTTCACTTATGATGTTCCACCTTTTACGTATGGTGGGCCCAAATATATGCAATGTTAGGTCATAAAGTTTCTTATAAAACATATCATTTCCTGCAAAAAATGTCATGGGATAATCAATCCAAAACTTGTTATGAATAGGTAAATGCATATTACAATATAAAAAATAATTATTTAAAGTACCTGGAATCTAAGGACATTTTATAGGCATTGATTCATTATTGTCAATCAATAATGACATCTGCGTCGCACCCGTGCTAGTAACACAGGTAGATCCAAGAAATGGTGGTGAATTATCACCAATACATGCAGATTGATCAGTATCTGGTGTACCAAGCGGTGCCACCGGGGTATCTCCTGCTCCAAACAAATAATCCACTATGTGATGCACCCAAGATTAAAGTACACCAGATACTGATCAATCTACATGCATTGGTGATACCCACTTGATGTCGCCTTTGGTCTCATCATCATAAGAACATGACCCCCCATTAGCAAGGAAATATTGCATGCATTTGTCAAATTTTTTTCTAATCTTTTGCCGCATCAACCTGTACTGAGTGGTCAACAACAAGATCCATAGGTACCTGCAATCATAAAGTTGATAAATACCAATAGTTGGCGTAAAGAAGAAAAAATACCATAAACAATAGCATTTCAAAAATGACTAAGAAATATATATTTGATCTAGAATTTAAAGTAATAAAGACAAAAAGAGCAGAGATAAAGCAATTGTGATTAAATAGTAATCTTCAAAAACCTATGTTGTTAATCTTTCCATCATACAATGTATTAGGATTTATTGAAGAATATAAACACACAAAAAAATTGACAAGAAAATAATGTAGCACATAGACTTAGAGTCCCTAAATCTTCAACAAAATATGGAATGCAAAGCCAACACAATGAATTTCCATTTCTCAAGCATAAGAAATTCAAGCTTATTTCTCATGGAACAGCACAAGACAGAAACAAAGATGTATAGGAAAACACAGTGTGGTATCAATGTACTAATCTACCCCATAGGTACAAAAGAGACATACTAAAATACACCCATAGTTCAATTATTAAGTGTTATTTTTATCTTTTCAAATATTTGAAAAATGTATGGCTATCAAATACAAAGCTTTATGCTCAATAAATAAAAGGTAAGGTTTTGAACATGTAGATCCACTTGTTATCTGAGGTTCGAATATATCGTAAACTCAAGCGAATTAAACTGGAACTCCTGGAGGGGAATTGGATTTCTATTTTAGCACAAAATAGAAACATGATGAGAAATGATGAAAATGTTTTATTTTTCACTAAGCATAAGATATAGAAACTAAAGAAAAAGTGCCACCATTTTATACTAAAATGAACTAAAACAGTCTTTCAAAATATGAAGGCAACAACAATACTTACGGATAGGGACCATAAATCTTTACTTGATGAATATGGGTATCCTGTCCATTTTGATGATTAGACAATACAACAAGCTGCAACATAAATGTTTGCACAAATACATCCTTCAAATGAATTAACAAAGGAAAATCTGTAAGTCTAAGAAGAATGGAAAATGTTTAATTAAACAAGATCACCATCACAAAAATCTGTAAGTCTAAGAAGAATGGAAAATGTTTAATTAAACTAGAGATGTTACCAATCTCTCTTGGAATCTGACCAACGAAAATAGAGTCATACAAGATTAAATGCCTTAAATTGTTGAGCTTGTGAAAGTGTGATGGGATGGCAAGAGGAGGGAAGAAGGCATTGTGACTGAGGTCCAAGTGCTCTAGATAGTGTAGTTGGAATAGTCTCCCATGAAGTTGCCTCCACATCATGAATGGATAGATTATCTAATCTTGTGCGGTACCTCTTGTCTTGGCTCTAGCAATGGCTGTGCTGGTTTCAAAAATTCTAATTTAGAAATGTATAATTCTATTAAAATAAAAGCATTAAAAATTTGATTGTTTCCAAGAAAACATAGATTGAAATGAATGTTGAAAACCATACCAGAAATATGAAGTATGTTTCTACCATACTTCTTTGCCGTATGAGGTGAGTTTAAAACTCATATCAAGCTGAAGAATCTCAAGCATAGCGTAACAAAAAGGAATGATAATAAGACACCTGAATGTGAATCTAGATCACAAAATCCTCCATATGCACCACTGCTAACATGTACATGATCCCAAAACCATGTATTTCTTTGTATCAAAATGATGTAATGTAGGAGAATAGAGAATCTTGGTGAAGGAGCAGTGTTGGATGATAATTTGTTGATGGAGGTTAAGCCTGAACAGACACCAGTCATGTTGAAAGTTGGTTGCTTTGTGATTGAAGAGGTTTGGTGATGGATTACCTATAAGGGGGTCTATAGTGAGGTGTTTACATAGGTAGTTTGGCCTGGAGTTGATGGGAGGGGTCCTTTTGATCAAACCCTCATGGTATGTCCCTAAAAGCAAGGGTTTGGTGGCAAACGAGTTAAGTGAAGGGTGGAGACTTGGTGAGTTGGAAATGTGTCATTTCTCAACCTCTATAATGACTGTTTCAACCTTTTGAGTCTTGGGAGCAAGTGGAGTTAGGGGTTGCTATGTAAAAGTGGAGAATTAGGCCTGGTGAGGATAGGCTAGGGGTATTGGATCTTGGGTATGGTCCAAAGGAGTATAGGTTGAATCTTTCAAAGGATTTAAAGAGCCCAAATGGGTATTTAGATAATATTTGAGTTTACTTATTTTTTTGGGGAAAGTAAGAGGAAAATTCAATTTAATGACTGGTGAGGGCTACAAGCTTCAAGGACTGATTGTGTGTGTTGGATAGAAGATGGGTTGTCCAAATCAAATGGGTTGTGGGAATATGGTGGATAGGTCATAAAAAGATGTTTTGTGAATTTAAAATGAAGGTTGGATTCTTGTGTGAAGGTTTGGTGTTTGAGAGAAACTAGGTACACTTGGGAGTCAAGGCATTGAGGGATATTGAGGTAAAGAAGCAATTGCAAAGTGGAGTGGATTTGTTGTCTGAGGTAATTGATATGGATGCCACACACTAGCTCTGCATTAGGTTGCAAGCAAAGTGGGCTTAACGTTGGAGGAACCTTTGTAGTAAAGAGCACTTGAACTAGAATAATATTGGGATGGGTGACCTGCTGGGAAGTAGCATTGTCTAAAATGAATCAAGGCAGTGAACCTGTTGCAGAGGAGTGTTTGGTTGATATCCTAAAGTCAAGAACTTCTTATTTATCCTCGAGTTGAACTCTAGTTCCTTGAGTAGATTCCAAGACATTGTTGAATCCTCGAGTTGAACAGGGTTCCTTAAGGGGATATTAGAAGGCTCTGCATCAAAAACTCTAAGCTTGTCTTTAAAATTTGAGCTTCACTTGGTTTCAAGAATAGTTTAATATTCTCTACTAAACAAGGCCAACCACATGAAGGTGGAAGCTCATTTGGCCCCTCCCCCCCCCCTAACATCACTCTAAATTCCCCATTAACATTTAATAACATTCATTCATTCATTCATTCATCTGGCATTTTTGAAATATAACATTCAATCATTATATTCACATGATAACATTCATTAACACATAAAATTCATTAACACACAACATTCATAAATAATTCATTAACACATAATTCATTAACACACAACATTCATGAATAATTCATTAACACATATTAACACACATCATTCATCAACATTACTAGTACAAAATTACATCCATTAAGACAAAGTTCTTTCATTAGCAATAAATGTTAATTACAATCATTTCTTTTTGGGTTTATTGCTATTTTTTTTAATCATATAATTTCTAAGAGGAAGATCAATGTCCTCATCATTCCCCTCCTCTATTGAGTCTAATCCCAACGTGTGTCTCCTCCTCATCTATTCAGGAATAGGAGGCCGTTGTGCTGAAGGGGGGTCTGCTACAATAACTACTTCATGAGTTAAATTCACACTTTTATATTATTGAATTACAAGTATTTATGTAAGTAAAAGAACTATAAATCAAAAAATTAATTTAAAAGAACAAAACATAGATTTTCTTTACCTGAATGTGCCACATGATCTACATGGTGATCAGTTTGAACATCCTCCGGCACTCGTTCAGCGTGACCTGATTCTGTATCCTCTAAAATATACAAAAAAATGTTACACCAAGTTCAATTTAAGATGTTAAATTATATTAATAATTACATAATTAGTTTTAAATAGAAAATGAGCACCTCCTTGGATAGTATGATCCACATCAGCGGCTTCATGATGTGGCGCTGTAGGCTGCATTGCAATGTAATGGACATTATTATCAAATTGATTGTTGCTCAAGTATTCAATTTCTAATATATTTTTTGGCATATTTACCTGTGCACATGATGTAGGAGACTCTTCGGTTGGGCCAGTGGAAGCTTGCCATAGGTGTTCAGCCACGCCTTGATAGCCTTCCTTGAAGGCAATTTTTCTGTGTTCTTCCGTGGCCTCTAAATTAAAATCAGAGCCTTGCATTTTTTGATTAAACAAAATTATTTGCATTTTATAAATAATTTTTCTCTACAATTCATTTACTGCTACTTACAATGCAAGCTTTAATTTTTGAATATCCACCAGCACCAAGTCTGTGTTGCCCAATCTTTTCCAGCCTGGCCTTTGTTGCCTTTGAAGTGTCCTGCAACCTATGAAAAGTTTGAAAAAATGGTTATAAAAACATGTTTATGGAATAACAAATGAAACTTTGAAATGCTGAACACATCGCCTTCAATGGTGAAAATGTCTAAAACATCATACCAAGATATTATATTGAAAAATGATGATTGCATTCAAAATTTAATTATCATCTCAAAAGTCCATGCCAAACACCATATCACTAGTAGTTAATACTATTGCATACCTTCTCGCATTTGTTGGTGAAAATCCTTTTTGAGTGTCCACTTTCTCCTTTGCATCTAAAATAAATTCACTCCAATCCCTCACTGAAATAAAGGGAGGACACTCATACTTTGGGTTCTAGACGAGACTCTTTCTATATTGGTCCCTCACAGTCTTAAGATTTTTGCAAGCTCTTTCCAAAATTTTCTTCTCATCAAAAATATTATTGCCAAACTCATGATGTAAATCTTTGATGAGCTGATCTTTTAAACTTTTTTCTTGCAAATTCCACCTTTTAAGGAAAAACACAAAATTGTTAGATATAGCCACTAAAAGAAAAGACCAGAATGAAAGGAAAAATACTATACCAATTAATGATATGAAAAAAAAATAGTGGGATAAACTTAGTTCACTTATGATGTTCCACCTTTTACATATGGTGGGCCCGAATATATGCAATGTTAGGTCATAAAGTTTCTTATAAAACATATCATTTCCTGCAAAAAAAGTCATGGGATAATCAATCCAAAACTTGTTATGAATAGGTAAATGCATATTACAATATAAAAAATAATTATTTAAAGTACCTGGAATCTAAGGACATTTTATAGGCATTGATTCATTATTGTCAATCAATAATGACATCTGCATCGCACCCATGCTAGTAACACGGGTAGATCCAAGAAATGGTGGTGAATTTTCACCAATACATGCAAATTGATCGGTAGCAGGTGTACCAAGTGGTGCCACCGGGGTATCTCCGACTCCAAAAAAATAATCCACTATGTGATGCACCCAAGATTAAAGTACAAATTATGAAATCATAATTAGCACAAAACCAAATATAGTACAACAATGATTTACCAGATGCCATAGCCCTTGAAGGCATTGATGTTTGCATGGCCCTTGTGGCCGACATTGCACTCGACAATCTTCTATGGGCAACCTAGCTAGTAGGAGTCTCCTGCAATTGAGGACCTGAACAATACGTTGTTAGCAAAGACATTTTCAAATAATAAAAGTAAGAGTTAACTTGAGAAGTTTTTGAATGTTCCAAAGAAAAAATTCCTTGTAACTTGTCAACTAAAGGATTATTTTACCTAAGGCGGCCAAAGGTCTACTAGTACCAGCCTCATTCGCACATTGTCCTTGACCAGGTACTAGAGATTCCATAAAATCCTACAACAAGAACACATATTACATATATTTTACTTCACAACATAAAAGAGTATAAAATATTAACCTTTATTGAAATTTTGTTATAACTAAAGATTCATTACTGCTTACTTGATACTGATGTCTGAGTGCTTTCAATTCAGTTAGCCTCCTGAGCATCTCCTCACTTGGATTTCTTTCATACAAAATGTTAATTATATCTTTATTGATTTGTTTCATTTTTTTCTTTACCATGATTATAACATTAGGCAAATCTACAAAAAGATCATCATCATCAGGGGTAGCTATTGCCTCTACTGTCGAGGGTGCTTTTCCCTTATCCTGAACATCAAATTGTGATAGGAATATCAGTAAAACTATCATAAAAACTCCAAAACCATAAATAAAATAACGTAATAATATAACATTTTTCAACTATCTAATTTGTACAATTTTAATAAGGTTTACCTTTGCTAAAGAACAAGTGGGAGGAGCATCCTCGTGGCCTCTATCATGTGCAGGATCCATATCATCCTGTGACAAAGATTAAATATAAAAACTTTAGCGAACTAAAAGCAATAGACTTAGCAAAAAAAAACTTATTAATAAAATAGTATATAGTACTTACCACCCTCATGATAGTAACTTTGTTTGTATCTATGCGATTTAAATGATAATCTATTAGCAGTTCTTCCCCTACACTTATTGATTTTATTGCACATACAAAAACTTGATTCCCCTCGCGCGCCTCAAATATGCAATTGGGTTGCTTATTAGTTGATGAAGGTTGCGTACTATTTATAAAACCCACAATATTACCTGTTGCTTTTGGTCTCCCATCAATGTACATTGCAAATCTTTTACTTTGATCATTTTCTTTCCTTTGTATATATAATTAGCTGATAGTGCATACCTACGCATACTTTTTTTATATTGAACAATCCGCATCCAATCATTGTAATTGTAACACGGACCGACATACTCAAACAATTCAACAACTTTATTGTAATATACCTTTATCCCATCCATGGAAAATAGGCCCAAACCATGTAATGAGGATGGAGCAATGTGATATATCCTCTCATTAACATAAAAATCAGTATTAATTGGAGGTAGCTCATTGGGTACCCATTCTTTCTCAATGTGTGTGTACTGAAAGGGCACCTTGATGTCACCTTTGGTCTCATCATCATAAGAACATGACCCCCCATTAGCAAGGAAATATTGCATGCGTTTGTCAAATTTTTTTCTAATCTTTTGACCTCTAGTTGATCTCCCTGTTTTAGCCGTACTACATGTAGAACTTTCATCTAGCATTCCCTCATTTCCCTCATTCGATGTAGATAGATCTGACAAGTACCTATTTTGTGGGTGCTACAATCCATCAAATGAGATATTGCCACGTCAATATATATATATATATAGAATAATCAAGTCGTGACCCATACGTACAGTTCTTCTTTGTCTATACATGAGAGATATAAAATGTACTAGGTTGAAAGTGATTATATATTATATTTCTATACGGTTCTTTGTCTATATATACATTATATGATTATATAATATGTCTATTTATAACATACGTGCTCAGTGATAAACAAGAAGAATATAAGAAAATTATGTCTATTTATTGACTTATACCTGCCGATCCATGTCACTGTGCACGATCCACACCAAAGGGGTCAAATTTACTGCATATGTTAATCATTTATCTTAAGTTAGCTAAATATTACATGATACATATGCTACAAATAACTTAGAAGATAACATGAACAATATGCAACATCGTAAACATGAACAAATTTACCTTATGTATGGAATACAAGATCGTCAACAGAAGGCCGGGGTGACAATGTCTGTAGTCAATTGCCTGTTTGCAAAAAGGGTGATAATCAAATACAAATATACATGTATCAACAGTAATTAATTGAGCATCGTAAACAAAAAATTGGTAATTATAAATCACATATGTCGTAATCATTAGAATTGAATAGAATAAATATGTAACCATTACAATTTAAAGCAAAACATAAATATGTAATCATTAGAATTGAACACAATAAATATGTAACCATTTCAATTATGTCATTGATCATCATCATCATCATCATCATCATCATCATCACCAGCGCCATCACCATCATCACCATCATCACCATCATCAACATCATCACCATAATCATCATCGCCATGATCACCATCACCATCGTCATCACCATCATCATCATCATCATCATCATCATCATCATCATCATCATCATCATCATCATCACCACCATCAACATCATCATCATCATCATCATCATCATCATCATCATCATCATCATCATCATCATCATCATCATCATCATCATCTGCTTCTTCATCATCTTCAGTATCTTCTTCTTCCATAACATTATACTTTATCGGCCTTCCTCTTGGATCATGTCTAACAACAAATGACCAACCCTATTTATGTGGAACCTCTGAGTAAAACACTTGCTCACACTGGTTTGGAAGAACATAGGGCTCATCTCCAACTAGCTCAAATGACCTTGTATTAATCATTGTAAATCCATTATCATGTTGAATAACAGTTCTATCTGGATCATTTTGATTCAGTCGTAGCCTATACCATTTGATGACAAATAGAACTAGTTTGAAGGAGTTAAAGTCACACTCAATTATATCATCTAAGATTCCATAGTATTCATTTTGAGATTGTTGAGGATGTAGGTCATTTCTAGATGATATATTGGTGACCTCAAAAACTGCACTTATCCCAGAATCACAAGTTTTCTTTGTATCATCCAACTTTTTTATACAAAATTTGTGGCCATGATAGTACATAGCTTTGTGGTGCTTGACCTACAATTTTTAAAGTGTGTAAATTATTTTTATCATGAGTTGATATGAAACATACGAGTCATGATCATTAATAAATTTGTACGTACCTATCCACCTCTTAAACCATGTGCTAGATCAATTACCATTGGAGTAACATTGGGATCTCCATTACGATGAGCTTCTCTAACCAATGAAGAAACACCTTCCCATGTTAATGAACAACCATTTTGTTGACATCGTTCAATCCATACCGTCATCCAATCAAGATTGTTTGCAATATACAAATGTATTGCATCCCATTCTCGACCAGCTGTATCAAAAACATCTTAGATTTATTGCATCCAACTCTGGACCAGATTTATAAGAATTAATTAACTACAATAAAATCTTAGATTTACCTCTCACTTTCCTCAATCTACCTTTTCCCATCAAGTGCTCCCCTTCAAATTTGTTAACGGAGTTGAGATCCCAAATATGATCTACATGGATCTTTGCTGCAAACTTAGGAAGATATTCACTAATGTACACCATGGTCTGGTATACCATATATCCCTTTACCATAGAACCTTCAGGATGTGCTCTCTATCAAACCAAGTCTTTCAAAAATTTTAAGTGCCTCTCAACCATCCACATTGACCTAGTTGGTACAGGTCCACACAATTCAATCTCCTCAACTTGATGTAAGAGGTAATGTTCTTGTGTATTGAAAAAAGTTGAAGGTAGACACTTTTGCATTTCACACATAAGAAGAGGAATTTTTCTCTTCCAGTATTTTATATCTTCTTTATTGATTTCTTTAGATGACAACCACCTCATGTATTTTTCAAGATCATATATAACTTGTTTGACACCATTGGCAAAGTGGTGTGGGAGAGATAGAGGTAGAACATACTGTAATATTTGTAAAATGATCTCGTCAATATTTTATAAAAGAATGCAATGAAAACCACAAGCAGTATACAAATATATAGTGAATACAAAGTAATATGAATTACCTTAATAAATATATTCCAATCATGTGTTTTCATCCCTGGCCCAAATTCACTTTTCTTTGATATGAGATCATTTATGTTTGCAGCAAATCCTATAGGAAATCATATTTTCTTTATAATTTCTTTTATAGCATTTCTCTACTGCTCCGACAATAACCATGGAAGAGCACTTGTATCAATCTGGTCTCCATTTTGATTGGATTGAATAAAATTTTTCATTGCATGGTTGGATCCTTCAATTTCACTACAAATTTTGATGATTTGGTCTTTGTCACGCCTTCCATCCAATATTTTCCATAATGTCTTTGTTACATTCTTTCCAATATGCATAGGATCAAACAAATGCATGATTGGGAGTTGCTCGTAGTACGGCAACCTAGTAAATTGTGTAGGATAACTTTTGAGTCCTTTTGGAAGTTGGTCATTGATGCCTTGACGACCTTCACAAGCATCAATTACATCATCAATAAACAAAACACAATATCAAAAGATAAATTTGAAACAAAACCCATCAGATGGAATGACATTACCTCGATGATTTATTTTATTGTATGCCAACTTCCATAGGCGAGGTGTCATTCTCCATGGCTTTGATGTAGTCTCTTCTTTCCCATTGAAAAGATGTTTTTCAGTAATTCGGTACTTATGATTTCTGTGGAGAAAGTGTCTATTCTCATCGAACACCTGCTTTCTCAAACTTTTTGAATGATGAGATTTTGTCTTTGGACCACAAACTGGACATGCAAATTTTCCCTTTGTTTGAAGACCTACAAGATCATGTCTAATTGGATTAAATGTGTTAACTTTGTGTTAGCACTATAACATACCAAAAAAGAGGCGTTATGAAGAGAACATACCACAAAAATCTGTTAGCCCAGGGGCATCATGTATTGTCCATACAAGCATTGCATGAAATTGAAATTGTCTTTGTCCTATTGGTCTAGAGATGTCATATATAGTGACCCCATTTCATAACACCATCAACTCATCCATAAGGGGCTCAATATATACATTGATATCTTTAACTTGGTACTTACCTAGTTGAATGAACAAAAACATTACATAATTATTATGACCATTTTGATGGATTATTAATAATAAATTAATTTAGATGACCATTAAATTAAAATATACCTGGAACAACCAGTGACAACATTATGTGCTCCCTCTTTATGGACAACCAAGGAGGAATGTTATTGTTGATAAAAAAAATAGGCCACACCGAGTAAGTAGATCTCATCTCTCCAAATGGATTAACACCATTCGCTGCCAATGAAAGCTTGAGATTACGAGGTTCTTCTTTAAAGTGTGGCCATTTTTATTCTATTTCCTTAAATGCTGAGCCATCTACAGACATTCACATAATGCCATCTTGACTTCTATTACGTGCATGGTAATCCATAAATTGTGCCAAGCTATTGCACTTGAATAATCATTGCAGACGTGGAATAATGGGAATATGTAGAAGAACCTTGCGAGGCACCTTTTTTTTTATTCGATCTGATTGATATCTACTAATATGACAAATAGGGCATTCTGTTGCAAATTCATGATGTTTATAATATATAATATGATCATTCAGACATGCATGTATTGTTTGATATTCCATTCCAATATCTTTCATAATGGTAGATAATTCTCGGTACGAGCGAGGTAGGATGTTTGATGGTGGTAACAAACACTCACCTACCAACCTACGACCAAAAATATAATTTGTTAATTTAAAGAATATTAATTGCTACATGATTCATCCAATATTAATTGCAAGGGAATTACGACTAAAATAATGAAAAAAGATGACATACCTTAACATACGTGTCATTGCTATGTTGGATAAACCATTCATAACCTTCAGGTTCACCAACAACAATACAACGGCAAGAAGAGTTGTTTCAGAGCCTTCATATAGGGGCTCGTGTGCCTTCTCAAGTAAAGGTACATCAAGCTCTGCATCAACATCATCATCATCTTGATCATCGTGATCATATTGATCTTCTTCATCATCGTGGTCTTCTTCCATGATATCATTACCTTCTACTTCTATGTTCACACCTCCATGTTCCCTCATTTGGAAATCCACATTCTCCAGATTGTCATGGTCCATAACATGAAATTGAGGGACATTGACCTATATGAAAATGATGACCTTATATTAACCATGATCATGTTGTCATCATCAAATCATGTCTTATGTATTTTATAAAATATTAAAATACATACCAATGGATGAAATTCCCCTTCAATGTGACCATGTTGCCTACAATGTTCCTCAGCTATTTTGATTAGATATCTTTGAGTCTTTAAGCCCTTACAAAGTTTGCAAGGACAATAACAGTTTCCATCACCCTTTCTTTTTAAGTTAGACCATAGTCTAGCAATTGTCTCCCTATTTGTTTGTGCGTTGATATCATCAGACATGGTCTTTCTTAAATGGAATGACTCGTTGGTGGAAGAAGGATGATTTGTTTGCAACCTCCTGATAAAAATCGTTAGTGAACAACCATTTTCTCAACCATTTTAATATCGAAAACATCATATGAAATATCTTTATCATTTAGATTTTAATGCTATATTTTAAATTTTAATCAAAATTATGTGTAATATAAGGACCCTATATCACTATTTTACTGAGAGTCAAGCATCAAGTCATCGGTCAGTTAACACAAATTGATATGAAGATCTAAAGATATTTGATACTTCCATCATGACCCATGACATAACTCTCAAGCCTAACATAAATTCATTCATACAAAAGTAGCAACCTGTTAATTTGTTGATAGAACCCTTAATCTTCAAGGAAGTTCAAAAGTTACTTGTTGCAATGATAATTTTTCCTATCCACCACTCCACTTGGGTGGAAAATTTGGTGCATGTATAGAAGAAGAAAGAGGAGATCTATGTTAATTTTTGTAAGCTTAAAAAGGTGTTAGATTGGACACCCTAAGCCTCTGCATCAATTTTATGAGTTCACCTTTCAATAATGTTGAAGTGAGGTATTGGGCCCTCGAGAAATAAGCTTTCAACTTGGTTAGATAATTCAAGAAGTTTAGATAATATATCTTGAGAAGCAATATATATGCCATTATGCCTGACCAAGTGGTCAAGATATTGGTTATGTAGTCAGATTTGGGAGAGCGTCACGAGAAATAGATGGCTATTTTGCAAGAGTTTGATTTAGAGATGCATCCTATGGGATTGGTTTAGAGATGCATCCTATTTGATTTTTGAATTTAGCCACTAGCAGTTCAAAATTTGAAATGTATGGGTCTTTGACCACTTGCATTCTTCAAAGGTGGCCATGACCTTCCGAATGTAACAAACTAATCAAATAGCGTTAAGGTTTTCTTTTAAACCTTTGTATATAAAGCGACGATGTCAAGTTTTCTTCCTGGTTCTTTCCTGATTGAGCTCTTTTTGAATCAGTTTTTATAAATATAAATATATATAGTGGTTCTTCCACTTTTGTCTAAACAAAATAAAATAAAACAAGATACCCTATAAGAAAAGATAATCATCTCCATCTTATCTACATTGATTCTTAGAAAATAACATACTACACAATAAAAAATAACCAATAAATGATAATCATCTCCTTCTTATCTATGTTTATTCTTATCTCTTTTATATATAATCAATTTTAGAGAATGAAATAGTATGCAATAAATGATAATCACCCCCCTTATGAAAAACAAGATAATCATCTAAGTTCAATATTCTAAAAAACAAGATGCCACTTGCAATAAAGTGACCATCTCCCTTCTATGTACGATGATTCTATAATTGAGTAAACTCTAATTCACAAGTAAAAAAATTCATACTATAATTTAGAAGGTCTAATTCACAAGTAAATAAATTCTTGGCAGCTCCTACATAACAAATTTTTAAAAATATATTGCACATTGAATCAATTTAAACCCAAGATGTATTTAAATTAAATTAAAAAATATATTCAAATTTAGATAAATCAACATGATAGATCATCAATATATCACTAAGTCTACAATAAGCAACATTTTGTTACTTAATTCTTCCTTGGTTAACCCCATCTTCTCTTCTGTGAAACATAATAAACAATCACTAACAAGCTTCTAACATCTTGTATGTTTCCATCTTCTGCAATGACTACAAAATATCTCCTACAAAAAATTCACACAAAAACTCAAGTATAAAAATTAGAAGCACTTTGAACCTAGATATATATTAAATACTTTTGGAGGAGTTGTTTAAAGCTAACTACACATGTAAATGCATGCACGATAAAAATGTGATATAAATAAACATACCTATTTTAGTGGATGTTGACATATAGTCATAATAATTAGAAATATTGAAAATGAATGTCTTCAAAGATTTTATCTTTGTCGTATACCTATGCAAAGATGGATGCAAAATATTGAAGCATATCGAGTATGCAATCTATTTGTCAAATGTTAAAAAAAATAATAGATCTTTTAATCTCAAATCTATAAAACATCACATATCCCAAATAATAACCAAATACAAATTATAATTTTTTTCCAAATATGGGACAATTTACTCTTAGCTTTTTTGGATAAGTATCTTGCTAATTTTTTGGTTCCTCATGCCTCTCTTCTTTTTAAATCCAAAGACCAAGAAGGTAAAAAAAAGAGAAGAAAAACCTACATCATCTCCATTTTTATTTTCTCATTTAAATGAAAATGAGGACTTTAGCATTCTCACCCCACAATTTGGAAATTTCTAAGTAGGGACTAAGTGACTACTCCACTAGACTAAGCAGGATAAATGGATGCAAACACATGAATCCTTCCATCAATTCATAGATACATTAATTGTTACAATATTTTCAACTTGAAACTAATTAAATAATTTAATATTTTATCTTTCATTTGTAATAGAGCTCTAGTCACCTCCATCAATATATTAATAATTAGAAATAAATTTTCACACATATACTTTGTGCTAGCTCTTCAAATGAGGACATTAATATGCTTGCAAAGATCATAAATATAGTCATTGCACATATGCTAACAAATACTAAGCAAGTTTCTTATAAATATGTCTATAATCAAAGATTCTTGCCTCTATTATTTGATAGGTATATCTGCCTTTCTCATCATGCCCAGTGAAATGAGGATAGTCTCTCTAAAGACAACATGATAATGTACACTTACTGTAAGGATAGTCACAAATGAGGACAGTCACTGTAAAGACAACATGATAATGTACACTCACTGTAAGGACAATCACAAATGAGGATAGTCACTCTAAAGACAACATGATAATGTACACTCACTGTAAGGACAGTCACAAATGAGGACAATCACTCTAAAGACAACATGATAATGTACACTCACTTTAAGGATAGTCACAAATGAGGACATCTTATAGTGAGTGTACATTATCATGTTGTCTTCATAGTGACTATCCTCATGTGTCATAATATTAGAAGTTCACAAAATTATTTTTGTGAACTGTAATATTATTTTTGTTTTGTAATTTTTGTGACCTTGTGTAATTTCACAAAATGAGAAGTTCTCACATTGACTGTCCCTTGTGTAATTGCCACTTGAATGAGGACAGTCACTGTAAAGACAACATGATAATGTACACTTACAGTGAGTGTACATTATCATGTTGTCTTTAGAGTGACTATCCTCATTTGTTGAAGAAGAAAAGCATTAATGTGGTTCAATAGCAATACATTCAAGTGGCAATTACACAAGGGAGAATCACTGTGAGATGTCCTCATGTGTGACTGTCCTTGTCACAAATGAGGACATCTCACAGTGACTATCCCTTGTGTAATTTCACAAAATGAGAAGTTCTCATAGTGACTATCCCTTGTGTAATTGCCACTTGAATGAGGACTGTCACTATAAAGACAACATGATAATGTACACTTATAGTGAGTGTACATCAACATGATAATGTACACTTATAGTGAGTGTACATTATCATGTTGTCTTTAGAGTGACTATCCTCATTTGTTAAAGAAGAAAAGCATTAATGTGGCTGAATAGCAATACATTCAAGTGGCAATTACACAAGGGATAGTCACTGTGAGATGTCCTCATTTGTGACTTTCCTTACAGTGAGTGTACATTATCATGTTTTCTTTACAGTGACTGTCCTCATTTGTTGAAGGAAAAAAGCATTAATGTGGTTCAATAGCAATGCATTCAAGAGGCAATTACACAAGGGATAGTCACTGTGAGATGTCCTCATTTGTGACTGTCCTTACAGTGAGTGTACATTATCATGTTGTCTTTACAGTGACTATCCTCATTTGTTGAAGGAAAAAACCATTAATGTGGTTCAATAGAAATGCATTCAAGTGGCAATTACACAAGGGATAGTCACTGTGAGATGTCCTCATTTGTGACTATCCTTATAGTGAGTGTACATTATCATGTTGTCTTTAGAGTGACTATCCTCATTTGTTGAAGAAGAAAAGCATTAATGTGGTTCAATAGAAATACATTCAAGTGGCAATTACACAAGGGAGAATCACTGTGAGATGTCCTCATGTGTGACTATCCTTGTCACAAATGAGGACATCTCACAGTGATTGTCCCTTGTGTAATTTCACAAAATGAGAAGTTCTCACAGTGACTATCCCTTGTGTAATTGCCACTTGGATGAGGACTGTCACTATAAAGACAACATGATAATGTACACTTATAGTGAGTGTACATTATCATGAAAACATGATAATGTACACTTACTGGTGCAGAGCACCTAAATTCCATCAGCAATTCCATCAGATGTTATCAGACTTTTCACATTCTATCCAACTTGGACTCCTTGCTTGGCAAGAACACACACTGTTTGCAGGTTCCTTGTATGGGATAGCAAAATCTTTGAATGGTTTTAATAAATTAATATAAGATGTTTTGTTTTTAATAAAGGTTAAAGGATTGATTTTATAATCTCCTTATAACCCATTGAAATGTATGGACACAAGACCTCTTGGTGCACTTATAAACCTTGGGTATCGATTGGTCCCTTGGATTAAATTTTGTTATCTAGGTGTCTGTAGGTGTTTTAAGAGTGTTTGAAAGTCTAAAACATCAAATAAGGTCTTTTAGTCTTCCAAAACAAACTTTTTGTCTTACCCGACAAAAGTTGTTTTAAAGTTGTAATGCAACTTTTAAAGTTGCTAAGCAATTTTGAGTTTGAATTCGTTAAATGGCTACAACCATAAAAATGGTTAATCCAATGGTGGGGAGAGCCTATTTAGGCTTCCAAATGACTGAGGAAATTGAAGAGATCCTCATTGTATTCAAATTGCTTTCAAATCAATAAAACTACCTGTTTCAGAGTAATTTTCTGTGCAAATCACAGTGACAGTATGGTGTACGGATGTGAAGGGGTGATCAAAACCTATCTGAAAGTTGGAGCATCTCCATTTTATGCTTTTAGAATTGGTTTGATAACTTCAAGTCATTTTATATCAGAGTTATTCAATTTTCTTGTCTGCTGGTCTGAGAAACCCTTATTTTCAGGGTTTAGCCATTGAAATGGCCCTAACTTGAATTTTGACCATTGGAAATTCTTCTTCCTTAGTACAATGCAAGTTAGGGAGGTCCTTTTTCATATTCCAAAAGCTTTGAACCAGGAGGATGAGGTTACACCATTTGGGAGCAAGCCCTAGGTCAAAAGCTTCTATGTTTTTGACTAGGAAAATGATATATAGTGAAAAATCAGAAGGTTACGGTGTGTGAAGGACCTTAAAACTTGGTTTTTGTGGACACCTAGGGTGAGGAGAACAACCTAAAACTTAGTGTTTGATCCCAGGTACCCATTCCTCATACTTTGTTTGGAAACCCAATCCTAAACCGCATGCATTAGGCCTGTGGACCTAACAAAGGAAGTGGACTATTGGAGTGGAGTCAGAAACTAAGATTTTGAGGTTTCATGGTGGAACTAGGGTTTGCTTGGCCTAATTTAAGTTCTTGACAATTTGAGTATTGTTTTATGGCTCGATCGGAGTTTGAATAATGAGACTGAATGTTGGGATTAAGTCTCTATTCTATATGTTGTTTCTCTTCATATCGATGTAAAATGTGGCATCAAATTTTGGTGTATATTGTAGCCTCTTGTTAGGGGTGGTTGTAGATTATGGTGTTGTAGTGACGTTGTAAATAATTACACCCTAGTTGAAATGGTTTGGGCTGTAAATTGGTTTTGTTTGCAATGAAGGGTGAAGAGAAGCATTTGTGTTAGCTTGGTAGAAATTTTTTGGAGAGAGCTCAAATGAAATGAAAACAAGGAAATAAATATAGTTTCCTATCCTTAGGAAGGAGATTATCTAAGTGGGTATGGAAGAATAGGATTAACTGTGGCAAGAAAGATAGAAGCATGAAATGTAGTTGTCTGTATAAGTGTTGTTCGAGCAAGGCAGCATTGCATAACTATGAGAATTTTCGTAAGAGTTCAGTTCCCACGAGGGTGATGTATTTTTGGAATGGCTCATTGAATGATTTTTCTGTCCAAGTTTTGGATTCACTTAGAGATGAGTTTTTGGCTGGCATGCCCACTGTAGAGTTGGCAATAGATGGCTCTCCATATCTTGTTGATTTTTTGCGAATGCTGCAAATAGATTTGAGGACCGGCTGTCAAAGGTCCATTGCTTGGATTGATGAGAATGGTTCATGCTTTTTCCCCAAAGTTATCATTGAGGGTAATGTCGATGAAGAAGTTGCCTCTAAAGTTGAGGTTGAGATTGAAATTTGAATAAGTCCAATCGAGGCCTCAAATGCTAAGAATTGTGATAGAGTTGCTGCTAGTATGGAGGTTTCCAAAACTGAGCAAGTTTGTATTCCTAGTAATTTGAAGGTTGTGGCTAATGTGGTATCCATGAATGTTCCTAAATTAGATGAATTGATCAAGAAATATTCAATTGAGGGCCCCACTAGTGCAAATGAATTGTATAGAGATTTAAGAGATTTAAACTTGTTTAAGGATACAAAGCCACAGCCTGTAACCGAGTTACCTATAAAGACTTTCCAAGCAAAGCAGTTGCTTCATAAAACATCAGCTAAGGTTTGAACAGGTACAGATGCAACTCAGTTGGAGAATGGTCAGATATTGTGTGATGAGGTTAGGGATTTCATTAATCACAATTTGCTTTCTGAATCCCAACAATGTTCTAGTTTTGTGGCTCATGAATTTGAACAGGTGGGGGACAAATTGATCAAATTAGTAGATTGTGATACAGAGTATGTAGCTATGAAAAATTGTTTCCTTACTGGCCTAAATAAAATTGGACTTGCAACCAATGTTACTAGTATTTATCAAAATTCACATACAGATAGGCTGGGACAGGCTCGGCTGTAGGTTTTCAACAAATAGGTTGAGATAACAAGAAATTCTCGTGGTAATGCAAATGTTAAATATGCATGGCATGGAGCATCTAATACAAGCATATCATCAATTATACTACATGGTTTTAGCAATAATAGATTAATGAATGGTGGTCTGGCATATGGTGTTGGTGTTTATCTTTCTCTAGAAGATTGCTCGTACCTGAGGTAGGAAATATTATATTCAAAGATAATCTCTTTGGTGGGGATTTCTTTTAAATGTTTGAGTTCTAGAATGTTCTTTTCTTTAATACACTTTTTTTTTTCTAAGAAGGAATGTTTGACTGACTATTATTTGCTTATTCTTTACAGTGTTCCATTTTCAGACTTGGACATTAATGGGGAATAGTATGTTGTGTTGTGCCGAGTTATTTTGGGGAATGTCGAGGAAGTTCCTCTTGGCTCTCATCAGTTCCATCTGAGCTGTGAGAACTTTGATTCTAGCATTAATGATATCACCAATCCAAAGCATTACATTATTTGGAGCACTCACATGAATACACACATTCTGCCAGAATATGTTGTCAGTTTTAAGGCTCCTCACCAGTCACCTGGTATTGTTGAATTGTGCTTTTTAATATCATCTCATACATGCTAATAAGCAATCTGCAATGTGGATAGTTGTATTTGTTGTATGCCCAGAGTAAAAATGCTACCTAAATAATGTTTTTTGAATGTTATAGCATGTTCAGATGGATTGGAAGAAAATGAAGCGTCTGAGTCAAAGACATATTTTTTAAACTTTTCTTAGATCATCATTAAAACATTCAGAAAATATGCATAGTTCTTCTTGTTCCCACTAATCAAGACTCGGAATTTTCTCCAGGGAATAACAATAACTATTTCTTTAATTGATCAAACATTCATCTCATATGGGTATCTATAGAAGCATCATAGATTTTTATCAAATGATGTGCAGACATGTGTGTGAAGTGTGAAGTACAGACAATGCATTTGAGTTGTTTGACAAAATACCTTGAATGGTATAAGTGTTGTATTAAAGATCAGTTTAAACTAGGCCTTTAGAAACTTTCAAACAAATGTGATTGGCAAGTATGGAAATAAATCTTTTGCCAATTTTTTCCCTCCCTATGTGAGCAAATAGTGTTGGAATCGAAAATGAACGTATATCAGAGTATGTTGGTAGGAAGATTTTTTGGTAGTTACTACCAATGACTTAAATGTAAAATGTGGAAGCCTAAACTTGGCACATGAAGTGTTTGTTAGAATGCCTCGAAGAGAAATTGCCTTATGGAAGGAAGTGAGACAATTTCAGAATGTGAGCTAATATGCAAAGTTTTGGTAAAGAATATCCATTGAGGCATAACATGCTAGAAGATAGGCATTCAGAGTATGAAATCATGGATGAACATCACTATGCCAGTATAGCAGTGTTGTAACAATGTTTGTGTGCCTGATAAAGTGAGATGAAAGGATGTGTTTTTTTTCTAATTTTGTAGTTTCAATTTCCTCTGATAGACATAGTGAGGATACATTGACAGGGCACGACACTTTCAATGAGTGTAACTAGTTGAGTATGTGATTCGTTGGTGCCATTTTGTTTTCTTCCTCTCATACAAAGGATTATTACTATGCAATCATTGGAAAAGATTGTGAATTGTTGATGTATCATTTGGGGGAGATAAAATGCAGAAATTGTGCATATATCTATACAATAGTTTTTCAAACTGGGTTTTGCAAGGAAACTCTCAAGGCCTTTGAAGTTTTGAGATGGTGAAAAAGTAATGGTAGGAGAATTTTTGTCAGATATTATATGGTTTGGATTGCTTTGTTCAATGTGCTTACAAAATGTGTAATCATGGAGAGTGTAAATAGTTTTCTTGATAGCATACTCTAAAGAAACACCGTCACATGGATTGTCATAATTGTGGAGATGCACAATTCTAGGGTATTGGATTGTGTATGAACACCTATTAGAAAATGTATAGTATAGAAGACTTTTATCTAATGATGAGGTTCCAAGTATATTGCTAAACGTAAATGTTTGAGGGTAGCTCAAAGGGGATGTTGTCTCATGGACTATAGTGTTTGTAAGTTGCACAGAAATAGGAAACCTAAAGGGCAGTGATCTTCAAATCATGACAAGGTTATGGAAAGGGCATGAAAGGATATTGTTTCCCTGATTATTTTATGAAGAACATTTACAAGTGTGAGACAATGTACATGTATACTATAATGTGATGCCAAAGGTTAATGAATAGAGTATGCTAGATATAGTGAAGGAGTAATGTATGGAATGTTATCATGAGAATGTTTTTAATAAGAAATATTAAGCGGGAATTTCTACAGGCACTTTACCTTCTGTCTGCTATCAATGAAATACCAATGTAGTAATGTTTCTCACGGTTTTGCTTGACTATCGCAAAGACCGATTTCACACTTAAACATTTAACATCTTCAACAAAACTTGATACATAAGTCACCGTAAATAGAATCTTTCCTTCATTAACTCGACTGTGGATACAATGAATTAAATCACGTTTGATAAAAACAATGAATTAAATCACGTTCGATAAAAACAATGAATTTAACATCTTTCCTTCATTAACTCGACCATGGATACAATGAATTAAATCACATTCGATAAAAACAAAGATCTTCAAATGGAGCGTCTGAGTCAGAAAATTCATACACAGTTGTCCCCGCCTTCTCGCCCGCTCCTGCCCGCTGTCGTCCGCACCGAAAAAGAAAGAGGAAAACTTAAAATGAAATGCATCTTTCTTTTTTTTTTGACCTTTTATCCTCGTATTGGTCAAAATTTTGACCAACACGAGGATAAAAGGAAAAAAAAAGAAAATTTTAAGACCATTTGTACTTTGGTCGATAAATTTGGTCAAAGTTTGACCTCAAATCTACTAGTGACAAAGGTAGAAGTGTTAAATTTGGTAATGATGCACCATGTCCTGTTAGGGTTAAAGGATTGATTAAGCTGACTGATAAGATCACTTGTGAAAATTCTTATTGGGTTGAAGGTCTTAACTATAATCTGCTAAGTGTTTCACAACTTAATAGCATTGGCTACTGAGTGGAATATCATCATAGGAAGGCCAAAATATTTGATGCCACTGGTGAACTAATTGGTAGTGGAGAACAAACAAGAGGTAATTTGTTCTATCTAGACCTATCTGAAGAGACATGTATGATTGCACAACTTGATGATATATGGTTATAACATAAGTGGCTATGTCATGTTAACTTTGATAATCTAGTAGAAATTAGTAAAAAGTAGAAAGTGAGAGGACTGTCAAGATTGAAGAAACTTGAGAATGTAATGTGCAAACAATGTCAATTGGGTAAGATGACAAAGTCTAGTTTCAAGAGCAAGACTTTTACTTCTAAGAATGCTTTAGATTTGGTTCATACTAAGCTTTGTGGACCTATGGGTGTAAAAAGCTATTGTGGTGCTAGATATTTTATCCTATTTGTTGATGATTACACTAGAATGATGATTGTAATGTTTTTAAAAGAAAAATATGATGATTTTCAAAATTTTAAGTGGTATTTGGCTAAGGTTGAAAAGGAGACAGGTAGGAACCTGAAGTGTCTAAGATCTAACTGAGGTGGAGAATTCATATCTAATGAGTTCAATCTATTTTGAAATGATAGAGGAATCAAGAGACAAATGTCTGCACTTAGAACACCTCCATGGAATGGTATACCAGAGAGAAGGAATAGATCTATCATAGATTGTGCAAGAACACTAATGATCAAGAAGAATGTTGCACAAAAGTACTAGAGAGAAGTTGTAAGTACAACTATTTATACCCTTAACTGAGTATAGATCAAAATAGGTACAAATATTACACCTTATGAGTTATGGCATGGGTATGCACCTAATGTAAAGCACTTTAGAATTTTTGGGAGAAAATGCTATATATTAAAAGATAATAGGAATGGAAAGTTTGATTCTAAAAGTGATGAGGGCATATTCCTAGGTTATTCCACAAAAAGAAAAGCTTACAAGTGTTTGAACTCTAACACTAACAAAATTGTGGAAAGTGTAAATGTCAAGGTTGATGAATATGTAGAGAAAAATGAATAGGAAAGCAAGAGAGAACCAGAAGATTACAGATATTTTGTATATATAGAAGAAGGGGAGGCAAGTGAGAAACTTGCACCTGATGTAGAGTCTTAGGTAAACAATGTCGACCATTAGGGAAACAATGTCAAATGTTAAGAAGAACATGCCGAGTGATAGGAGGATGCTACCAAGTATCAGGAAGAGGTTTCTGAGCATTCAAAAGATAAATCTAAAAATCTTGTTGGTGAACCTAAAGAGAAAGAAGAAAGGAGAGCGGGACCTATTTTGGCACAATATGTAAGGAGAAATCATGAGCCTGAACAAATCATTGGAGACAAAGAAACTAGAGTTTTGATCAGAAGAAAGTTAAGAGACCCTACATGTTTACTATTTGAATTTGAGCCTAAGACAACAAGGGAGACACTAGAAAATGAAGATTGGATTCAAGCCATGAATGAGGAGATAGACCAAATAGAGAAGAATGATACCTAGACTCTAGTGCTAAGACTAGAAAACAAAAATATCATTGGAACAAAATGTATGTTTAGAAATAAGCTAAATGAACATGGACAAATCACAAGGAACAAAGCAAGGATGCTATGCAAAGGCTACACACAAGAAGAAGGAATATATTATGGGGAGACATTTTCCCCTGTAGCAAGATTGGAAGGAGTAAGAACTTTACTTGCATATTTTGCCTACAAAGATTTCAAGGCATACCAAATGGATGTCAAATCTGCATTTTTAAATGGTATATTAGAAGAAGAAGTGTACATTGAACAAATTGAATGATTTGTTGATCCAAACAAGAGAAACATGGTTTGCAAACTGAATAAGGCACTGTATGGATTAAAGAAAGCCCTAAGAGCATGGTATGAGAGGCTATACAACTACCTGATACTAATTGGATTCTCAAGGACAAATGACACCAGTAATCTATACATGAAAGATGAAGAAGGTAAAGGAATCTTGTTGGCTAATATTTTTGTAGATGATATTATATTTGGTGGACAAGATGCCTTATGTAAGAAATTTTCAAATTAAATGCAAACTAAATTTGAAATAAGTATGTTTGGGGAGATCAAATTCTTTGTTGGTTTACAAGTATATCAGATGGAGAAAGGTATTTTCATTACCCAGTCTAAATATGTTCATGAGATACTGAAAACCTTTGGTATGGAGGTTTCAAGGCTAGTAAGTACTCCCATGTCTACTAGACAAAAGTTTTCTAAAAATGATGATGTTGCTGAAGCAAACCAAACTTTGTATAGGTCCATGATTGGAAAACTACAGTATGTTGTTCACAGTTGACCAAATATTACTCTAATAGTTCAAATTGTGGAAAGATTCACTGCCAATCCTAAAGAAACTCATATGATGGATGTAAAAAGGATAATGGGATATTTGAAAGGGACTATAGATTATGGACTATACTACAAGAAGCATGAAAGATTTAAATTGAGATTCTATACTGATGTTGATTGGGCAAGAAATGTGGATGAAAAAAAAAGTACTAGTGGTGGAGGTTTCTTTCTTGGACAAAGATTAGATTCCTAGACAAGCAAGAAAAAAAATATCATTTCCCAATCTACAACTAAAGTTGAGTATGTAGTTACAACAGTGAACTATTCAAACTTGGTATGGATAAAGCAATTGTTGGTAGAAATGAAAGAAGATATCACTGAACCAGTTGTCATCTACTATGACAACACAAGTGCTATCAACATATCAAAGAATCCAGTGATGCACACAAAGACTAAACACATCGCCATTAAGTATCATTACTTGAGGGAATTGGTACTGTTACCCTAATTTTCCTATTCTATACAAATTTGGCTATATCCTATTCCAAAGTCTTCAATTTTATCTTGTCGAGCATCCTTGAAAGTTTCATGGTTTTCTGCCTTGTTCTCTAGCCTCTGCAATTTGTTTTATCCCCTGGTCTGCAGTCAAAAATTCATAAAAGTGATTGTTGTGCCCAAAAAACCCTAAAAAAACCCCTTTGGTCATTTCTAATTCTTCTTTACCTTTTTGGGCCACTTAAATCTTTAAAACATCTATGCTAAAATTTGACCACCTTCATGTGTTAAGTCTCTAGGTTGTTGGGCGGGGTCCCTTTTAATATTTCCTACAAATGCCTAAGTTTTCAGCAATTTTTTCCTCCTGACCTTCCCTTTGAAACTTGTGGTTGTCACATGTTCACATGGAATCTTTTGAGCCCATGCAATCATGTGACAGGGTGACACCTATCTGGGTGGGCCCTTCCTTCATTCTCAGCTGTTAGGGCTACTATCGGTGGGTCCATTGTCTTTTTTGTCAAGGTGTTAACTTTTCATTGGTTGCAAGTTCATGATGTGCAAACCTGTAAGAGTGAGGCCCAGTCATCTATCATTCCTTAAGATCCTATGGTGGTCACATGGTTGCATAGATTTTTCCTAGCACTTGTGATCATGCGACAACTATTGATCTTGCTTTGTTGCTAGGCTTCTGACGGTGGGTCGTCTTTTGTGACATGCTGAATTCTTATTGGTTGCTGGCTGGAATAGTAGGCATCTACAAGTGGGGCCAAGTATCTTAGTGAGATGGTAGGGAAGAAAGATCTACAATGGTTGTATGATCACATGGAATCTTTTGAGCCCATGCAATCATGCGACCACCATCTGATGTAGGGTCCAAGTTCCTTTGACTTCTGAGGTGTTAGTCTTCTTTGATGTGCTCATTTTCTATTGGGTGATGTTGATGACATGGTCTTTTGACTTTTCAAGGGGTCTGTGACTATTGTAAAATTGATATGAGCCACCTGATCTACCAGGAAATAAAAGGATCAATGGCCATGTTTTAAAATGACGGGCTAACCGTTTATTTTCAAATTCAAATATCTCTGCAGAGGGTTTTCTGCCAGTGATTAATTCAAACAAGCTGTGAGTGGTGAGGTAGCTAGGTAATTTATGTCTTCAGGACATTTGCAGTTGGGAAAGATGATGAGGAAGTCTGGGTAGGCCATCTTGGCTCATTTCTTGTCCTTGAGAGGTACCATTTTGTGCATTCATGGCAAGAATTTGTGTAGGAAAGTTGGTGGATGCAGGTTGCTTGTTTGCAGGCTGATTATAGTACAGGGATGGGCACACAAAATATTTGATCAGACATAGTGTTGCAGATATTCATTTATGATCAAATTTGATTGAGTTAGGGTTTGATTATTTCTATTGTAGATCTCTATAACCCTAGTTAGGTTTTTCTCCCGCTTGTTTAGAGGAGATGTATATATTATTTTTTTGGGGGAGCTTTTGAGCTCAGAGTTAGACAATTGTAAAAAGAAATTCATCTTTCTTAAGAGTTATCTATGGCATTTTCTCTTCCCTCTGGCTTCTACAATTGTATTCTCTCATTGATAAATTCAAACATTCCAGAGGTATTTTGTGACAATTCTTCATGTACCTATGCTTCCTTGTGTGAGTTCATCTCTTAATGAATTAAAGTTTATGCATGATTCAGTGACAATTTAGGGTTCCTAATCCCTCTTCTTTTCTACAATTCTATGTGTTGTTGTGCATGATTTGATGTGAATGCTCTTGTGGGTATACTTCAGCCCCCTGACAATCTTGTCTCATTCCTACACCTAGTTGTAGAGGTGAATGTCTGCTTGCAGGTCATAGTTTGTGTCTTATGTTTAGAACCCTCTATGAAACACTTATGCAAGCCTATTTAAGAAGTTGTGATTTGCTAGAGCTATGTTCTTCATTGGCTTCATGCCTCTATGCTGCAATTCATACCCTAATTTTAGTGTATCACCTAGTAGGTAGTTTGATTTCAGTCATTCCCCTTTCTAAGCATTCCTTCTATCCCTTTCCCTCAAAAATTTACTTTTCCTATCAAGAAAAAAATTAAGGTGATTATCCAAGAGGAACTAACCTAGAACATGGAGGTCTCATCTCAGTTAGCATAGGTCCCACAACATGGAGATGATTCACATGTTATACAAGGTTATCAAGACTTTGAGAGCTTCAAACAAGGGTGCAAACTTAGTGTATAACAATTCTGGCACGCCTGGTGGAACTAAAGATCAGATTGAAGTCCAAAGGTACTCCTATTGGTTCATCTACAAAAGGATTAAAGAAGTTCAATACCCAAGGACTATCAGTACAGACATAAGCTCAAGGATTCCCCACCTTGGTGCCAGTGTATAACAATTCTAGCACGCCGGGTGGGACTACAAAGATTAGATTGAAGTTCAAGGTATGCTATCTCTGATATGCTGATAGCATGCTACAGACCTAGAAGAGGTCATTTTCTTTCATATCTGGTGACTCCAGAAAGTCTACTAGTTTCAAGGATCAAGTGCTGGTATGTTTCAAATCTTTCATATTCAAATCCCCGCTAATTGCATGAGTAGACATGTCAAGTTATTATGGACAGTCAAGTTACTCACCATCCTATTTTAAGACTAATCCTCAATGGGCTAGTCATCAGCCTTATCAAAGCCACCTAAAGCCTGCTTTTATCCCAAGCTTCCATACAATACAAGGCTGTCATTATATCCAGCATGCCCCAAATGATTTTTCCCTTGTGCAAGATTATGAAAGGGCCGTCTGACAAGATGGATCATGGGCACAAAGGGCACAATTATAGCTACAAATATAGCTCCCCTATCATGCTTACCACCCACCCACCCCTTCTCAGCCTATCAAATTCAGAGCCCAAACTCAATGAAAGAGAAAGACAAGAAAAAGAACTTGTTCCTTGATTTAATTAAGAAAGTGTCTGAGATTAGAGAGTAGCAGAAAATGGAGGCTCAAAGTTATGAGAAAGGGTTCATCTCCAACCAAGTGGTAGAGGCTCTTGTTGATGAACAACAAATAAAAAAATTCCAAGAAGAAATCAGACACCGAGTTTACATTGATATAGCAAGGTTGAGATCACAAATTGCTCAACAAGAGGCTCCTAGACCTAAAATCCCAAGCCGAAGGACCCATTTTCCTCAAGAGCCTACATCTGAGGAGCATACAAAGTGCTCATTTCCAAGTTTTAGGAGCACCCTTTAGGAATCTGAGCCTGTTTTGGAGCAGTTGCAACCTTATTGTGGTCTGCAACAGTCTAAGGATTATATTGAGATAAAGCCAACTACAAGGGACCAACACCAAGATGATAGGGCCTTCAATTTTCCAAGCTTCAATATGGGTATGCCTTCTGTGTCTCCCTTTGAACCCCCTCAATTTTATATCCCAAGTTTTAAGGCAAAAAATTCCTTCCAAGAGCCTATACTTGAGATGCAGCCTACCACTCTGCAAGAGTAGCCTATTCAAGAAATTTTTTTATCCCAAGAGGCCCCTCTGGTCTCTCAAGATGATGAAGTGTTGTAGATAACCCAATGGACTTTGCCTCCTAGCTGTCAGATGCCAAGTCTTTTCAAGGATACTAGTTCAGTGTCTGAGCAAGGACCAATGGCAAATGAGCTTTCATTTGAAGAGAAGGAGAGAAAATATGAGGTATCAATGCAAAGTGATGACTGTGGTAAAGTGGGACAACAAGGCGAGGAGGTGGAGATTGATGCTTAGCCTGAACTCTTGGTTGATTTGTTGAATGAGCTTCCCCTCTTTGTTGATGATGAAGAAGAGACTATGTCATAACCTATGGTTGAAGATCAATCAGAACAAAGGGTCCACCATCAACATGAGGTTGATACAGAGGGGGATGCTATACTTTTATTTGATAAGTTGTCTGGTTTTGTTGAGCAAGATGATAAAGATATGATCATAGCCACCTCTCTGAAGTTGCAGTGGCTGGAAGAGATTGATCCTGAGGATATGCTAATTCATGAGATTGATCTCATCTTTGAGGAGGAGACTTCCCAATATGAAGAGGATGACTAGAGCCTTAGGGAAGATTGTTTGTAGGGCATCATAGGAAGCTTGTGTGTGGAGCTTGATTGTAAAGAGCTAATCATTCCTGGGGATCTTTAGGATATTGAAAACTTTGATGAGCTCTTGGATTGTTTAAAAGTAGTGGATGACAGTCCCCTATCCATAGATGATGAGTTGACATGGCTATCCATAATGGGGGGCAACCATGAAGATAAAAATGAATCCATCAAGGAAAGTCTTGCCTTTAGACTTTCAAGAGGTTTACCCATTAGATACCTAGCCCAGAAGGAGTTTATCGAGGCCCCTCCATATGATCAATTAGAGGAAGGTAAACTTGATCCTATTTTTGTAGAGGCAGTTAATAATTATTTGACAAATTTTTGTGTGCCTCATATCTTTGTAGCTATCCTCATGTGTACAATGCAAAATATCCTAATAAGGAAGGGTAGCCATTTTTCACAACCAGTGAATGGTTTTGTTTGACCAAGTTTCTGTAACTGGTTAGTTTAGAATAGGTTAGGTTTTCTTGCTTTCTGTCTCTATTTTCTAGCTTAGTTCCCTATTTTCCAAGAAGTGCTTGAGTATAGTTTTGTTCCAGGTTTCTCTGTCAAGAGTTTTGTGTTCTAGAATAGACCCCATTGTAATACCCCAAAAATGGGCTATAAGTTCATTAATCTCCTACATCGACAATTCGAACGAAATTGACATCAAAGTCCTAATCTAAGGCACATCTAAACATCATCGAATCATAATTGATTATCTTAAATTCTACATCGGAGAATATTCCTAGTAATATTCCTAATCATCTTAATTATCTTTAATTTAATGATTATTTGGCAATAAATCACATTTATCCTAAGTTTGATTAATTGAATATTTTCATATTTAATTAATTAGATTTAATATTTGCCACTTAATTGTTTAATTAAATTTAATTCTATCTATTATTAATTGTATTATTTAATTTTGACAATAAATCAAAATTCCTATCTTTAATTGATTAAATTCTTATTTAATTAATTAAAACATGTTGTCATTATTTAATAATATAATTTTTAATAAAAGTTTGGTAAAATAGTTAATTAACCCATAAATTAATTATTTTATTTCAAAAATCAGTTGAGTTGAGGATAAATCACTTTATTTATTTATTTAATTCTTAATTATTATACATATTCAAAAGAAACAGTTAAACTCCCAATCAGAAAATCAATGCAAGTTATTGACTTTTTGAAACTCAACATCTTTTTGGATTTCAAAAAGCTGATCTAAACTCTAATTTGGGTTAAAAAGCTATTTTTGCATATTTTTGCATGATTTTGAGAATTAACTATCTTTCATGATCAGATAACTCAAAAATTAAGATGAGTTAATTTGAGTGATTTATGACTTTTATCCATGCACCTCCAACGCCCTGGATTTCTATAAATTAAGGCTTTAGCTCTTCACAAATCATCTCATATTTTGCACAATCACGCTGGAGAATTGGAATTGAAGAATCAAAGCTCTTGCAAATCGACATCTTTGTGAGATCAATCTTATTTTTGCATTCATATTTCACATCATTGTTAGATTCATAGCATATCAATTTCATCTAGCATAGATTCATATCAGTTTTTATCATTCTTATTGCATAGAAAATATCAAAAATATAGATTAATTACATTGAATTTCATATCCATCTTTTGCATTCAAATCTTTCATTTAGGTGTCATCTAGGTCACTGATCTCGATAATAATCTGAAAACATTAATCTCGCACCTACTAGAAGGCAGTAAATTGCTTGGTTAGATAGCTTTCAATTTTGCACGATTTTGATTTTAGCTAACCTCTAATGTTTTATTAAGTGTTGTGTCTACAGATCAGGTATAATTTTCACACACACACCCATGCCCAATGGATTGTTTATAGGCCACTGGTTTTCCATGTCTAGCAGGCTGACATCCAACAGAAATTGCCAAAATGTTACCCTAATTTTCCTATTCTATACAAATTTGGCTGTATCCTATTCCAAAGTTTGCAATTTTATCTTGTCAAGCATCCCTGAAAGTTTCATGGTTTTCTGCCCTGTTCTCTGGCCTCTGCAATTTGTTTTATCCCCTGGTTTGAGGTTAAAAATTCATAAAAGTGACCGTTGTGCCCAAAAAACCCTAAAAACATCTCTTTGGCCATTTCTAATTGATGTAGGAGCATCCTGGGTGTAAGAGCAATCTTACATCACCCAAAAAAATATATTTCTATTTTTATATTCAATAAGGGCTATTTTGTGTAGGGCTGCTATTTATGGAAAGTTACTATTTTTGGTAATTTTTGTATGTGTTCAGAATGATCTGATTTCTTTCTTGAAGGTTCATTTTGGTCATATAAGTCTGCCAGTAAAGTTTCATTGCCAGATCAAGTGTATATTGGAAGATATTGAAGATTTTTGGTATTGGCAGCAGGGTACAGAAACTTTGAACTTAGTTTTGAAGGCTTTAGAGGCCCTGGATGAGGTCAAAAATTTGGGTGATGGGTGCTTGCATGGGTCAAGCCTGTAGAACACTTTGTGGCATTTCTAAAATAGGGTTATAATAGTCGATCGGGTCAACTGGTGATGACTTATGGTCTTCGGAAGTTGGACCACCTGAAATGATAGAAAATAATTTTCTTCAAAATTTTTGTTCGAGTTTCAAAGGTTATCTTGAGCTGACTATGATGTAATAAAATGTAAAATAAAATAATTCTAAGTTTGGTCGGCCTTATTGGCTAAAATTCTAGAACCTTCCCAGGCGGTGGAAAATTGCCTATATAAGGAAGGCTGTATTATTATCTTAGGCAGTTCAGAACAGTTCTGAGTAGTAGATCTGGGTATTGATTCGAGGCTTTGTCCTACAGAATATTGTAAGGGAATGAACATGTGGCTTTGCATATTGTAATTCTGAAAGTTTGTAATTCCACATTTGTGGAGATAATAAGAAGCCAATTTTCTATTCTTGCATATTGTTGTGGTTTTTCTATTTCTGTTATGTGTTTGTGGTATTAAGGGGAGCACCCTTCATCAAGTGGTATCAAAGCAGGTTTTCTTGAGTGTGTAAATAGATCGCCGACTGTGAGGCAGTTTGCACCAGGACCATGGTTAAGGTTTCAGTGCGCATCATGAAAATGCCTCCATGAAGAGAACGTGGTGGAAGAGCTGGTGCTGTGACACCTGAGGTTAGAGAGCTGCAGAGACAAGTGCAAGCATTGAAAGAAGAGATTCGTAGAGGAATAAATCTTAATGTCAGAGATGAAAGCGAGGATGAAGCCGAAGAAAAATATCAAGAAGGAGAAGCTGAAATTGTGAACCAGGAGGAAGAAAGACTTTTTCGGGTGATTTCCAAAATTAGGAAAAGACCTAAGATTGAGGTTCCTACATTTTTTGGAAATTTTAACACAGAGGAATTGATCGACTGGATCAATGAATATGGGGAATATTTTGAGTATGAAGATGTTGAAGATCCTGATAGGGTCAAATTTGCAAAGGCCAGATTGAAAGGTCATGCAAAGATCTGGTGGCAAGAAATTCAATTGGAGTGATATAGAAGAGGGAAAGAAAAAATCACAAGATGGGATCGGATGGTGGATAAATTGAAGTGATAGTTCATTCCTGTTGATTATGAGCTTGATCTACTAATGAAAATGTAAAGTTTGAAGGAAGTAGGAAGATCTGTTCAGGAGTATACAGAGGAGTTCTATCAACTCCTCATCAGAACAGGCCATGCAGAAGCTGATAAGGAGAAAGTTGCCCGATACCTTAATGGGTTAAGGCCAAGCATTCAGGAGGAGTTAAATCTGGTTGGAATGAATAGTATTGAGGAGGCATACCAGTTTGCCCTAAAAGTAGAGGAAAAGTTGAACAAGAAGTTTGAGAGTAGACAAAATGGAAGAGGTCATGGTGGAAGATCTGGTGGATGGTCATATGGTGGCAGAAATGAAGATCCAAAAAATAAGGATGAGGCTAGTAGCAGCCACAATTAGAGAGGAAATAATTCTAATCATTTCCAAGATCAGAATAATAGAGATCAGAGGGGAAGAGGAAGAGGACAAGGTTCACAAAGAGGACGCTTCCGTGGAACATATTTTCACTTTGGAGAAGAAGGTCATAGGGCATTTGAATGTCCTCAGTGCCAAGGTAGAACAGATAGGAGAAATGAAGGCCAGGCCAGAGTTGCACATGTAGATGAAGATGTCAGATCATAAAATTTTAAAGATGCTAAAAGAGGAGAAATGTTGATTAACAGAAGAGTCTTGTTGAGTGGTGAGAATGAACCTGAGCAAAGGAGGAGCCTATTTTGTACTAGGTGCAAGTGTGAAAGTAAATGTTGTGATGTGATTATTGATAGTGGAAGCACTGACAATTTGGTGTCAGAAGAGATGGTGACAAAGTTGAAGCTCAAGAGACAGAAATAGCCACATCCATATCGGATTGCCTGGGTGCAAGATGACCACAAGGTCATGGTCAGTGAACAGTGCCTGGTAAAGTTCAAGATCGGTGGGTACCAAGATGAGGTACTATGTGATATCATCTCTATGGATGCATGTCATATGTTGTTGGGTAGACCATGGCAGTTTGACAGATGTGTTGTACACGATGGTCGTGCAAATACCTATGCCCTAACATAGGATGGAGTGTGACATAAGCTAAAGCCATTGAAGGAGACCGAAGAAAAGGTATGTGGTAATGCAATAATAACATTTGTTGATGGAAGAAAATTTCTAGATGGTATGAGGCATGAGCATGTGTGTTTTGCTTTAATTTTAAAAGTTGGTAAAGAAGAAGTAGAGGATGTACCTGTAGAGGTTTTAGATTTGTTGAATGAGTTTCAGGATATTGTATCTGATAATTTACCTGATGGATTACCACCGGTAAGGAAGATCAGTCATCAGATGGATTTAATTCCAAGAGCCAGTTTGCCAAACAAGGCAGCACATAGAATGACACCAGAAAAAATTGAAGAGTTGAACAAATAAGTACATGAGTTATTGCAGAAGGGGTTGATTCGAGAGAGTTTGAGTCCCTCTATTGTACCAGTGGTATTAGCACCAAAGAAGAATGGAGAGTGGAGGATGTGTATAGATTCTAGGGCAATAAACAAGATCATAATCAAGTACAAGTTTCCATTGCCATGAATGGATGATATTATGGACTGTTTGAGTGGAGCTGTGTATTTTTCAAAGATAGATCTGAAAAGTGGATATCATCAGATTTAGATCAGAGAAGGAGATGAATGGAAGACTTCCTTCAAGACAAAGGAAGGACTGTACGAGTGGTTAGTCATGCATTTTGGGCTAACCAATGCATTGAGCACTTTCGTGCGGCTCATGAATGAGGTTTTTAAAGAATTTCTGGGTAAGTTTGTCATTGTTTACCTAGATGATATTTTGATTTTTAGCAAGATATTGGAGGAACATATGATGCATATTCATATGGTGTTTGAGAAGTTGAGAGATGAGAAATTGTTGATTAATTTGAAGAAGTGCAGTTTTGTGAAGAAAGAGTTAGTGTATTTGGGATTTGTAGTTTCAGCAGAAGGTCTAAAAATGGACCTAGAGAAGGTACATGCTATCCTTGAATGGCCTACTCCAAGGAGTGCTACTAAGGTAAGATCTTTTCATGGTCTAGCTAGCCTTTACAAAAATTTTATTAGAAATTTTAGCAGTATTTGTGGACCTTTGACTGAAACAATGAGAGGAGATAGAAAAGAGTTTAAGTGGACTAATGGGGCAAAAAAGAGTTTTCAATTGTTGAAACAAAAAGTTACAGAATAACCTGTTTTAGCACTTTCAAATTTTAATAAGGTGTTTCAAGTAGATTGTGATGTTAGTGGTACTGCAATAGGAGCTGTTATGAGCCAAGAAGGTAAACCTGCTACTTATTTCAGTGAGAAGTTAAATGATGCCAAGAGAAAATATTCTATTTATGATCAAGAATTTTATGCTATAGTTCAGGCATTAAAGAAGTGGAGACATTATCTGCTTCCTAAGGAGTTTGTTTTGTATACTGATCATCAAGTTTTGCAATATTTGAATAGTCAAGGGAAATTGAATCAAAGACATTTGAAATGAGTTGAGTTTTTGCAGAGTTATACATTTATTTTGAAACATAGGAGTGGAAAGTCTAATAAGGTTGTAGATGCTCTTAGCAGAAGGCAACTATTGCTGACAGAAATGTAGATTGAAGTGGTTGGGTTCAAGGAACTCAATAATTTGTATCTAGAGGATCCTAATTTTGGTGAAGCTTGGAAAGCTTGTACAGAACCTGTTACTCTAGACAGGATGAAATGGCTGGATTTCATCATCCAGGATGATATGCTATTCAAAGGGAGTCAGTTGTGCATTCCACGAAGTTCTATGAGGGAGAATCTCATCAAGGAGAAGCATAGCAGAGGATTGGCTGGACATTTTGGTCATCACAAAACCCTTTCTTTGGTTAGTGAGAATTATTATTGGCCACAATTGTAGCAAGATGTGAAAAAGTTTGTATAGAGTTGCAGAGTATGTAAGATGGTGAAAGGAGTGAAGTAGAATATAGGGTTGTATCAGCCATTACCTATACCAGAGAAGCCTTGGGAGGATATCAACATGGACTTTGTTCTTGGTTTACCGAGGACTCAGCGGGGACATGATTCAATTTTTGTGGTGGTTGACAGATTTTCAAAGATGGCACATTTCATTCCCTGCAAGAAGACTAATGATGTTGTTCATGTAGCATAATTGTTTTTCAGAGAAGTAGTGAGACTTCATGGTTTGCCAGAGACCATAGTTTTAGATCGGGATACTAAGTTTCTTGGATATTTCTAGCGTACATTGTGGAAGAAGTTGAAGACAGATTTGAAGTTCAGTTCATCACATCATCCACAGACTGATGGACAGATAGAGGTAGTGAATAGGAGTTTGAGAAATTTTCTGAGATGTTTGGTTGGAGATAAGCCAACAGGATGGGATTTGATTTTACCACAGGTAGAATTTGCATACAATAATTCTATCAATAGGAGCACTAGTAAATCATCATTCCAGATTGTATATGGAAGTAGTCCAAGAAATGCATCTAAATTGAGGAAGATAGATAAAGGAGAAATAAGTAGTGCTGAAGCTGAGGATTTTGTAGAACACTTGAAGAACATCCATGAGGAGGTGAGAAAGCATATTACCAAGATGAATGCGTAGTATAAGACTAAGGCAGATGAGAAAAGAAGATATAAGGAATTTTAAGTTGGTGATGAAGTCATGGTTCATTTGCGAAAGGAGCGGTTTCCAGTTGGTACATATAATAAGCTAAAAATGAAGAAGTTTGGACCATGTAAGATACTGAAGAAACATGATTCAGGAAATGCATATGAGGTAGAATTGCCTACTGAGCTGAATATTTCACTAGTGTTTAACATTTTAGATCTGACAGAGTATCATGAAGGAGGTGTTGAAGATGAGATCACAGCAGTACAGTGGAGTATTCCAACAACCAGTTCAGATATCAAGGAGATTGAAGACATACTAGACAGTCATGTTGGTAGAAGCACAAGGAATAGGACATATGAAGAGTATTTGGTCAAATGAAAAGGATGACCTGTAGAAGATTCATCATGGCTGACAAAGGAGGAGGTTAGCCGTCTTGGTTTTCCTCTACATACCTAAGTCGTGACAGGGTCACTTCTCAAATTACCCTGGGTGTAAGAGCAATCTTGCATCACTCAAAAAAAAATATTTCTATTTTTATATTCAATAAGGGCTATTTTGTGCAGGGCTGCTATTTATGGAAAGTTACTATTTTTGGTAATTTTTGTATGTGCTCAGAATGATCTGATTTCTTTCTTGGAGGTTCATTTTGGTCATATAAGTCTGCCAGTAAAGTTTCATTGCCAGATCAAGTGTATATTGGAAGATATTGAAGATTTTTAGTATTGGCAGCAAGGTACAGAAACTTTGAACTTAGTTTTGAAGGCTTTAGAGGCCCCAGATGAGGTCAAAAATTTGGGTGATGAGCGCTTGCACGGGTCAAGCCTGTAGAGCACTTTGTGGCATTTTTGAAATGGGGTTATAATAGCCGATCAGGTCAACTGGTGATGACTTATGGTCTTCGGAAGTTGGACAACTTGAAATGGCAGAAAATAATATTTTTCAAAATTTTTGTTCAAGTTTCAAAGGTTATCTTGAGCCGACTATGATGTAATAAAATGTAAAATAAAATAATTCTAAGTTTTTTCGGCCTTATTGGCTAAAATTCTTGAACCTTCCCAAGCGGTGGAAAATTGCCTATATAAGGAAGGCTGTATTATTGTCTTAGGCAGTTCAGAATAGTTCTGGGTAGTAGATCTAGGTATTGATTTGAGGCTTTGTCCTATAGAATATTGTAAGGGAATGCCCATGTGGCTTTGCATATTGTAATTTTGAAAGTTTGTAATTCCACATTTGTGGAGATAATAAGAAGCCAATTTTCTATTCTTGCATATTGTTGTCATTTCTCTGTTTCTGTTATGTGTTTTTGGTATTAAGGGGAGCACCCTTCATCACTAATTCTTCTTTACCTTTTGGGCCACTTAAATCTTTAAAACATATGTGCTAAAATTTGACCACCTTCATGTGTTAAGTCTCTAGGTTGTCGGGTGGGGTCCCTTTTAATATTTCCTACAAATGCCTAAGTGTTTGAAAATTTTTTCCTCCCGACCTTCCCTTTGAAACTTGTGGTTGTTGCATGTTTGCATGGAATCTTTTGAGACCATGTGATCATGCAACAAGGTGACACCTATCTGGGTGGGCCCTTCCTTCATTCTCAGCTATCAGCACTGCTATCGGTGGGTCCATTGTCTTTTTTGTTGAGGTGTTCACTTTTCATTGGTTGCAAGTTCGTGATGTGGAAACTTGTCAGAGTGGGGCCCGGTGATCTATCATTCCTTAAGATCCTATGGTGGTCACATGGTCACATGGATTTTTGCCAACCCTTTCGATCATGTGACAATCGTCGATCTTGCTTTGTTTCCAGGCTTCTAACGGTGGGTCCTCTTTTGTGACATGCTGAATTCTTATTGGTTGCTGGCCAGAATAGTTGGTGTCTATCAGCGGGGCCAACTATCTTAGCAAGATGGCAGAGAAGAAAGATCTATGGTGGTCACATGATCACATGGAATCTTTTGAGCTGATGCTATCATGTGACCACCATCTGATGCAGGGTCCAGGTTCCTTTGACTTTTGAGGTGTCAGTCTTCTTTGAAGTGCTCATTTTCTATTGGGCACTGCTAACAATATGGTCTTTTGACTTTTCAAGGGGGCCGTGACTGTTGTAAAATTGATATGAGCTGCCTGATCTATCAGGAAATAAAAGGATCAATGACCACATTTTAAAATGATCGGCTAACCATTTATTTTCAAATTCAAATATCTCTACAGAGCATTTTCTACTAGCGATTGATTCAAACAAGCTGTGAGTGGTGAGGTAGCTAGGGAATTTATGTCTTTAGGACATTTGTAGTTGGGAAAGATGATGAGGAAGTCTGGGCAGGCCGTCTTGGGTCATTTCTTGTCCCTGAGAGGTACCATTTTGTGCATTCATGGTGAGACTTTGTGTAGGAAAGTTGATGGATCTAGGTTTCTTGTTTGTAGGCTGATTATAGTATAGGGATGGGCACGCAAAATATCTGATCAGACATAGTGTTGTAGATATTCATTTATGATCAGATTTGATTGAGTTAGGGTTTGATTATTTCTATTACAGATCTTTGTAACCCTAGTTAGGTTTTACTCCCGCTTGTTTAGAGGAGATGTATATATTGTTTTTTTTGGGGAGCTTTTGAGCTCAGAGTTAGAAAATTGTAAAAAGAAATTCATCTTTCTTAAGAGTTATCTATGGCATTTTCTCTACCCTCTTGCTTCTACAGTTGTATTCTCCCATTGATAAATTCAAACATTGCAGAGGTATTTTGTGACAATTCTTCATGTCCCTATGCTTCCTTGTTTGAGTTCATCTCTTAATGAATTAAAGTTTATGCATGATTCAGTGACAATTTAGGGTTCCTGATCCCTCTTCTTTTTTGAAATTCTATGTGTTGTTTTACATGATTTGATGTGAATGCTCTTGTGGGAATACTTCAGCCCCCTAACAATCTTGTCTCATTCCTACACCTAGTTGCAGAGGTGAATGTCTGCTTGTAGGTCATAGTTTGTGTCTTATGTTCAAACCCCTTTATGAAACACTTATGCAAGCCTATTTAAGAAGTTGTGATCTCCTAGACCTAAGTTCTTCATTGGTTTCATCCCTGTATGCTGCAATTCATACCTTAATTTCAGTGTATCACCTAGTAGATAGTTTGCTTTCAGTCATTTCCCTTTCTAAGCATTCCTTCTATCCCTTTGCCTCAAAAGTTTACTTTTCCTATCAAGAAGAAAATTAAGGTGATTATCCAAGAGGAACCAACCTAGAACCTGGAGGTCTCATCTTAGTTAGCATAGGTCCCACAACCTAGAGATGATTCCCATGTTATACTAGGTTATCAAGACTATGAGAGCTTGAAACAAGGGTGCAAACTTAGTGTATAATAGGTACAAGATAAAGAGGTTAGAATGGAATATGTGAATACAAAGGAACAACTAGTAGACATATTCACTAAAGATTTACCTAAAGAAGCTCATGAATATCTGAGAGGACAATTATGGGTTCTTCCCCTAACTGAGGCTGCCTAGTTAAGGTAGGAGTAGTACACCAAATGTGTTGCAAAAATTATCTAAAAAATTGATGCAAAGACAAGTCGCACTTTAGGAGAAGCCTAGAGTTGTTAAAAGTATAGCAAAGCTGATAATTGTAATACCCCAAAAATGGGCTATAAGTTCATTAACCTCCTACATCTACAAATCAAATGAAATCGACATCAAAGTCCTAGCCTAAGGCACATCTAAACATCATCGAATCATAATTGATTATCTTAAATTCTGCATCTTAGAATATTCTTAGCAATATTCCTAATTATCTTAATTATCTTTAATTTAATGATTATTTGGTGATAAATCACATTTATCCTAAGTTTGATTAATTGAATATTTTCATATTTAATTGATTAGATTTAATATTTGCCACTTAATTATGTAATTAAATTTAATTTTATCTATTATTAATTGTATTATTTAATTTTGACAATAAATCCAATATCCTATGAATAATTGATTAAATTTTTATTTAATTAATTAAAGCAAGTTGTCATTATTTAATAATATAGTTTTTAATAAAAGTTTGATAAAATAGTTAATTAACCCATAAATTAATTATTTTATTTCAAAAAGCGGTTAAGTTGAGAATAAATCAATTTATTTATTTATTAAATCATAATTATCCATGTGCACATTCAAGGACCAGTTAAACTCAAATTGGAAAATCAATGCAAGTTGTTAGCTTTTTGAAACTCAAAATCTTTTTGAGTTTTAAAATTGATCTAAACTTCTAATTCGAGTTAATCTCTATTTTTGAATATTTTTGTGAATTAAATTATCTTTATTTAAAAATAACTCAAAAATCAACCTGAGTTATTTGAATGATTTATGGCTTTTTTTCCCATGCACATCCAAAGCCTTGGATTTCTATAAAAACAAGGCTCAACTCTTCATAATTCATCTCATAATTTTGCAAGCTTACTTTGCCAAAGTCATCTACGAATTGCACAACTATTTTGAAGAATTGGAATTTAGAGAATCAAAGCTTATTGCGAATTAAGGCTATTGTGAGATCAATTTGTTTTTTTTTTTACATTCATTTAGATTCTTTTTCATATCATTGTTAGATCATTTTAGCATATCAATTTCCATATTAGCATAGATTCATATCAGTTTTTATCATTCTTATTGCGTAGAAATACCAAAAAAATAGCTTAATTACATTCAATTCATATCTAGATCAATTGCATTCAAATATTTTATTTAGGTGTCGTCTAGGTCACTGATCTCGATAGCAATCTGAGAACATCGATCTCGCACCTACTAGAAGATAGTAAATAGCTTAGTTAAATTAGATTTTAATTTTGCACAATTTTGAGTTTTGCTAAACTCTAATGTTTTACTGAAGTGTTGTGTCTACAGATCAGGTATAATTTTCACACACACATTTCTGGCGCCCACCATGGGGCAACCCACCTTTGCATGCTAGTTTTGATTTTTTTGGGGAGCTAAAACCTCAAAGTTTCAAAGATTTAATTTTATCTCTCAAATGGCTTAGATCTTTGGTCTAAGATTTTTTTTGCAAGTTGGTGACATATCAGGAAAGCTACAGTAAAAAATTTAGAATTTTTTGAGATGCTTTGAATTTTTAATAATTTTTTCTTGAAATTCTAGAAAAATTTAATATCTAACATAAATCAGCATATTTTTCAGAAATTTTTATATTTTTGGAAATCTCTTTATATTCTATAGGTGATCCATTCTTTGTTTTTTAAATTTGGACATGATATCATAGCTCAAATAGTTAATTTACAAAAACTAGTCTGTTTTGATAAAACGGGTCTCTAGGGCACAAATGAAGAGATTTTTCTAAAATTTTTGCATTTTTAGAAATCTCTCTATTTTTTAGCAAGGTTTTCTATTCTAAATTTCTATTTTTCTGGCCAAAATCATATCAAAAAAATTAGATCTTGTCGACTAGGTCAAATGCAGCAAAAAAAAAAATAAATTTGTGATGGGAATGCACTTATTTTTTTACATGGTTCAATGAATGATATGAGTTGTCATTTGGGTTAATTTATGGTTATTATTACTAATAATAATTTATTTTTAGAGCTAACCCTATGGTTTTCATAAGTTGAATATATGTTGCATATCTTGTTTGCTTGTTTGCTTGTTGGAGAGTTCGTCACTTGCTTGCATGGAAAAGCTCAACAAGAATTGTTAAAAATTAGGTAAAATCTACTAAGCACATTGCAAGGATCCTAGGTATTCTCCTTCATCTAATAACATTTCAATTTGGCCTTAAAATAAATCTCTCATGTGTCTAGCTTGGGTGATTCTTTCCATGCTTTTGTTTTACACACTTGCATAATTGATACTAGGTTGTGACCCCTTAAGGATTCATTAAGTAGTCTTAGATACTTGTGATTGATCTTGATCACTATCTTGGGTTATTGGACTCGCTAATCCACTAGCCCCTCATTTCTGCCCCATGGTTGCAATCTCAGTGCCATAAAGGGGAGGGGTCAACAGGACATAAGTGTTAAGTGTTCCACTTGGCAACCCTTTTGTGTTTTTAGGAACTCACTTATTTTCTAAGTTGGGGACCCATTTTCAGCTTGTGTGAGGTGTTAAGTGTTCCACCTTGTGGACTCATCTCATATTCACTTTAAGCGTTAAGTGTTCCTCTTTTTTCTTTTTGGGTACTTTTGGTAGCTTTGCTTTTGGAAACATACATCTGTGCTCACATAGTAATTAGGCCCTATGAACACTATTTGTGATTCTTGAGAGATTGGATTCCTAGCGAAATCCTTCTTGACGATAGAATCCTTGTAGGTAGGGAGGATACTTAGTGCATTTCACATTCAACTTGGTTAGTGCATCTTCTCTTATTGATCGATACATTCTCTCCCACGAGAGGTTGATAGATCACGTGGGGTAGACATCATGAGATTTGGTGAATCAAAATTGGTTAGTGCATCTTCCCTTATTGATTAATACATTCTCTCTCTAGAGAGGTTGATAGATCATGTGGGGTTGATATCATAGACCTTGGTGAGACAAACTTTGTCTTAGCGTGTCAGATTAATCTACTTGCTTTGTTTGGGTTAAAAGTGAAGAGGTATCAAAACCTTGGATCTGGAGCCAAGTCCCCTTGTGGTATACTACTGTGAGTCACCTTTAGAGAGGGTTAACCATAGCAGACAATCCCTTCACAAGGAAAACTATGTTGATAGAACCTCAAGCGGTAATAGCCATTTTCACCGTGGTAGTGACAGTCGCTATATAAATGTCCTTGTGGAAGAAATATCCATGGGTATGGTTCATTGTTGGGTTGTCAGATCTCCCTAGCAGCTCCTGAAGATTAAGTTCTCAGACTGTGTCAAAACCCTGGTGCACCAAGATTAGAGTTCACCCCTTTGGATCATAAAAGTTGTAGAGTCAAACCATTACTAAGAACCCTAGCGAGGCCAAATTTTCATTTTATAGGGTATATGTGCATTATTACAAAACATTTTTGGAACATACACAATTAGCACTTCTGAGGATTAGAATGAATAAGTCACTTGATTGTTCATGCACAAGGTTGCTTTTTCCCTTGTTCATTGTTTTCAGACATGCTTGAAATCACTTGCTTGCTATTTTGCGTGCTTGTTTATCTATCTGGTTATTGAAAACAGACAAATCTGTTACAATCTTCAAATCTAGACATTGAAATTTGAAACCAATTCAAATCTGAAAACTCAAAATTTGCAAAATTTGAAGTAAAATCCTTTTCTGGAGTCAAAAATCATTTCAGGAAGTCAGAAAGTCATATGAGATTTTCAAGTGTCATTTCATGGCTACCAATCTGTCATATGATTGAGTACCTAGTGTCGTACGAGTTTCCATGCCAACAAATCTTCAAAGTCAAAATCTTGCAACTGTTGCATGATATTGTCAACTGTCGTTTCATAGCCTACCCACTATCATATGAGTTTTTCAAAGTGTCATTTGGGAAATTTTTGAAAGTTGTCAGAAAATTGTCAAGATTACCAGATATTTAGCTTTTTTAGCCTATTTCTAGAATCTATCGAACAAATCACTATGTCAGGAATAGAGCAGTAGCTATTGAGAATCAGTACACATGTCTCAAAGAATCAGTACACAAGAGGAAGAAGCTCTAATCATAGCTATGATGAAGTAGCTACAAGCTATGCAAGTTGAACTTAACAATCTTAAGAAAGAAAAGGAATCTAAAGAGTTCTCCATGGAATCTCTATCCTCTTTTCCATTTGATAGAGACTTGTACATGTCACCATGCCGCCGGATAGAATTTGAGCAACGTGATAACCCTTATGATACCTCTTCCAGGGAGAGTAACACATCCAGCTTTGGAGACTATGATGACTATGATGAAACACAATGTAATGATACCTATGACACCTCTTTTCCTAAGGGTCCTCCTCATCGTGTGTTCCTACTTACTACAAATGGGCCGTCACATTAGATAGATCATGATGGTGATCCATATGATTCTGATTTTGAAAGAGACTTTGATGGCTTTTGTGGACAATACCTTGATTATGATCCATCTACTACTGTTGAGGACTATAAAATTCATTGTGCTAGCTTGAAACATCAATACTATAAGGATCTCTCCTCTAAGAACTCTCAGGTTGAAAATAAAGATTACACTCTCAAGCAAGATCATGTTAATGTTGGACCTTTGTCTTGTGATGGTTCCTTTCCTTCCCCTACTTCCTCCAATACCTGTACATTTCCTAAAGCTTTCAAGTCTTTCAAATCTTTCACAGAACCTTCATCTGACACAAGCCTTGATACTTTTCATGTCGTTCCCTATAGTTATCCTCCAGGGCTACCTCTTAAAGAAACTCAAGCTAACCTTCACTTGGATAAAAATACTTTCAATGATGCTAAACCTAAAGAGCTTAAGCCTTCATATGCTATAATCCCTACTTCAGCTAGTCCTCCACCATCTTTGCAACTATGGTCAACTCATGGTTTCACCTAGTCAAACTTGGTCTTTTGGGACCTTTCGATGATGCAGAATGCATTCTTGAACATCTATAACAACTTTTCCAATCAATTAACATGCTTCTGAACTCTCAACACTGACTTTTCTTGTCAGATTTCAATTTTAATCCTGAAGGGGGCATGGTATTGCACATCATTCAAAGTTTGTAAATCAATTTCTATCAATATCTTTCATCAGTGATCAAGACAAACAATCACGTCTAGTTGTTGATTCATCAAAAGTCCTCATCGGGCAAATCTATCATCACTTGGGGCATATCAGATTCATTGATCCATATCAATCTGGTATTCTCCTAATCTTGTAAACTATATCAGTTTTTGCAACCATCAGATCATAGTGTTCTTTCCTTGATTCTTCAGCAACTGAAGGATTCAAATGTGACACCTGCTAGTTTTGTTAAGACAATTGAGTCTAGAACCGGTCACTCACTTCTTAGCAATCCTAAGTTTTGGAATCATACGTTTTGACACTCTTTCACAATCATAGGTTCATTTGCTATTATAGTGAACACTATCTTTGGTCATTCAGGACCTATTATCTCCATATCAAATCAATATCAATCAGCTTCTGTCTCATATCAATTATCAATTTCAAACATCAGTTTCATATCTTTATCAAACATAGACTATCTTTGAACCACTGTGCTTCACCCAGTAATTCAAAGAGGGGCAAAATGTAATACCCCAAAAATGGGCTATAAGTTCATTAACCTCCTACATCTACAAATCAAACAAAATCGACATCAAAGTCCTAACCTAAGGCACATCTAAACATCATCGAATCATAATTGATTATCTTAAATTCTGCATCTTCGAATATTCTTAGCAATATTCCTAATTATCTTAATTATCTTTAATTTAATGATTATTTGGCGATAAATCACATTTATCCTAAGTTTGATTAATTGAATATTTTCATATTTAATTGATTAGATTTAATATTTGCTACTTAATTATGTAATTAAATTTAATTCTATCTATTATTAATTGTATTATTTAATTTTGACAATAAATCCAATATCCTATGAATAATTGATTAAATTTTTATTTAATTAATTAAAGCAAGTTGTCATTATTTAATAATATAGTTTTTAATAAAAGTTTGATAAAATAGTTAATTAACTCATAAATTAATTATTTTATTTCAAAAAGTAGTTAAGTTGAGAATAAATCACTTTATTTATTTATTTATTAAATCATAATTATCCATGTGCACATTCAAGGACCAATTAAACTCAAATTGGAAAATCAATGCAAGTTGTTAGCTTTTTGAAACTCAACATCTTTTTGAGTTTTAAAATTGATCTAAACTTCTAATTCGAGTTAATCTCTGCTTTTGCATGTTTTTGTGAATTAAATTATCTTTATTTAAAAATAACTCAAAAATCAACCTGAGTTTTTTAAGTGATTTATGGCTTTTTTCCCCGTGCACCTCCAAAGCCCTAGATTTCTATAAAAACAAGTCTCAACTCTTCATAATTCATGTCATAATTTTGCAAGCTTACTTTGCCAAAGTCATCTACGAATTGCACAACTATTTTGAAGAATTGAAATTTGGAGAATCAAAGCTTATTGCGAATCAAGGCTATTGTGAGATCAATTTGTTTTTTTTTTACATTCATTTAGATTCTTTTTCATATCAGTGTTAGATCATTTTAGCATATCAATTTCCATATTAGCATAGATTCATATCAGTTTTTATCATTCTTATTGCATAGAAATACCAAAAAAATAGCTTAATTACATTCAATTCATATCTAGATCAATTGCATTCAAATCCTTCATTTAGGTGTCGTCTAGGTCACTGATCTTGATAGCAATCTGAGAACATCAATCTCGCACCTACTAGAAGGTAGTAAATCACTTGGTTAAATTAGATTTTAATTTTGCACTATTTTGATTTTTGCTAACCTTTAATGTTTTACTGAAGTGTTGTGTCTACAGATTAGGTACAATTTTCACACACACAATAATCATTCATAAGAAAAGATAATAGAGGGAGAAATATTGTTACTAAACTAACAAGATGACATCTACATATGGAGGATGTATATTTTAGTTGCTTCTTTGGAATTATTGTCAAAGAGGAAGATGAATAAGATGAAAACACATGGAGAGATTTAGAGGAAAGGAACTGAGTAGAGATCAAGTGGATATTACTGTGTGGAAGGTCATGTAAGAAAACCTAATTGATTCTAAATCAGAATGAACCTAAGGATATTATAAATATTTCTGATGGACAGATAAGTTTTGGATTGGTTGGTGATTCATCTGTTATTCATATGGTGTTTCCATCAATGCCAAAGAGGGAGATTGTTGGAAACTACAAGTGAAGCAATTATTGTATTGTCATTGATGTCAAACCTTAACTGGTAAGACTGTTTCTAACTAAGAAAGTACTATATCTATTTGATTATTGAGAAGGATTAAGGCAAAGTTGATAATAATAGCACCTAAGGAAAGGTTGAGTTATCTTGATACTTAAATGAGTGCTTGATTATGTGGCATAATGATAGGATAATGTATTGCTTATCTAAGTAAGAAGGAAGACTAAACAAGTAGGCTTAACCGAGCATAAGTGAAGAAATCTAGTTTAAGCCAAGTGATGTTAGTGTCGATTGATCCAGTATATGCCCAGTAAATTTAGTGTTGACCGAACATCAGTTAATTGCTGAGGAAGACAGTATTACCTAAAGAAATAGTTTCAGTAGTGACCGGGCTACCTAGTGAAGACCGAGGAGTTGAACATAGTATTGACCAAGCATCAGTAATTTACATTTGAGGAAGTATTCAGATTCCTAGCCGACATAGTTGAATTCTTGGATTATGTAAATCATGTTGACTTTATTTATTGATTGTATGGAAGCATTTAATGCACAATAAACTATTTTATTGTAAATTCATAAAAAGATTTGAGATGTTTCTAGAAGGATGGATGAAGAACATAAAGTTGGAAGGATTCGATAAATCTAACCTAACCCTAAGATCTACGGAGGAGATTAAGCGACAAAAGTTGGATCAACCTAATTGAGGAAGTATTAAGGAAACCTAAGCATAATGTTGAGAAGAGGAGAGAGGATGTTGGAGTTGTTGTTATTGACTATATAAGAAGAAAAGACTGAAGGAGGAGTTGTGTTTACTTGAAGGGATTTCCAAGAAGATTAGTGATGGAGATGGAAATGGATCACAGTCAGTAAGCTAGCATATGTGTACAAAATTGGATGTATTATTTGCAAAGTGAGTTGTATGTTTTCAAATCAAACATTGCTATTACTTTCTAACCATTGTATTAGTTTTAAATCCTTTAATCAAGGTTGACCTAACAGTCATTTGTATAAATCATTTGAACAAGGTTTCATTATAATGGAATGTATGTAAGTCCTATAAGAAGGCGCACTCCTAACCAGGTGGTTTAAATCCTTTGACCGGGTCACACCCAACAGTGTGTTTGTAACCTTTGATAGGGTTGTCTTTTCACAAAGCTCACTTCAGAAGAGTGAAAATATCAGTAACATGTTATAAAGTGGTTTTTCCCTAATTGGGTTTCCACTATAAATCCTAGTGTTAATGCTTGTGTGAATGTTTTGGTTTGAACATTTCTATGTTTTACAAGTTAAATACTATTGGATAGTGGACTGCATAATTATATGTTTCTGTTATGCATTCAATAATGACCGAGTAGCTATTGGTTGTTAGATATGATTTGCTGAAGAGTTTGAAAGTTTATTTTATACATTTGGGCCTGAGAACAGTTGAATCACCCCCCCTCTCTATTGTTCAAAATCATATTAACAGTTTATGCCTATAATGTTTTTTTTAAAAATTGAATAAGAATTCACATAGTTTTTAAATTTTTGAGGTCCATTTTTAATTGCCAAAATATGCTGAAAAATGAGGGTCTTGTTCCCACCAAAAAAGTATATGCAAATAATACTTTTTTCCTTTTATTTAAAAATATGTTATAGATGAAATGTATAGCTAGTGTAGAAAAGAAGAAAAATTATTTTTCAATATATATTTTCTCTGTTATAACTACTCAAAGTTGAACATACCTGAAATCTACAGTTTTCATCTCCCACCAAATTTCCCCTATCAAATCTACATGATTTAGAAAAAAAATTACACATTGTTAAAGAGAACTCTCTCCTCTAGTGTTAAATATAAAATTTCAATTTTTTTAATAAGCTTTACTATTTTTCTCTATTTTTGAAGCAGCTTGTTCTCAAATGTTAAAATACCTACTTGTAGTATTTTGAAATTATAATATATTAGATCTAGTTAAAATACTATTAAAATTATATGATGATAATCTTGACTTTATGCTCTAAAAAGGGATATTTTTATATTTATAAAACAATATCATTAAAAAGAGGAGTTATTGAAAGATCGCTTTTCTAAATAATTCTCTGGGGGCTTTTCTCAATGTGAAAGTGTTGCCATAATTTTTCCTTCCATTCAAATTTGGCCTTGGTTTTTATGTCAGCCCTTCATCTCCTTAGTCCTGTGACAAGTTCCAAAAAATTTCATGGCTTTATCTATTTCCCTCTGGTCTCTGCAATTATTTCTAGGTCCCTGGCTAGGTGAAAAGTCCTTAAAATTTCATAAAACTAGTCATTACCCAAAAAACCCTAAGGCCATGTTCTAATTTGTAGTTTACTTTATCAGTGACTTAAGTCCCTTCATTTCACATGTGCATTTTAAAAATCCTTCAGTCACCAAATCTTTGATTCCCGGCGGTCAACCCCTTAACATTTAGTGATCCTGCGAGCGGTTACCATTTTGGTTGGCAGTCTCGGTTTAGCGACCAAGTTAAGATTCTAGATCTATGGTTGTCGCATGATCTGATGGCCTCAAAAGATTCCATGAGATCTTGCAATGATCATCAATCTTCCTTTTCCTTCAGTGCAGTATCTAGTCAGTGGGGCCGTTGTTAGGAAAACATGCTATGTGTATCCGAGGGGGCGGCATTTGATTGGTTGGTGAGAGTACAACATGGAGAGAGGTCATCAGGGGCCCAACAGGCTACCTTTCCTTTCAATCCAATGCCAGTCACATGATTGCAAGGGCCCAAAATATTCCTTGCGATCATACGACAATCGTTGATCTTGCTTTATCTCCGGGCTCTGTCAGGTGGGTCCTTCTTTGGTGATGTTCTTGTTTTCTATTGGCTCCCAGGAAATGACTAGGATCTGTTAGTGGGACCATGTTAGAAGGTCTATGGATGTGTTAGAAAGGAAAAGATATATCATGGTCATATGATCTCATAGAATCTTCTAACCCTATGAGATCATACGACAACTGTCCCATGAGAATCTCTAAGTTGTGGGTTCGATGTGCTACCTGGCACTGATGTGCTCACACATGATTGGCTGCTATATGATGAGAGGGACTCATCTATCAGTTTGATGTGTCATGGGGTCCTAGTTCCAAAGGGATCTATGGTGGGCATATGATATGAAGGAATATTCAAGGCACATGAGATCATGTGCCCATTGTTGGATTGGAATCAACACTACAGTGGGTCCATTGTTAGAGCTTGCTGAGGTGTTTGCTGAAAAAGTGGCCAGAGCAAATGAAACATTTCCAAGTGGTAAATGGGCTTGGGGATAGCAGGGTTCCATGAATTGGTGACTAAAGGTTTGTCTTTTGTTCACTAGACTTAACTAGGGTCAGTTAAAATAATTAGCAGTCCTGCAACCAATGAGAAAAGGTAACCTAAGGTGGACTTAAGGTTAATTCTGTAGGTGAATGATTCCTCAGTAAATAAGAACATGTAATGGTCATATTTTAAAAAGAGATTAAGATTTAAACAATGGTCGTCGATAGAAGAAAAGTGTGGCACCACCTGTTAGCCGTTAATATTCAAATTTTAAATATTTCTCTGGAGGGTTTTTTGCTAGGTTTTGATCCAATGGTTGGTTATGACAAAATGGGTAGCTAAAATTTATGTTTCAAGGACAATTGCAGTTGGGGAAAATGATGTGGAGGTCTAGGCGGCCATCTTTGGTCATTTCTTATTTTTTGAGAGTACCAAATCAGTGCATTCATGGTGGACCAATTTGCAGAGAGGTCAATGAGTCCAGGTTGCTTGTCCGTAGGTAAACAAGGTATAGAGATGGGCGCAAATATCTGATCAGCCTTAGTGTTATAGAGATGTATTTATGTTTAGATTTGATGGGCTAGGGTATGATTATTGTATTAAAAAACCATGTAACCCTAGTTAGGTTTTGACTCTGGCCTGTGTGAAAAATAGGAGGATGTATATATTGTATTTTGGGAGCCTTAGTGCTCAAAGTTGGACAATTGTAGAAGAAATTCATCTTTTCTTAAAGGTCATCTGTGGTATCATTTCTACCCTCTAGCTTATATAGCTATAAAGTTCCCATTGATACTTAAAATATTACAGAGGTATTTTGTGACAATTCTTCATGTCCCTATGCTTCCTTATTTGAATTACCTCTTATTGAATTGAAGTATATGATGCTTCAGTGACATCTTAGGGTTCTTGATCCCTCTCTCTTTATGCAGCTATTGTGTATTATTGTGGATGATTGGATGTGAATGCTTTTGTGGGTATACTTCAACCCCCTAATAATCTTGTCTCATTCCTATGCTGATTTATAGAAGTGAATGTTTGTTTGCAGATCATAAATTATGTCTAAACCCATCAGTAATGCTATTGTTTATGATATCTTCTTTTTCCCTGAATAGCCTCTTTCTATTGCAGACCCTTCTATGAAACACTTATGCAAGCCTATTTAGTGAGTTGTGACCTCCTAGACCTAAGTTGTTCATTAATTTCATCCTCTATACTAAGATCCAAACCCTAATTTTGGTGCATCACCTAGTAGGTAGTTTCCTTTCAAGTCATTTCACTTTCAAGTATTCCTTCTATCCCTTTCCCTCAAAAGATTTAATTTTATGTCTAGAAGAAAATTAAGGTGATTATCCAAGAGGAACTAGCCTAGAACCTAGAGGTCTCATCTTAGTTAGCATAAGTCCCACAAACTGGAGATGATTCCCATGTTATGCTAGGTTATCAAGACTACGAGAGCTTGAAACAAGGGTGCAAACTTAGTGTATAACAATTCTGGCACGCCCGGTGGGACAAGAAGTTGATTCAAATTCAAATTACATTATCTCTAATATACAAATTACATGATACAGGCTTTTAGAACTTGTTCTATCAAGTATATCTGGTGACTCCACTGATTTCAAAGATCCAGGCCAACCTTGTTTAAGTTTTATGAGAAAGATTGAGACTAGGAGCTCAAAGCCTACCAAATTTTTAGAGTTTCCCTCAAAAAGAATTCATAAAGGTAGGTTAACTCAAAGAACATCCCTTGCAAGAAGAGTTTAGTCTACACCTCCTGATACCTCAAAAAGGAGACCTTTTCCCTTTCATTCTAGAAGAAGAGGTAGATGTCTAACCAGAGATCTAGAAGAGGATTCAAATCTAGCAGCAAATACAACTCATATAGTTGTTAACCTTTAGATTCCATCTCCTGCAATGGCTAGGTAGTTTTCTTTTGCACCTTTCAACCAAGGTAGCTCATTGGCCTTTGTTCAACATCATGATGTGCCCTTGGTGGCACTAAAGAGTATACCTGATTTCATAGGTGAAGGGAAAACTACTATTTTTGAACACATAAGAGATGTGACCACCATGTGAAGCATACACAACATAACTCAAGAGGATGTGGCCACAAAATTATTTGTAGCTTCTCTAAATGGTAAGGCTCTTGAATGGTTTAGATATCTAATCATTGGTTCTATTACTTCATGGGATGAATTAGGAGATGCATTAAGTAAGCATTTTGAGGATAAATTAGATAACTTATCTCTAGTAGAGTAGTTAACAACCATTAAGAGAGACCCTCAAGAGCAAATGATAGAATACAATAGTAGATTCCTCAAAACATGGAATAGAATTCTAGTCTCAATGAGACCATCAGCTAACCATGCTTTTCTATACTACTTGCAAAGTCTAAATGGCCAAATTTCTATCATGATCCAATCTATGGGTGGTACTTCTCTACCCTAAGCTTTTGACATAGTTGTCAGGGCTGAAAACTATTTAATCCAAGCAGGCATGATTGCTAGAAGGCCACCAATGCCCATCTTTCCTAGCCTTCAACCCATTTCAACTGCACAAGTACCCCCATTTACCTCTATTCCCTCCATATTGGCCCCCCAAGCTAGTACTAATGGTCAAGAGCTAACAACTAGTTTCTCTCAAGAGCTACAAGAAATAAAGAATAGCCAACAAAGTAGTTAGCAAGAAATGACAAACTTGCTACAAACCTTGACTAAAGAGGTCACAAATTTGAAGAAATAAGGTCAAGGAATCAGACCACCATTTCAGACACAAGGCCAAGGTCCTAATCAACAATACTAGAATCAAGGATAGCCTTCTCAGCAAAATAGGCCGTCATACCAAGGAGGCTATCAAGGACAAAGGCAAAGCTTTAACTAGAGACCATTCCAACCATATAACCCTGCACCTCTAAATTTTGCAAATCTAGTGAGGGATATGGTTCCTAGTTAAAACAATATGGCTATGGATAATGAATGGTGTTTTCCTTGTAATTAGCCTCATAATCAGGCTACATGTTCAAATGGATGGATGAACCAAGCTCTAATGGTTCAAAATTCCTCAAGCTCAATCAGAGGCTTCATCCAGTGGGTCAGTGCCTCAACAAGAATCACAAGAGAATGTGACTGCTCTCTTTAATTGGGAGCAACCAGACTTCAATGGAGTCAATGATGAGGTTGCTTCTATTGCCTATACAAGAGCAAAAAGAAGAGCTCAAGACATGGAAAGAGTAGATTCCAATGCCAAAGCCACTACATCTACAGAGCCAATACAACAAGCCACTCCCATCATACATAAGGAGGCTCCTATCATTACAAGTTAAGAGAACCAACATTCCAAAGAGGTGGAGCCTATCATGCCAAAGACACAACAAAGAGTACACACTATGACACCTTTCAACATTGTGGACAACATGAAGAAGGTGAATGTCACCATGTCCATGTGGAACTCTTTGGCTCTTCTGGGACAGCCTAAAATTTTGAAGAAAGCTATGACAGAGGTAGCAACTCCTCAACCTACAAAAGAAGTTGTAAAGCTAGCATTGGTTAACACTGATCAAGAAAAGGAGGCTCCAAGTAGAAACTCCAAAGGAAATACCACATAAGGTAGGAATTCAAAGCCACCTCCCTTTTATGTATCTTTAATCATTGGAAAATCTTTTATTACATAATTGTATGGTAGATAGTGGAGCTACTAGCACTATAATGCCCAAGAAGGTAGCTAACCAATTAGGACTAAAATATGAACCCTTCCAAAAGAAGATTACACAACTTGATGTATCCTCAGTCAATACTATAGGTGTGGCCAAGGATACCAGTCTAATCCTACATGCTGGTCCTACTTTCTCCATCCTCCTTGATGTATACATCATAGATCTCCCTACATTATTTGCTATATGTCTTTCAAGGGAGTTTACAGCCAAGAAAGGAGGCTACCTATCTTTTGATTGGTCTCACATGCTATTTCATACAAGGTATGGGACCAAGGTCACCATTAAGTCAGAACCATTAGTAGCACACCATATAGAACCATATGTGTCCAATACCATCAATGTAAACTACCCCATATTTGATGACAGTGACTTCCAAACCATTAGTGAAGCATACACTAAGATAGGGAGTATCCCTGATATCCTTCTAGATGAAAGACCTTCAGAGGTCCAAGAAAATATTATTTTGGATTTTGGTTTGGGAAGTTATTTGATACAAGAAAGTGGATCCATAGAGCCAAGCCTTCTCAAAGAAGACACTGATTCACAGGATCAGAGAAATTAGGTTTGGGAATTGTTTCTTGATGGAGTTAGAAGTAGACATGGTTATGGTGGTGGTGTTATGCTAGTGTCTTGGAAAGGAGAAAGCTATTATACTACCTTTATATTTAGTTTCTCCTGCACTAGAAATATTACAGAATATGATAGTTTGGTCAATGGACTAGAATGGGTTAGAAAAAGAGGGCTTCAGGCCTTAAAAGTTTATGTTGACAGTGAGTTAGTTGTCAGCCAAGTAAGAGGGATAAGTGAAACCAAGAATGACACCATGAAAGAATACAAACATAGAGTTTGGGATGCAATTGCATATTTCCATGCTTTCAATATTGTTGCTATCCCTAGAAAGATAAATCAAAATGTAGATAGGTTAGCTACTGTTGGATCTTAGTATGATATCCAAAATAGCATTTCAAAAGAGGTAGACCAATGGCATATCAAAGTGATTATCAGACCCTCTATTCCTGATAATGACGTCAATTGGCAGTTCTTGTTTGAAGAAGATGTCTTTTCAGAGCATAATCAAGATAGGCTATCACAAAATTATGGTGATCAAGTGATACAACTTAAGTCTAATAAGATGCCTACAAGTCTTGTCACCTTAGAGACTATCTTCAACAAGGATGATCAAGTCAAGAAAAGCAAAGCTGGCCTAGTAGTCCAACAAGAAAATTATGTTGAACTAGAGTTGGAACCAAGTAAGAGCCTACAATTTGGAAAAGTGAATACTAATTTGGAAAAGCAAGATTGCACACAACTTTTCAAAGAATTCAGTGATGTATTTTCATGGCAATATGAGGACCTTAAAGGTTTTGATCCTTCTCTTGCTCAGCACACTATTGAATTAGAACCTAATGCCAAACTAGTAAGATAGAAACAAAGGCCTGTTAATCCCAAACTTGAGCCACTCATGCATAAAGAAGTACTCAAATTGATAGAAAGTGGTATCATCTATCCTATCAAGCATACTAGTTGGGTTTCCAACCTTGTTCTTCTCAGGAAGAAGAATGGGGAATTGAGGTTGTGTGTTGACTTCAAGGATCTTAACAGAGCTTCTTTAAAAGACTGCCATCCATTACCCTATATGGAAAAAATCTTACAATGTGTCTTTGGATCTGAGAGATTTTCATTATTGGATGGTTGTTCAGGATACAATCAGATCTTAGTGAGTGAAGAAGATCAATATAAGACTACATTTACAACCAAGTAGGGAACCATGGCTTATCAAAAGATGCCCTTTGGTTTGTCAAATGCAGGTGCTACATTTCAAAAGGCAATTGCTATGGCCTTTAAGAGCCTCATGTACAAGTTTGTGTTAGTCTACTTAGATGACATAACTATCTATTCAAAGCATACAGTAGATCACATCAAACATTTGAGGAAGATCTTTGAAAGATGTAGAGAATTTGGGATATCTCTTAATCCCAAGAAGTGTGTGTTTGCAGTCCATGAAGGAAAATTGTTGGGATATGTAGTATCCAAAGAAGGGATCATAGCAGATCCTGAGAGAATTGCAGCCATCTTAGAGATACCATTGCCACATCACAAGAAAAGTCTCCAATCTTTCATAGGAAAGATTAACTTTGTTAGGAGGTTCTTGCCTAACATTGAAGATTTACTCAAACCTTTGACAACCATGTTAAAGAAGAGTTCAGCTTTTAGCTGGCCCAAAGAAGGGAGAGTTAATTTACAAGCTATCAAATAGGCCTTAACAGAAGCCCCTGCTCTCCTAAACCCAAATTTTAGTAAGGATTTTATCCTTTATGCTTATGGAGGTCATGATGCTATATCTGCAATGCTGACTCCAGAAAATTCAAATGGATTGGAGTAGCCTATTGCTTTCTTTAGCAAAGGTTTAGAAGAGTATGAACAGAGATACTCTTTTGTAGAAAAACATGTACTTGCTATGGTAAAAAGCCTTAAAAAGTTTAGATATTTGTTGACCCATAGCAAGGTACACTTGAAATTTAATCATCCAAGTGTCAAAGAATTTCTTCTTTCCAAGGACCTACATGAGAAAAGAGCCGGTTGGATCACCAAGGTGATGGAATATGACATAGATATTCAAACTACCAAGTTGGTTAGAGGAAGGGGTCTTTGTGAGCATTTGGCATTAGATGAGAGTTCAAAGAAATTAGAACAAATAGATGCATCTCTAGTGGTGCATTCTATAAAAGAGCAAGCCAAGGCAACAAGTTGGTTACCTAATATGATCAATTATTTGAAGACGGGACAATGTCCTATAGGCCTAGATTTAGCAAAAAGGAGGTATTATAGGTTACAATCTATTCCTTTTGTGCTAATAAATGAAGTTATTTTTAGAAAGGATCATAGTGGTGTCCTTTTAAGATGCATAGATTCAGAAGAGGTAGCAGACATCCTATTTGAGTTTCATGATGGACCTTGTGGAGGTCTTTTCTCTCCTAGGACTACTGCTTTTAAAATCATGAGGGTTGGATACTATTGGCCATCTATCTTTAAGGATAGTCATGAGTATGTGATAAAATGCATCAAGTGTGCTATGTTTGTAGGAAAAGAAAGGCTTGTAGCCTTGCCCCTACAACCAATCAGAATAGAGCAACCTTTCATGAGGTGGGGTATAGATTTCATTGGCATGATCAATCCTCCATCTAGTGTAGGCCATAAATGGATAATCACTACAATAGATTACTTCACTAGATGGACATAAGCAATTTCTTTAAAAGAAGCCAATGAGAGTGTTGTCCTAAGTTTCTATGATGATATAGTTCATAGATTTGGCACTCCAGATTCCATAATTTTAGATAATGCATTAGCATTCATAGGCCTTAAAGTCTTGGAGTGGGTAGTTAGGAATGGCATTTAATTATTACCCCCAAGGCAATGGCTTAGCAGAGTCAATAAATAAGAATTTGATTAAGATAATCAAGAAGACTCTGCAAGACAATCAGAGAGATTGGCATACAAAGTTGAAGTCTACCTTGTGGTTAGATAGAATTACCCCAAAGAAGATCACTGGGAACTCTCCTTATGTGTTAGTGTATGGTAGAGAGGCCAAGTTGTCTATCTTAGTTGAATTGCCAGCTCTAGACTTGGCTACTCAGTATGCTCTATTGGAAGAAGGAGATCCTTTGCAGATCAGATATGCTTAGCTCATGGAGCTAGAGGAAATCAGAGACAAATCCATGAAAGATATGGAGTTTCATTAGATTCAAATAAAGAAGAGTTTTGATAAAAGAGCCAGGGTCAGAAATTTCAAGGTTGGGGATGTAGTCCTCAAGTGGGATGAATTCAGATCCAGACCTGGCAGACATACAAAATTTGATTCATTTTGGGGTGGACCATTTGTTATAATAGAATGGAATGGATCTAATGTTTTTGAGCTATCAAATCTTGAAGGATTTTCCTTGCCAATATTAGTAAATGGATTCCACTTGAAGCCCTGCTTTGAGGTTAATCCCTCTCTATAAACTCCTGTAAATATGTGTCTTCTACTCTCTTTCCCTATTTTCTAAGTTAGTTTCCTATTTTCCAAGAAGTGCCTATGCACAAGAAGTCTCTGGTTCCAATTTTTTCTCTCTGTCAAAGTTTTGTGTTCCTAAGATGACCCCATGACCAATGGATTGTTTATAGGCCACTAATATATGTCTAGTAGGCTGACATCCAGTAGAAATTGCCAAAATGTTGCCCTAATTTTTCCTTCCATTCAAACTTGGCCTTGGTTTTTATGTCATCCCTTCATCTCCTTAGTCTAGTGACAATCTCCAAAAAATTACATGGCTTTATCTATTTCCCTTTGGTCTTTACAACTATTTCTAGGTCCCTGGCTAGGTGAAAAGTCCTTAAAATTTCATAAAACTAGCCATTACCCAAAAAACCTTAAGGCCCTATTCTAATTTGTAGTTTACTTTATCAGCCACTTAAGTCCCTTCATTTTGCATGTGCATTTTAAAAATCCTTTAGTCACCAAATCTCTGATTCCCAGCAGTCAACCCCTTAACATTTAGCGATCCCATGAGCGGTGATCGTTTCGATTGGTGGTATTGGTTTAGTAGCCAAATCAAGATTCTAGATCTACGGTTGTCGCATGATCACATGGCCTTGAAAGATTCCATGGGATCTTGTGTGTTAGAAATAGGAAATACTAAGAGGGGGGGGGTGAATCAGTATTTCACAAACTTTTACTTTTGCCCACTTATGGATATAACAGATTACTTTAGTGCATACACAGATTATCAAGCTGATTAACAAACATAGTAGTAAATAGAAAGAACTCATAACACATGATATGTTCTTGAGGAAACCCTAGCCAAGGGAAAACCTTAGTGGGGATGGTACCCACAAAGATCACTAATCAAAAGTATCCTATTAGGGATATTGGACCCTATTAAGAGTTAATTTACAATATATAGTAGATCTATCCTGGTTAAAGGACTTTAGGCCTTGTTAGAAGCCTTAACCCTGTTAGGTGTTAGATTATAAAATCTGATCACCAACTAAGCTCGATACCCAAACAGGTAATACAAAATGTTTCTGACTATAGTATGGTACTGCTTAAAACTACACATCAATAGCCTTTGCTACGATCACAATATACAACTATCGCAAGTTATCCTTTTCTTTCTTTTCACACATCACATCATTATCATTACATTTCAAGTATGCTTAATATATGAGTTATTAGAGCTAATAAATTTATATGGTTGGCTTCCAAAATATTTATCCAAGAGTAAACATCTAGGATGTCATCCCTTCATAATGTTAAGTCATTATTTTGACAAGCAAAAATAATCCCTTAACTCTTTCGCTAATACTATCTCCAAAACTATTTTGTCTACAAAAATTATGTTCGATAAACTTTGAATAACTTCATTCATACTACTCTAAACTTTATGCACACTGAGATGAGGTATCCTCATACTTTGTAGAAGCTTTAGTTAACAGCACAAACAAAAATATTGCTCTAGTGGACATCACCAACTAAATCTTCATCGGGTGCTCTGTCAAGATCACTGTATCCATACTTAGACAATTTCTTCCTTCAACTTGCCATACTTGCATTCTAGATTCTGCGCTCTTAGTAGAGATCAAATGTTTCCTTAATGACAACATCTATGCATCCACATTAGCCAAATTGCCAACAATCTCCCCCTTTGTCATTGGTGGCAACATATGGGAAAATTGGCTAAGTGTGCAAACAAAACTTCAAAGCATTTACACAAAATTGGGGCCAAATGTTATACAACACATACAATATTTTACTCCATAGAATAGCTCCCCCTATGAGTATCCTTCCTCAATATATTATCAATTTTTTGCTATCTCTCCCCCTTTGAGAACAATGACAAAGATAGGGTGTACAAAATTTCAATAAAAAACTTGATACCTTGATATCAGCTATTGCAAAGCTAGTAGGCTTGCAACACAGTCGCCAAACTCTCACTTCCATCATTCAAAATCTTTCTCCCATATCTTCCTGATCAATTTAGCAACATTGAGTAGAGTACTCAATCCGTATGCTACTGTTTGACAAGCTTGCAGGGAATTAAAGCCAAACTTCTAAAAAGATGTCTTTGCTAAAAGACACTTCTCAATTTGGTCCTCAATAATTGAGGTCTTGATTGAGATATGCTCTCTCAAGATGTTAATCCTGATCATCTTTCTGTTCTTCTCCACTGCTAACATTCTGATTTCATCATTTAACTTCCTTGTGTTCTTCTCCACAGAACTTATCTTTACATTTGGGCTTGTCAAGGTATTTGTCTCAGCTATAATTGCATCTATCTTCTCTCTTATCTTCTTATCTTCTTCAGCTGTTAGGATTTCTGATCTTGTGCATTGTATATACAAACTCTTTCTAGTCTCAAAATGTTTCCTCAAATTCTTTATGCATACATCCAAATTACCAATATCATTTTGAATATTTACACTTAAATTTTGTTGCATTTCTACTTCAAAAGCTTCCAGAAGTTTTATTCTACCAATATCCTTTAAGTTAGAAAATTTAGAGTCAAAAGAGTTTATTACCATTTTAGCTTTCTCAAATGGATCTGATTCAAATACCTTAGTGCTGACCACACTCTCAAGTTTCTCTGTCAAAACTCTAACTTTTCCTTCAAGGTCCTTCACCTTCTTATTCTTTCCAATAATTTTATTAAGAGATGTGATGAACTCAAGCTGATCATCATCTTCAACTTCTTTTCCAAGGTCTTCAAAAATTGAACCAATTTGTCTCTTCTTACTATCAGGTGCACTAGGGGTAGTGACCTTTGTCAAAATTTATTTACCTTTAACTGTCTGCTCTGCTGGAACTGATTCTGATATAGCTGGTGCTTCCACTACCTCTGTATCCTTTTCTGATTCTGTAATCTTCTCTTTCTCTTCTAAAGCCAAATTGTCAACAATGTTTCCTAGATCATGAAATACTACATCATCTGACTCTAGTGTCACTTTGGTTCCTTCAATGTCCATTGATTCTTTGCCAATATTGATATGTGAAGAAGATGGGACTTCTTCAATACCAACTTCCTCTACATGCGATTCCTCTGATTGCTTCTGCTGAGGATCTGATTCAACATGCTTTCCTACAACTATATCTGCAAGAACTTGCATTACTGCTTGCTCAGTCTCTCTCTGTATTTCCTCCTTTTTGCCTCCCATTATAAGAATTGTTCTTCTCTTAGTTCTCAATAAAGTTCTAAGAGGCTTTAAAATTCTCTTCAAATGATCTTCATCCTTAACTTCACAGAACTATCTGATTACATGTTCTCTCATCTTTATGTCCTCTTCTTGTGCTCTTTGTTATCTATTCACAAGTCTGTTATACAAATATTCTGGGATCTTACCATGAATAGTGCTACGTTTCTTATATATCAAAAACATATGTGTAATCATGGCATTTTTAAAATTCAATCTTTCAAATGATCCATATAGATTATAGAATTTATTTATCTTAGTGAAGTCTCCATGATGCAATATATCTTCATTAACTCTTTCAATTCTTGGTTTCAAATTTTTCTTCTTGATTGAAACTTCATCATCATCTTTAATTACTGCTACTTTTCTAGGTATAGGTGGTACAATCACTTTCTATCTCTTGTCGGCTCCTGTTGCACTCACTTTTACTCTTTTGTTAGAAATAGGAGAAAAATATTTTTCAACTTCATCTTTTTCAGGTACTTCAACTTTTACCTTTACTGCAATAGGATCAACAAGGTCTGCACTAGATGCCACAAGTGGAACTACAAGATTTTCACTTTGCTTCAAGGCTTCTACAGTCTTCTTAGCTATGTCAAACTCAAGAACTTGACATACCTAATTCATTCAATATTTTCTTCATAGTAGATTCAACTCTCCTACTAGATTGCTTCTTTTCTTTCAAACTTATTGCAGAGTTGAAATTCTCTTCATAAGTTCCAAACCTATTTGCATGACCATCCAACTCACACTTTAATAGTCTATTCACATATCCTACTATTTCTGCTTCAGATATTTCATAGCCAAGAGAGTCTATGAATTCCATTCTAGGCTCAACTACTTCAATGTAGGTGAAATCAATATCTACCATTAAAAAAATGTCATCTTTATGCTTTTCAACTAAGGATTGAGGAATCCTTGATCTGTTCTTAACAATATTCTGAAAAGTCTTCAATACAAGCTTCACAATGTCATTGACTTTATCATTTAGGTGCTTCATGGAGACTGAGTTAATTCTTTCCATTGTGTTCACATTGTCACTCTAGTCAACTATGTAAGGAAATCTTCACAAAATATGGAAAAAAATATAGGTTATCAGAGATGAAAACCTAAACTGTGTGTACTTAGCCTTCTTAATCTTTTCTAAATTCTCAAATAACTAATTTTTTAGAATTTCACATAGGTCTACTTGTTTCTTCTCAATACACATAAGATAAGCTACATGAACCATTCTTGTAACCATGTCATCTTCCCTTGAACTACCATAGAATTTAGTTGTTAGGATCTTGCAAAGGTACCTAACATCATCTTGCTTAATCTTACTTATCGCAATTCCTCTACCATTATAACTAGATCCAGTGTTGTCTAAGACAATCTTTCTCATGTTCTTTTCATTTAGTGGAATCTCTCCAACTTTTGATAATTTAGTAACATCATGAATTCGGTTGGCAGTTATATCAATAACTCTACCCTCCATCCAGAATTTCCCATTGTGGATTCTACTTAAAATGATCTTGGTACATTCCTCATCATTAAATTCATACTTCATGGAATAATTGATAACTTCATTGTTCTCTAGGTGCTCATAAGCTGGTTTAACTAACATGTCTTGATTATACAATTTCCTGCAATCATCACTAAAATCTACATCTCCCAAAGTTTCAAACTTGCAACCTAAATATCCTTTAACATTCTCAATGTGTAATACTCCATCTGGTACGGATGATAGTTCTAGTCTGTCATCAATTTCAGCTAGTTCTACTGGTTCTTTCTTAATCTTAGGTCTATTCCTATCCTTAACATTATGAACCATAGAAATATCCATCTTATCAACTGATTAAAGATCAAAAAATACCTCAACTTTGCAAATCTAGGGTTTCAGTATGATCGACGCTCCAAATTGCTTCCAAACTTCTTCAAATCATCCTCAACTCACTTTTTCTTCCTCCAAATCTCATTTCAATCACTTTGTAATCATGATAAATTGAATTTTGACCTTATAACACTTCACATTAACTCGATCTCACATTGCATTCATTCATTTTGCCGCTAAAACCTCAAAAAGATGATTCTGCAAACCTCCAACCATAAAACTTTTTGCGACCTCACAAAACACAATATTTTCTTTTGCACACTTAACCATAGGATTAGTACAACATAACAAACCTATATCTAACTATGCAAAACTTAACTCATTCAAATTCCTAATCTACACTAATCCTAAGTCCTAAACTACAAAAACCTACATAATTTAAGTACTTAAAGAAGGGTCAAGTAAAGATTCATCCTTACCATTAGTTACATTACCTTCCTGACTACTTTCAGTGCTGAATATACCTCCTTGATCTGTGCCTTTATAAAATTTTATTTCATCTTTATTGCTACAACAACCTATCTCTTTATTTCCTGCATTTTCATTCCTTCTTGCATTGTTCCTAGGGTTAGGGTTATGATGATAACCTCCATTGTTCATTCTGCAAACTCTTGCTAAGTGTCCAAACTTGTTGCATATCTGACAAATGATTCCATTGTTTCCAAATCTCTGTCCTTGCTGGTTAATCTATGACCTGCAATTTCTAGCAATATATCCTACTTTGTTCCATCTAAAACATACTACCACTTTTCTTTTATTCATTTCTTCAATAGATCTCTTATCTGCATTGTTAGTATTCCCAATCATTCTATTATCATAATTTTTCAAAATTACTTTAGGTCTTCTACATTCATTAGCTCTATGTCCAAAACCATGATAATTATAACAATGTCCATTAAGAGGTTTAAATTTCTTACCTGTGCAATCTCTCTTCATGTGCCCAATAGTATTACAAGAAAAACATCTACCTTTGAATTCTCTTTGCATACCTTTAGATGATTCTTCCTATTTTGATTCTTCTTTCTTTGATTCTTCTTTCTCTCTAGGTGGTTCTTCTTTAGGTGGATCTTCCAATGTGTTCTCATCTAGCTTCATTTCCTCCATACATTCAGATGTCTTCAAATCTAGCTTCTTACTTGCATGATTTCTTCTAAACATACTAAATCCAAATCCAGTTTTATCAAAGAATGGTTCTCCAAAAGAAATTTGTTTTTTAGTCCTATCACTATATGAATATAGCCTTTCAAGTTGTTGTTTAGATTGAGTTAATTCACCTTTCACAATTTTATTATACTTCTCAAGCTCCACATACTGAACTTTTACTTTTTCAGATTCGGATGTTTCCTTTTCAAGTCTTGATCTCAGATCTTCATTCTCAATTTTCAATTTTTCATTATCAGATCTCAAATTTCCCTCTTTCATACTAAGCTTCAGATTTACTATCTTCAGCTCATACTTAAGGATCTCATTTTCTTTTTCTAATTCATCAAAATCTTCAACAAGAATATTAGATTTCTTTTCAGATTTCAAATCTTCAATCTTACCTTTTAATTTGTCAATAGCATTCTTTGCATCTTCATACTTTCTTCTTAAGGAGTTTGTTTCATCAGTAAGCATATCAATATGTTCAAGAGCTTCTTGAAGATTTTTCTGAAGTTGATCCATATCCATAGAGATCTTACTCAAGCTGCTAAGCTTTCCTTGAATTTTCCTTCTCTGAGTAACTGTCCTCTGATACCAATTGTTAGAAATAGGAAATACTGGGACGGGGGGGTGAATCAGTATTTCACAAGCTTTTACTTTTGCCCACTTATGGATATAACAGATTACTTTAGTGCATACACAGATTATCAAGCTAATTAACAAACATAGTAGTAAATAGAAAGAACTCATAACACATGATATGTTCTCGAGGAAATCCTGGCCATGGGAAAACCCCAGTGGGGATGGTACCCGCAAAGATCACTAATCAAAAGTATCCTATTAGGGATATTGGACCCTGTTAAGAGTCAATTTACAATATATAGTAGATCTATCCTGGTTAAAGGACTTTAGGCCTTGTTAGAAGCCTTAACCCTGTTAGGAGTTAGATTACAAAACCTAATCACTAGCTGAGCTCAGTACCCAAATAGGTAATACAAAATGTTTTTGACTATAGTATGGTACTACTTACAAATTTGCATCAATAGCCTTTGCTACTATCACAATATACAACTATCACAAGTTATCCTTTTCTTTCTTTTCACACATCACATCATTATCATTACATTTCAAGTATGCGTAATATATGAGTTATTAGAGCTAATAAATTTATATGGTTAGCTTCCAAAATATTTATCTAAGAGAAAACATCTAGGATGTCATCCCTTCATAATGTTAAGTCATTATTTTGACAAGTAAAAATAATCCCTTAACTCTTTCGCTAATACTATCTCCAAAACTGTTATGTCTGTAAAAACTATCTTTGGTAAACTTTGAATAACTTCATCTGTACTACTCCAAAATTTATGCACATTAAGATGAGGTATCCTCATACTTTGTAGAAGCTTTAGTTAACTACACAAACAAAAATATTACTCCAGTGGATGTCACCAACTAAATTTTCATGGGGTGCTCTGTCAGGATCACTCTATCCATACTTAGACAATTTCTTGCCATACTTGCATTCTAGATTCTATGCTCTTAGTAGAGATCATATGTTTCCATAATGACAACATCTATGCATCCAAATTAGCAAAATTTCCAACATTGTGATGATCATCAATCTTCCTTTTCCTTCAGCATAGTATCTTGTCAATGGGGTCGTTGTCAGGAAAATGTGATATGTGTATCCAAGGGGGCAGTGTTTGATTGGTTGGTGAGAGTACAACATGGAGACAGGTCAGTAGGGGTCCAATGGGCTAAATTTCCTTTTAATCCAATGGTAGTTGCATGATTGCAAGGGCCCATAATACTCCTTGTGATCATATGACAATCATTGATCTTGCTTTATCTTTGGACTCTGCCAGGTGGGTCCTTCTCTAGTGATGTGCTTGTTTGTTGTTGGTTCCTAGGTGATGATTAAGATCTATTAGTGGGACCATGTTAGAAGGTCTATAGATGTGTCAGAAAGGAAAAGATCTATGGTGGTCGTATGACCTCATAGAATCTTCTGAACCTATGAGATCATGTGACAATCATCTGATGAGAATCTCTGAGTCGTGGGTTTGATGTGCTACCTGGCGCTAATGTGCTTGCATATAATTGGCCGCTATATGATGATGGGGACTCATCTATTATTCTAATGTGTCATGGGGTCTGAGTTCCAAAGGGATCTATGGTGGGTGTATGATCTAAAGGAATATTCGAGGCACATGAGATCTTGCACCTATCATTGGATTGGAATCAATGCTACAGTGGGTCCATTGTCAGAGCCTAATGAGGTGTTTGCTGATGGAGTGGCTGAAGAAAATGAAAGATTTCCAAGTGGAAAATGGGCCTGGGGTTAGCAAGGTTCCATGAATCAGTGACTAAAGGTTTTTCTTTTGATCACCAGACATAACCAAGGTCAGTTAAAACAATTAGTGGTCCTGTGACCAATCTGAAAAGGTAACCCGAGGTGGACTTAAGGTTAATTCTATAGGCGAACAGTTCTCAGGTAAATAAGAAGATCTAACGGTCATGTTTTAAAAGGAGATTAAGATTTAAATGATGACCATCAATAGAAGAAAAGTGTGGTGCCACCTATTAGCCATTAATATTCAAATTTTAAATATTTCTCTGGAGGGTTTTTTGCTAGGTTTTGATCCAATGGTTGGTTGCAACAAAATGGGTAGCTAAAATTTATGTTTCAAGGATGATTGTAGTTGGGGAAAATGATGTGGAGGTCTAGGTGGCTGTCTTTGGTCATTTATTGTTTTCTGAGAGTACCAAATCAGTGCATTCATGGTGGACCAATTTGCTGAGAGGTAGATGAGTCCAGGTTGCTTGTCCATAGGAAAACAAGGTACGTAGATGGGCACAAATATCTGATCGGCATTAGTGTTACAGAGATGTATTTATGATCAGATTTGATGGGCTAGGGTTTGATTATTGTATTGAAAAACCATGTAACCCTAGGTAGGTTTTGACTCTAGCCTATGTGCCAAATAGGATGATGTATATATTGTATTTTGGGAGCCTTAGTGCTCAAAGTTGGACAATTGTAGAAGAAATTCATCTTCTCTTAAAGGTCATCTGTGGTATCATGTCTACCCTCTAGCTTATACAGTTGTAAAGTTCCCATTGATACTTCAAATATTGCAGAGGTATTTTGTTACAATTTTTCATGTCCCTATGCTTCCTTATTTCAATTACCTCTTATTGAATTGAAGTATATGATGTTTCAATGATATCTTAGGGATCCTGATCCCTCTCTCTTTCTGTAGCTATTGTGTGTTATTGTGGATGATTGGATGTGAATGCTTTTGTAGGTATACTTCAACCCCTTAAAAATCTTGTCTCATTCCTATGCCGAGTTATAGAAGTGAATATTTGTTTGGAGGTCATAAATTGTGTCTAAACCCATCAGTAATGCTATTGTTTGTGAAATCCTCTTTTTCCCTGAATAGCCTCTTTCTGTTGTAGACCCTTCTATGAAACACTTATGCAAGCCTATTTAGTGAGTTTTGACCTCATAGACCTAAGTTTTTCATTAATTTCATCCTCTATACTAAGATCCAAACCCTAATTTTGGTGCATCACCTAGTAGGTAGTTTCTTTTTAAGTCATTTTTCTTTCAAGTATTCCTTCTATCCCTTTCCCTCAAAAGATTTACTTTTATTTTTAGAGGAAAATTAAGGCGATTATCCAAGAGGAACTAGCCTAGAACCTAGAGGTCTCATCTTAGTTAGCATAGGTCCCACAACTTGGATATGATTCCCATGTTATACTAGGTTATCAAGACTACGAGAGCTTGAAACAAGGGTGCAAACTTAGTGTATAACATAAAGTATAAGATCTCCTTGTTGAGGTAGTTTGCACCAGGACCTAGAGTTGGTGATTTGTTCCCTTGGGTTTTCAAAGATCTTGAAGGATGCCTCTGAGAAGTTTGGACCATAGGGCAATTTCAGATCTCTATGATGCTATTGAATTGAAGATTACAAAGAAGGTTAAAGTAAATTTCAAATCCGAGATGGAATTGTTGAAGAATGACATGATCACTGAGTTCATGAGGGCTATTGCTGGTATGTTGAGGAATCTTGGTACTGAAGATGGTTATGAGGAAGCTATTGAAGACTTTGAAGCTATTGGATCTAGTGGAGATGAATAGAGGGAAAGATCTGGTAAAGATAGAACTAGTCAGTTGCATAGATTTGGAGCTCAGTTAAGTACTAATTACTGAATGGAAGTTTCTACTTTCTCTAGTACTTTAAGACCTAAGGATTTGATTGATTGGATTAGTGAATTAGAAGATTTCTTTAAGCTTGAAGAAATTGAAGATCCTCTTAGAGTAAGATTGGCATAGACTAAGTTAAAAAGACATGCTACTCTTTGGTGGAAAGAATTGCAAAGAGATAGAGAAGATGAAGGTGAAATGAAGATCAATTGATGGAGGTTGATGGTGACTAAATTGAAAGCTAAGTTCATACCTATTGACTATGAGCTTGACTTGTTTAATAATTTGCACAATTTGTAGAAAAAAGATTTGACCGTCGAAGACTATACCAAGGAGTTCTATAAGTTAACTATTCAATTTGGACACAAAGAACTTGGTAAAGAAAAGGTAGCTAAATATGTGAATGGTTTGAGATTTAATATTCAAGATGAGCTTCATATGTTGAAGATTGATTTGGTTGAGGATGCTTATCAGTATGCTCTGAAGGAAGAAGATAAGTTGAATTGGACACAACATCGTAATTTCTAAGGGAAGGAGAAGCTAGATCACTCGGTGAAGGATAAACCAACTATTGAAGATGAACCGAAAGCTGTGGATCCAAAAAAGAAGATAGGTAGGGTTATATTTAAGGGAACTTGTTATAATTGTGGTGAAGAAGGACACCAATATTTTGAGTGCACACAAAAGAAGATTAGTGATCGAAGGAATGTTGTGGTGAATGAGAATATTTTGAATGAACTTGAATCAAATAACGAGTTGGTTTGAAGAACATTGCTCGGTGCAAAGGTGGAACCTTTTCAGAGGAGTAATTTTTTTTGAACTTGGTGCAAGTCAAGAGGAAAAATTTATGATGTGATTGTAGATAGTGGTAGTACTAATAACCTTGTAGCTAAGGAGATGGTTTAGAAACTTGGTTTGAAGAGAGTGAGACATCCTTATCCTTATAAGATTATGTAGCTGCAAGATGTTCATGCTCTGGAAGTAAGGGAGTGTTATGCCCACCCTAGCATCTTCCTATGTTAGACTAATAGGACTTTTTCTTAGACACTTTGGATTTTATGATGGACTATGATTATTATTTAGTTAAAATTTTATGAGACATTTGAGCATATATATATTTGGTTACTACAGTTTATTTGGAAATATTAAATGAGTTATAATTTAATGATGAATGGCTAGAAATGAACTATCAGTACAATGTTTTACATTGATTTGTGTTATGATGTTTTATTATGATCTAACCCTATTGACCCTATTATGGTTTGATGTTCACTGGTTGATGTAAGTGTAGGATGAGGAGGGGCAGTCATAGTTACTCCTATGGGATGTCACACTCTCCCTCCTTGTTTGCCACTGTCTATTTATATTTATATATTTGTATATGCATATTAGTCGGTGATGTAGGATGCAGGTACCAGGCATCATCTCCACCTAGCTACATAGGTATGAGCATGCCTTCAAAATCCTCAAACTATTGATGTGTGGAGATTTAACCAAGTTACTCTCAAGGTTACCCATGGACTTAGAATTCTGTTTAGAAAGTTATCCTAGTTGGGAAAATAGACTGCAGTTATGTTTTGGACTTGATTTGATGTTGGTCTGAGTTTATGTTATGAGTTAGAATTAATATATTTTATATGTATAATAAATAATTATGTTATAACTATTTGTATTTTATATAGGTATGTGTATATGTGGGTGCACACACATATATCCATGCTTATATAAATAATAATAATTGTATGTTTTCATTAATTGTGTTAATGGTATGTTGTTTATAATAAGTAAATAAAATGAGTTAAATAAAGTATATCTAATGAATGTATTAAATAAAAAGTAAAAATAATAATAATAAAAGGAAAATGTCCTTTGTGTTAAAATTAGCTATCTAGGAGGGAGTTTAACTCAAGACCTCCTAGAAGTTAGGCTACTTGTTTTCCTATTGTGCTATGTGTTCTTCTTGAAAGGTATTTGTCTATTATTTTTGTTATGCTTTTATTTAAAAGATATTTTAATTAAATTTATTAAAAAAACCTTGATTAAGTCTCTACGGGAAATTATTTGGTTCTTCCTCCAACCAACTATGGAAGTTGGAGAAGTTGCTTCCCGTAAAGCAACTCCTGCAACCACATAGTTGGAGGATAAATAATTGAAGATTTTTGTGTGCGGGAGGATGTTAATTTTTGGAAGATTTGTTTTCTTTTGAGTTGTCTGTAATTGATTTCTCTAGAAATTTTTGGTGAAATTTTATGTGAGTTTGAGAGTCTCCGGTTGGTGAAGTCTTCTATGTGAGGATTGCTTGGAATTGATTGCAAGAGGAAGATTTCCAAAAGGATATCTACTCAAAGATTGAAGTTTTGTAGAGATTCTCTAGTCAAGGGAAGAGGATTCTCTGCATGACCCAAGGTAGGGTCTAAATTGGGAAGAATCTCCATTCTTCCTCTTTGTGTATGAATGTGTTCTCTATGTGTTGTACTATCTATGTAAATTTCAAAATGATTATGTTATACATATATATGTTGTGCCTATATTAGTGATTTGGAGTTTAGGATTATGTTTAAATATTTTTCCATGTTGTATGTATAGGAATATTTTTGCATTTTGTAATAGGTTGTAGGGTCCTTAGTATTCTCCTTGTATCTCCTTTCTTATCCAGAATACCCATGAGTTCATCGAGGCTTTAGAACTTCTGTTTCAACCCTACAGTTTCATATCTATTTTTGCACCACCTTTCTTTTTCTAGATCTAGAACAGATTTGTTAGATAGATAGGATGGATTGATGGGCCATTTTTTAAGGGAAACTAGGAGATCTCAAATGGGTCATGGCTAGCTTAGGCAACCATAGCCCCCATAATGCCCAGTTTTACCCGCAAGTTAGAGTTGACAGACATATTCCATAGTTCCTGTCAGTTTAGTGTCAACTGAGCCAGGTCAGTTTAGTATTGACCGAGCTAGGTTAGTTTAGTATTAAACGAGTCAAGTTAGTTTAGTGTTAACCAAGATAGGTCATTTTAGTATCAACTGAGCAAGGTCGGTGTAGTGTCAATTGACCAAACTAGTGTTAACCGACCAAAACTATGAGAATTGAACAAACCAGTGTTATCCGACGAAGGCTGTATCAACCGAGAAAACTGTATGAACCGAGTAGGTTAGTGTTAACCGAGGAAAATAGGATTTATACAAGTATAATATTTTAATTTCTTATAATTTAAGTTATACTTGTATAAAGGAATTAGGTACCTTCCAGGATGATTGGGATAGGTTTCAGCTTCATAGGAGTTAAGATGCAACTTCTAATTTTGAGATTTCTTAAAAATTCAGACTTAGCCAAATTTTAGGCACATCAGATTTCCCTAGACTTTTGAAATAAGTTATGGTATGTTGTGTAGATGCATATGGGAAGTTTTATGTTGTGTCTTATGAATTTCTATACTTGGTTTTGATTATAAGCTTTTGTTCATACTTAGTTTTTGGTAGAGTTCATAATGTAAGGTCAGGACTTGTCCGGGTGGCTTGAGTGCACTGGAGGGCTCCCTAGACTTATGATATCGATCTTTTGAAAGTACTTGATGTTTGCATGGCTTGTGTGTGTGGGTAGGGGACTAGGTGCCCTAGGTGAGTGGCTCACCATAGGTGTTGGAACCCTAAAGTGGTTACCAGATGATCCTATGGGTGGGTTAGTAAAAAGTGATAACTTAACAATGAATCTAGGAAAGGGGGGAAAAAAAAGATAATGAAAGAAAACATATTAATGGCCACATAGTCCTATTGGAGTACCAGGACCATGGATAGCTTTCAGGATGGATCCCTATTCATAAAGGGGGGATCAGGGTTACATGGTTTCCAAGAAGGATCCCAAAATCTAGGATATGTGATAACACTCACCTAGAGGGTATGCTAGGAACCTAACCCTTGTGATTAGTAAAGTGATATATTGTTATGTTATTTATTTTAGTTTAGGGTTTTGTGTAGCCTTAGATTTTCTTAGGGCCTTGTGAGTATCTTGGTTCTATCTCCTAGCATGGGGGGTGGAACCTCATCAGTTCCACATGGTTGGGTGGCAAAAATCTTTCAAGGTCCTGTTTGTGGTTCGTGACTTGGATATGTTCTATTCTATGAAGACCTTTATATTGTATCATTGTTACTAAAAATTAAGATGTAAAGATATCTCATAATGCCTTTGGTCCATTCATGTAACTGTTATTATGAGATCTATTATCAGAAAGATGTAATTGAAAAGAAAAGCAATGTAATTGGGAGGGATAGTTCTAGGCTTGATTTCAAGGGTTATTATTTGAAAGATCAAATTTGGAAATATATATAATGCAATTTTCAATGATCTTTTCTATCTCTTCTTTGTTGCAATGAAAGAAATGTTTATTATGTTAAGGTTAAAACGTAATTTGTAATGAATATTTATTCAATGTGTAGGAAGGATAAATGAAATTAGTATATAAAGTAAAAAATATAATTGTAAATGAAATGTTATTTTCTTACCCTATCTCTTAAAGTTCTAAAATGTGAAAGTAAAGAAAGGTAGTGAAGTTCAATTTGGATAAGTAATGTAAATGAATTCATTAAGGGAACCTTAAGGAATGTAAATGTAAAGTAGTAGTGATGTAATGTTAGGAAAAAAAAATTTTGTTGGTTGCTATTTTTGGTAATAAGACCTAATTCCTTATGGGTTCCCTGGTCGGGACATTATAGGGAGCAATATCTTATTGATTTTTATATTGGCTAGTATAAGGATCAAGTGTTGTGTGATATTATGGATATGAGTAGTTTTCACATATTGCTTAGTAGACCTTGGCAGTATGATTGCAAAGCTATGCATGATTATGTCAAGAATGTGTTTACTATTGAGAAGAATGACATGAAGCTTTCCCTGATGCCTTTTCTAGATATAACACTCGGTAGGAGAAACTTGAGCTTTGCTAGCAATGATGAGTTGACAAATTTTGAAAGGATTGGAGATCAGTATGGAGAGTAGCCCTGTATGTTGTCAAGGAAAGACTTGAAAAAATAGAGGAAGTAGAAGTGGAAGAGTATGCTAGGTGGAGACTTTAAGGACTTGTATGTGAAGAACTAGTTTGGGGTTTATGTACTAAATCCTATAAGATGTTCTTCCATCCTATCAGAACATATTTTTGAACATAGGGCATTTGATGTAGTGGCATTCTTGGGCATTTAGCAAATCTACATGGTGGTGTGTTGAAGTGGTTCTATGTTATTCATGTTGGTGTTCTTTTTCCCCAAAGGTTAGATTGACATTAGGATTGACTGGGCTAGTGTCACATTCACTTAACACTCCAAATTTGACAAGGAAAAAGGCCAACTGACAAGGATCAAAGAGAGATCCTCCTACACTTTGAGCTCCACATCACTCAAGTGGGTAGACCTCATCTGCACACACATACAACTTTAATCACACTACAGGCCTACAGGTAACTGACTATGGAATGTTTCTCAAACCCTTGTAGGTATCCTATACCTCAATGAAACCAAGATCTCATCCAATAGCCCTACTTGCATAGAGTGGGTATGAAAACTGGAGACCTATACTAACAACATAAAGGGAAAGGGTGGAACTTAATGTAAATGATTTAAAGATGGGTTTGAAAGGTTTCCCGAGATACCCTAAGTCTCTCATAGACTAGTACCTTATCCAAAGGGTCACAGAGTCAAACACCCTATTGCAATAGACATCTATGAAATAAGAAAGCAATAAATTCAATGTGTTGATGCCTAACATCAATCACACACCATTACCAAACCTCACTTTAACAACCCACCTATGTATTCAATTATGTTATCACCCATCCAAAGGTTTTTAACCATCCCCTTATAAGAGACCTATAAACAGATAACACATTAACCAGCATCCACTGGAAGACAAGCATGACATATCTATTAGAAATAGGAAATACTAAGAGGGGGGGTGAATCAGTATTTCACAAAATTTTTCTTTTGCCCACTTATGGATATAACATATTACTTTAGTGCATACAAACATTATCAAGCTGATTAACAAACATAGAACTAAATACAAACAACTCATAACACATGATATGTTCTCAAGGAAACCCTGGCCAAGGGAAAACCCTGAGGGGGATGGCACCCACAAAGATCACTAATCAAAAGTATCCTATTAGGGATATTGGACCCTTTTAGGAGTCAATTTACAATATATAGTAGATCTATCCTGGTTAAAGGAATTTAGACCTTGTTAGAAGCCTTAACCCTGTTAGGAGTTAGATTACAAAACCTGATCACTAGTTGAGATCACTACCCAAACAGGTAATACAAAATGTTTCTGACTATAGTATGGTACTGCTTACAAATTTGCATCAATAGCCTTTTCTGCTATCACAATATACAACTATCACAAGTTATCCTTTTCTTTCCTTTTACACATCACACACTTTTTCATTACATTTCAAGTATGCCTAATATATGAGTTATTAGAGCTAATAACTTTATATGGTCAGCTTCCAAAAATATTTATCCAAGAGTAAACATCTAGGATTTCATCCCTTCATAATGTTAAGTCATTATTTTGACAAGAAAAATAATCCCTTAACTCTTTCGCTAATACTGTCTCCAAAACTGTTCTGTCTGCAAAAACTATCTTCGGTAAACTTTGAATAACTTCATCTGTACTGCTCCAAAATTTATGCACACTGAGATGGGGTATCCTCATACTCTGTAGAAGCTTTATTTAACTATGCCAAAAAAAATATTACTCCAGTGGACGTCGCCAACTAAATCTTTATCGGGTGCTCTGTCAGGATCACTGTATCCATACTTAGACAATTTCTTCCTTCAACTTGCCATACTTGCATTCTAGATTATGAACTCTTAGTAGATATCATATGTTTCCTTAATGACAACATCTATGCATCCACATTAGCCAAATTTCCAACAATATCCCCCTTTGTCATCGGTGGCAACATATGGGAAAATTGGCTAAGTGTGCAAACAAAACTTCAAAGTATTTACACAAAATTATGGCCAAATGTTATACAACACATATACAATATTGTACTCCATAGAATAGCTCCCCTTATGAGTATCCTTCCTCAACATATTTTCAATTTTTTGCTATCTCTCCCCCTTTGACAACAATGACAAAGATAGGGTGTACAAAAATTTCAAAAAAAACTTGATACCTTGTTATCAGCTATTGCAAAGCTGGTAGGCTTGCAACATAGTCACCAAACTCTAACTTCCATGTTTCAAAATCTTTCTCCCATATCTTCCTAATGGATTTAGCAACATTGAGTAGAGTACTCAATCCAAATGCTGCCGTTTGACAAGCTTGCAGGGAATTAAAGCTAAACTTTTGAAAAGATATCTTTGCTGAAAGACAGTGCTCAATTTGGTCTTCAACAATTGAGGTCTTTATTGAGATATGCTCTCTCAAGATGTTAATCCTGATCATCTTTCTATTCTTCTTCTCTGCTAACATTTTGATTTCATCATTTAACTTCCTTATGTTCTTCTCTATAGAACTTATCTTTACATTTGGGCTTGTCAAGGTGTTTGTTTCAGCTGTAATTGCATATATCTTCTCTCTGATCTTCTTATCTTCTTCAACTATTAGGATTTTTGATTTTGTGCTTTGTATATACAAAATCTTTCTAGTCTCAAAATGTTTCCTCAAATTCTTTATGCATACATCCAAATTACCAATATCATTTTCAATATTTACACTAAAATTTTGTTGCATTTCTGCTTCAAAGCCTTCCTGAACTTTTATTCTAGCAATATCCTTTAAGTTAGAAAATTCAGAGTCAAAAGAGTTTATTACTATTTTAGCTTTCTCAAGTGGATCCGATTCAAATACCTTAGTGGTGATCACACTCTCTAGTTTCTCTATCACAATTCTAACTTTGCCTTCAAGATCCTTCACCTTCTTATTCTTTCCAATAATTTTATTAAGAAATGTGATGTACTCAAGCTGATCATCATCTGCAACCTCTTTTCCAAGGTCTTCAAAAATTTAACCAATTTGTCTCTTCTTACTGTTAGGTGCACTAGGGGTAGTGACCTCTGTCAAAATTTGTTTACCTTTAACTATCTGCTCTGCTGGAACTGATTTTGATACAGTTGGTGCTTCCACTGCCTCTGTATCCTTTTCTGATTCTGTAATCTTCTCTTGCTCTTCTAAAGCCAAATTGTCAACAATGTTTCCTAGATCATGAAATACTACATCATCTGACTCTAGTGTCACTTTGGTTCCTTCAATGTCTATTGATTCTTTGCCAATATTGATATGTGAAGAAGATAGAACTTCTTCAATACCAACTTCCTCTACATGCAGTTCCTCTGATTGCTTTTGCTGAGGATCTGATTCAATATGTTTTCCTGCAACTATATCTACAAGAACTTGCATTACTACTTGCTTAGTCTCTTTTTGTACTTCCTCCTTTTTGCCTCCCATTATAAGGATTGTTCTTCTCTTAGTTCTCAATAAAGTTCCAAGAGACTTCAAGAATCTCTTCAAATGATCTTCATCCTCAACTTTACAAAACTGTCTGATTACATGTTCTCTCATCTTTATGTCTTCTTCTTGTGCTCTCTATTTTCTATTCACAAGTCTGTTATACAAATCTTCTAGGATATTACCATGAATAGTGCTAAGTTTCTTATCTATCAAAATCATATGTCTAATCATTGCATTTTCAAAATTCAATCTGTCAAATGATCCATATAGATCATAGAATTTATTTATCTTAGTGAAGTCTCCATGCTTCAATATATCTTCATTAACTCTTTCAATTCTTGGTTTCCAAGTTTTCTTCTTGATTGAAACTTCATCATCATCTTTAATTTCTGCTACTTTTCTAGGTACAGGTGGTACAATCACTTTCTATCTCTTGCCAGGTCCTGTTGCACTCACTTTTACTCTTTTGCTAGGAATAGGAGAAAAAGATTTATCTCCTTCATCTTTTTCAGGTACTTCAACTTTTACCTTTACTGCAATAGGATCAATAGGGTCTGCACTAGATGCCACAGGTGGAATTACAAGATTTTCACTTTGCTTAAAGGCTTCTATAGTCTTCTTAGCTATGTCAAACTCATTACTTGATATACCTGATTCTTTTAGTATTTTCTTCATAGTAGATTCAACTCTCCTACTAGATTACTTCTTTTCTCTCAAACTTATTGCAGAGTTGAAATTCTCTTCATAGGTTCCAAACCTATTTGCATGACCATCCAACTCACACTTTAACAGTCTATTTACATATCCTACTGTTTCTGCTTCAGATACTTCATAGCCAAGAGGGTCTATGAATTCCATTCTAGGCTCAACTACTTCAATGTAGGTGAAATTAGTGTCTACCATAAATCAAATGTCATCTTTATGCTTTTCAACTAAGGATTGAGGAATCCTTGATTTGTTCTTAACAATATTCTGAAATGTCTTCAATACAAGCTTCACACTATCATTGACTTTACCAATTAGGTGCTTCATGTAGATTGAGTTTATTCTTTCCATTGTGTTCAAATTGTCACTCCAATCAACTTTTTAAGGAAATCTTCTCAAAATATAGAAAAACATATAGGTTATTAGAGATGAAAACCTAAACTATGTGTACTTAGCCTTCTTAATCTTTTCTAAATTCTCAAATAACTTAATTTTCAAAATTTCACATAGGTCTACTTATTTCTTCTCAATACACATAAGATAAGCTACATGAACCATTCCTGTAGCCATGTCATCTTCCCTTGAACTACCATAGAATTTATTTGTTAGGATCTTGCAAAGGTACCTACCATCATCTTGCTTAATCTTACTTATCGCAATTCCTCTTCCATTATAACTAGATCCAATGTTGTCTAAAACAATCTTTCTCATGTTCTTTTCATTCAGTGGAATCTCTCCAACTTTTGATAATCTAGTAACATCATGAATTAGGTCGGTAGTTATATCAATAACTCTATCCTCCATCCAGAATTTCCCATTGTGGATTCTACTTAAAATGATCTTGGTACATTCCTCATCATTAAATGCATACTTCATGGAATAATTGATAATTTCATTTTTCTCTAGGTGCCCATAAGTTGGTTTAACTGACATGTCTTGATTATACAATTTCCTATAATCATCACTAAAATCTGCATCTCCCAAAGTTTCAAACTTGCAACCTAAATATCCTTTAACATTCTCAATGTGTAATACTCTGTCTGGTACGGATGATATTGCTGGTCTATCATCAATTTCAGCTAGTTCTACTAGTTCTTTCTTAATCTTAGGTCTATTCTTATCTTAAACATTATGAATCATAGAAATATCCATCTTATGAACTGATTAAAGATCAAAAAAAACCTCAACTTTGCAAAGCTAGAGTTCTGGTATGATCATCGTTGCAAACTACTTCCAAACTTCTTCAAATCATCCTCAACTCACTTTTTCTTGTTTCAAATCTCTTTTCAATCACTTTGTAATCATGATAACTTTGATTTCAACCTTATAACACTTCACATTAACTCGATCTAACATCACATTCATTCATTTTGTCGCTAAAACCTCAAAAAGCTGATTCTGCAAACCTGCAACCATAAAACTTTTTGCGACCTCACAAAACATGATATTTTCTTGTGCGCACTTAACCATAGCATTAGTACAACATGAAAAATCTATATCTAACTGTGCAAAACTTAACTCATTCAAATTCCTAATCTACACTAATCCTAAGTCCTAAACTACAAAAACTTACATAATTTAAGTACTTAAAGAAGGGGCAGGTAAAGATTCATCCTTACCATTAGTTACATTACCTTCCTAACTACTTTCAGTGCTAAATATACCTCCTTGATCTGTGCCTTTATCAAATTTTACTTCATCTTCATTGCTACAGCAACCTTTCTAATTGTTTCCTGCATTTTCATTCCTTCTTGCATTGTTCCTAGGGTTAGGGTTATGATGATAACTTCCATTGTAAATTCTGCAAACTCTTGCTAAGTGTCCAAACTTGTTGCATATCTGACAAATGATTCCATTGTTTCCAAATCTCTGTCCTTGCTGGTTAATCTATGACCTACAATTTCTAGCAATATGTCCAACTTTGTTGCATCTAAAACATACTACCACTTTTCTTTGATTCATTTCTTCAATAGATTTCTTATCTACATTGTTAGTATTCCCAATCATTCTATCATAATTATTCAATATTACTTTAGGTCTTCTACATTCATTAGCTCTGTGTCCAAAACTATGAAAATTATAACAATTTCCATTAAGAGGTTTAAATTGCTTACCTATGCAATCTCTCTTCATGTGCCCAATAGTATTACAAGCAAAACATCTACCTTTGAATTCTCTTTGCATACCTTTAGATGATTCTTCCTATTTTGATTCTTCTTTCTTTGATTCTTCTTTCTCTCTAGGTGGTTCTTCTTTAGGTGGATCTTCCAATGTGTTCTCATCTAGCTTCATTTCCTCCACACTTTCAGATGTCTTCAGATCTAGCTTCTTACTTTCATGGTTTGTTCTAAACATACTAAATCCAAATCCAGTCCTATCAAAGAATGGTTCTTCAAAAGAAATTTGTTTTTTAGTCTTATCACTATTTGAATATAGCCTTTCAAGTTGTTGTTTAGATTGAGTTAATTCACCTTTCACAATTTTATTATACTTCTCAAGTTCCACATACTTCACTTTTACTTTTTCAAATTTGAATGTTTCCTTTTCAAGTCTTGATCTCAGATCTTCATTCTCAATTTTCAATTTTTCATTATTAGATCTCAAATTTCCATCTTTCACACTAAACTTCAGATTTACTATCTTCAACTCATGCTTAAGGATCTCATTTTCTTTTTCTAATTCATCACAATCTTCAACAAGCATATCAGATTTCTTTTCAAATTTCAGATCTTCAATCTTACCTTTTAATTTGTCAATAGCATTCTTTGCATCATTATATTTTCTTCTTAAGGAATTTATTTCATTAGTAAGCATATCAATCTGTTCAAGAGCTTCTTCAAGATTCTTCTGAAGTTGATCCATATCCATAGAGATCTTACTCAAGCTACTAAGCTTTCCTTGAATGTTCCTTCTCTGAGTAACTGTGCTTTGATACCAATTGTTAGAAATAGGAAATACTGAGAGGGGGGGTGAATCAGTATTTCATAAACTTTTTCTTTTTCCCACTTATGGATATAACAGATTACTTTAGTGCATACAAAGATTATCAAGCTGATTAAAAAACATAGCAGTAAATAGAAAGAACTCATAACACATGATATGTTCTCGAGGAAACCCTGGCCGTGGGAAAACCCCAGTGGGGATGGTACCCACAAAGATCACTAATCAAAAGTATCTTGTTAGGGATATTGGACCCTATTAAGAGTCAATTTACAATATATAGTGGATCTATCCTGGTTATAGGACTTTAGGCCTTGTTAGAAGCCTTAACCCTGTTAGGAGTTAGATTACAAAACCTGATCACCAGCTGAGCTCACTACCCAAACAGGTAATACAAAATGTTTCTAACTATAGTATGGTACTACTTACAAATTCACATTAATAGCCTTTGCTGCTATCACAATATACAACTATCACAAGTTATCCTTTTCTTTCTTTTTACACATCACACACTTTTTCATTACATTTCAAGCATGCCTAATATATAAGTTATTAGAGCTAATAATTTGATATGGTCAGCTTCCAAAATATTTATCCAAGAGTAAACATCTAGTATGTCATCCCTTCATAATGTTAAGTCATTATTTTGACAAGCAAAAATAATCCCTTAACTCTTTCGCTAATACTGTCTCCAAAACTCTTCTGTCTACAAAAATTATCTTCGGTAAACTTTGAATAACTTCATCCGTACTACTCCAAACTTTATGCACACTAAGATGGGGTATCCTCATACTATATAGAAGCTTTAGTTAACTTTGCAAACAAAAATATTACTCCAGTGGACGTCACCAACTAAATCTTTATCGGGTGCTCTGTCAGGATCACTGTATCCATACTTAGACAATTTCTTCCTTCAACTTGCCATACTTGCATTCCAAATTCTATGCTCTCAATACAGATCATATGTTTCCATAATGACAACATCTATGCATCCACATTAGCCAAATTTCCAACAATATCTTTGACATGTCAGCTCATACATACATGAAAACTAATCCTAAACTAGTTATCTCTTTGAAGACAACTCTATTGCAGACACATAGGAATTACAATAGAAAAATCAAACATACTTGATGTATTGATCAATGAGTTTAAAATTCAAATGGAGATAGCTTGGTAATAGTAAGAATAAATTGAGTCATCATACATAAGACAAATCAATTCCAATATGTATTATATTCTCTAAACCAACAAAGGAAGAAAGAACACCCTATATGCAGAGAGAAGGAGAAAAATCTACAGGATAGAACCTTTCTTGGAACCAATTCTCCTGAAAGGGAAAAATCAAAAACCCTCAAACAACTAACACAACTCCATTTATAATCCCTAGTCATCTTGGAAACCTAAAAGGATGCATCAAGCTTTAGATGACTAGGGTTAGGGTTCCAACAACTACACCAACCCTAATTACAATAGAAAATCAAAATTCTTGGATGGAAAACCAAGTACAGGTCTATCAAATCCAAGGATGATCTACATGAATGAGAAAAATCTCTGAGAAGTATAGGAAAATCATAAATTTCACCATACAAACCAATCTGATCAGATCTAAAAAATGCCTTGAACCACCAAAATTATCCATCCCCACATGGTACAAACCCCCCTGCAATTTGATCATGGCAACCTGGACCACACTGCAACCACTGGCACCACCAACCAAATCAAATCCAGCTGAAGAAACCATAAAAACCAGTCCTTTATGTCACTGGAAATGTCTTAGGAAATTTGAAAATTTGAATTCGAAATAAAATGGTCATGACAGAAGACTTTTAAAACATGACCGTCAATACTGTATTTTTCCTGGCAGATCGAGCGGTTTACATTTAATCTCACAATAGTTGGGAACCCTTTTGAAAAGTCTTCAGCCCAATCAACACACCATAGCCAATAAGAATCATGCACATCAACTCTGTATAGCAGACATGACCCATAAAGTATAAGCCTTTAAATTGAACGGTCGTCGCATGATTGCATGGCCTTAAAAGATTCCATGTGATCATGCGACAGCCGTAGATCTTGCCACACTGTAAGCCCCCCTTTGAAAGATTCAAGCCCAATAACAAATCCTAATCAGCAAGCCTTCCAACCAATAAGTGTTAGGAATGAATGCAAAGTATTTTGGCAGTCATTCTGTAGTAGTTGTTGTTGCATTCATGACTTGGATTGTCATTGATGTCAACACAGTGATATTCTGGATATCAGCAAGAAAGTAGGTACAATTTTGTTTTGCACACATGTTGTATTGTAAATTGGCTTTTTCATAGTTGATGGTATGTTCTTTGGTGTGTTACTAACCTATGGTTAATAGTGCAAAAATAAATTCATTCATTTATGAGAGTTATGAGCATTTTGGTGAAAGCAGTGTTTAGACAGTGTTTCTGTGAAGCAATTTTTAGAAATCAGAGGATATCTCTTATCTGGGATGGAATCTAATTTTGCACAATTAAAGGGATGTTGAAGACTCATTAATGATGATGTGGTTCATAGCACAAACTTTGAAGATATGTTTGGAGAAAGTTACAATATCTGGAAGCTGACAGTTTTATGTGAAATTTTGTGTGTAGCGTGTAGAATTTATTATTTTGTAATTGAGGACCAACTCATTTGTAATTATTTGAGTTTGGTATATAAGAAGGAATTTTTTCCTTGTTAAAATATGTACTATGAAGGTTGAGATGCGAATATATGCATGAACTAAAGAAAAGAGCTAATTCAGTGATGAAGGAAAACTTGTGAGTACAGAGATCTAGAATTATGATCTTGTGTAGCAGAGAGTGCGGTTTTGGCATAGTGTGAAGGAGGTAATATATTTCATATTATTCTATTGGATAATTCTAAGATCTTTTGGACAGTGGGTTCAGAGATCTTGCCTTGAAGCTGTTTGGGTAGTGGGTCCTTCTGTCTTCCATAAACTCTTAACCGGGTTAGAATCTTTTAACAGGGATTCAAAATCTCCTAATAGGGATTTATATGTACTAAATGTATTTCATAAGACTCCTAACAGGGTCCATCCTCTAACAAGGAACTTTTATATTAGTGCATCATTTTGTGGGCATCATTCCCACTAGGGTTTACTCTTTTCAAGAGGTTCCCTAGTCAACATATCTTGTTTTATTGGGCAATTATGTATGGTTATCCTTCTATGGTTGATTAGTATATTAATTATATTGTTTAAAGTAGTTGAATGGTTAAATTATCAGATAACTGATTCACCCCCACCCCGTCTTAATTATCTTGGGGATCTTTACTTTCTAACAATTGGTATCAGAGCAGTCGTCCTTGAAAGAAAAGTTTAACAACTTAAGGAGATCCATGGTGAATTTTAGAAAAGAAAACCCTAAGTTTGATGGAGTAAATTTTGACAGCTGGAAAGAAAAGATGAAGACTCATCTATTATTTTTAGGACCAAGTTATTGGTTGATTACAAAGAATGAGAAGAATATCATTGAGGAAGACAATCTAGAGGTAGGAACTAAAGATGAGCTAGATCTATTCATGTGTAACATAATTGCAAGAGAAGCACTTTTGTCAGCACTACCAAAGAATGAATATAGTCAGGTAAGATGTTTGAAAACATCTCATGCAATTTGTAAAGCTTTACATTCTACTTTTGATGGTGATGAACATGCAAAGAAGGCTAGATTACATAATTGGATTTGTGCATTTGAAGATATCAGAATGATGGAAGATGAATCTATTAGAAGCTATATTGGTAGGATGTCTGAGATTGTAATAGGAATAAAGTCTTATGGAGGTGATAAGATAGAGAATGAAGTGATATGAAAAATTATGAGAACTTTGACACCAGTATTCAAGAAAACAATAGAGATGATTGAACAAGTGATACCTTATACATCAAACTTTTCAAGAGAGACTCTTCTTGGAAGATTAGAAACAATAGAGATGAACTTGAGATTATTAGGAGAGCTACCTAGAATGGAAATAGCATTCAGTTCTCTTAACATTAGACCTACAAGAAGTACTAATGTGAATGGAGATTATGCCAACAGTAGCAGATCTAAATCTGAGGAAGATAAAAGGATTGAAGAAGGTATTGCATTACTTGTAAAAAGAGAACCAGATGGTAAGAAAATCTTTAAATATTGGACTTGTCAAGAATATGGTCATTTTGCATCTAAATGTCCTAAAAGAGTTAAGAAGTATAGAAGCAACTTTAAACCTAGGAGATCTAAAGAATGTTATTATGCAAATAATGAAGATCTTGTAGCAGGAATTGAAAGAAATTTAAGTGACAGTGATAATGATAACTTTGAGGAAATAGGATTTGTAGCAATTAAAGAAGAAGGTTTTGAATCTGATAAAAGGGAAGAAAAAGTATTAGTTTCACAAGTTGAAAAGAAATCTGATTGGATTATAGACAATGGTTGTTCACATCATATGACTGGAGATAAAAGAAAGTTTGTTAAGTTAAATAATTATGATGGAGAAATTGTTAGGGTTGGTAATAATGCACCTTGTTTGATTAAGGGTATAGGATCTATTACTCTTGATCGAAAGACTAACACTAATGATGTTTACTTTGTTGATGGATTGAGACATAATCTAGTAAGCATTGGACAATTGGCTGATAAGGGTTATCAAGTTTGGTTTCCTAAGAAAACTTGTGTGATAAAAGATAAAGATGGAAATCTGATTGGAAAAGGATCCAGAACTAGAGGTAATGTATTTCAGTTGAATCCTACTGAGATGACATGTTTGATAACTAAGATTGATGATATTTGGTTATGGCATAAAAGGTTTTGTCATATAAACTTTGATAATATTGTCAAGGTGAGCACTACACTTGTGGTAAGAGATTTACCTATAATTATGAAACCTACTAACATGATTTTCAAAGAATGTATGATGGAAAACAAGAAAAGGAGTTCATTTCCCAACAAGAAGTTCACATCAATAGAGAAGCTTGAGATTGTTCATACAGACTTGAGTGGTCCTACTAGGACTAGAGGATTCTATGGAGAAAGGTATTTTATGATTCTTGCTGATGATTTTACAAGGATGATGTGGATTACATTTTTTAAAGAAAAATCTGAAGCATTTGATAAATTTAAGATCATGAAAAGCAAAATTGAGAATGAATTTTGAATGAAGATTAACTGTCTAAGATCTGATAGAGGTGGTGAATTTACATCTAGAGAGTTTAAAACCTTTTGTGAAATGAATGGTATTAAGAGACAACTTTTAGCCCCTAGAACACCAGAACAAAATGGTATTGTAGAAAGAAGGAATGGGTCAATAACTGAAGCAACAAGAGCTATGTTGTTTGAAAATGATTTGGCTAAGACTTTTTGGAGAGAAGCAATGAACACAGCAGTATACACTATGAACAAAGTACAAATCAGAGTAGATACAAACAAGACACCTTATGAATTATGGTTTGGACATGCCCCCTTAGTTAAGTATTTTAGAATTTTTGGAAGTAAATGTTATATAAAGAGAGATGATGATATAGGAAAATTTGATCCTAGAAGTGATGAAGGAATATTTCTTGGATATTCTTTAAAAAGCAAAGCATATAGATGTTATAACAAAAGAACTAAGACTATTGTTGAAAGTGAAAATGTAAAAGTTGATGAGAAGTTTAAAATTTAGGAAAGAATGCTTGATTATGAATCTGATGGAGAAGCACAACCTCAGCCTAACATTGAAAATGCAGAATTATTTTTTGAAACTAATAGTGATTTGCTGAATGAAAGTCATACTAAAGAAAATAGAGAAGAAAATATAGAAGAAAGAAGAGAAGAATTTCTATCATTGACGTCAATAGGGGAGAGATATACATGAAAAACATTGTGGATTGTATGAGAGAGATGAATAGGAAAATGAAGCAAGATTTAATTTGATATTTTGCAATGATGTTAGAGTATTGGATTTTTGGAACATTGGATGTTTTTCATCTATGTTGCCATCAATTCCAATGGGGGAGATTGTTAGGAATGAATGAAAAGTATTTTGGCAGTAATTCTATAGCAGTTGTTGTTGCATTCATGACTTGGATTGTCATTGATGTCAACACAATGATATTCTAGATATCAGCAGGAAAGCAGGTACAGTTTTGTTTTGCACACATGTTGTATTGTAGATTAGCTTTTGTGTAATTTATTTTATGTTCTTTTGTGTGTTATTAACCTATGGTTAATAGCGTAAAAATAAATTCATTCATTTATGAGAGTTATGAGCATTTTGGTGAAAGCAGTGTTTAGACAGTGTTTCTGTGAAGTGATTTTCAGAAATCAGAGGATATCTCTTAGCTAGGATGGAATCTGATTTTGTGCAGTTAAAGGGATGTTAGAGACTCATTAATGATGATGTGGTTCATAGTGTAAAATTTGAAGATATGTTTGGAGAAAGTTACAGTATCTAGAAGCTGACAGTTTTATGTGAAATTTTGTGTAGCGTGTAGAATTTATTATTTTGTAATTGAAGACCAACTCATTTGTAATTATTTGAGTTTGGTATATAAGAAGGAATTTTTTCCTTGTTACAATATGTACTGTGAAGGTTGAGATGTGAATATATGCATGAAGTGAAGAAAAGAGCTAATTCAGTGATGAAGGAAGACTTGTGAGTACAGAGATTTGGAATTGTGATCTTGTGTAGCAAAGAATGCGGTTTTGGCACAGTGTGAAGGAGGTAATATATTTCATATTATTCTATTGAATAATTCTAAGATCTTTTGGACAGTGGGTTCAGAGATCTTGCCTTGAAGCTGTTTGGGCAGTGGGTCCTTCTGTCTTCCATAAACTCTTAACCAGGTTAGAATCTTTCAACAGGGATTCAAAATCTCCTAATAGGGATTTATATGTACTGAATGTATTTCATAAGACTCCTAACAGGGTCCATCCTCTAACAAGGAACTTTCATATTAGTGCATCATTTTGTGGACATCATTCCCATTGGGGTTTACTCTTTTCAAGAGGTTCCCTAGTCAACATATCTTGTGTTATTGTGTAATTGTGTATGGTTATCCTTTTATGGTTGATTAGTACATTAATTATATTATTTAAAGTAGTTGAATGGTTAAATTATCAGATAACTAATTCTATTGGATACAATTGTCTGAAGGATATTATTGGAATGATTATGTGTTGTCTTTGATGTCACACAAATGTCATATCAATTGTCAGCTCAGTCGGTCAGCAAAGCAGTTCCTAGTGTCTACCGAGCTTAGTCAGTTAGCAAAGCAATTACCAGTGTCTATTGAGACCTCTCGCATGTCAAAAGAAAAGTATGGCAGAAAATAATGTTAACCGAGCTTCCTCGGTTATCGAAGGAAAGTTAGTGTCTACCTAGTTCACTCAGTCTCCAAAGGATGTTGAAAAATTTCCAGTACTTACCGAATTCTCTTGGTTGTCAAAGGAAATCTTCTTCTGATTAATGTTTACCGAGCAAGGTTGGCCCAGTAAAGGATTTTGTCAATTTGAGAAATAAAGTTGGTTTATTCTAGCCGACTATTGTAATGATTAGTAATGTTTGTAATAATTATTAGTGCTAACTTGACAATCTGAATGGTATATATATAGAAGGTCAAGTTGTGAATTATGAGTAAGCAAAAAGAAGAAAGAGAAGAATAGTATGAGCAAATTTTGAAGGATGGTTAGATATCCTTGAAGAGCAGTAGAGATATATTTGATCAGGTTGGATCTAGTGAAGTAGAATAGAGATCTATAATTAGCAATTCAGTTGCATCACCAATTAGGTCACTTCATTGTTACTTTCTTAGCATTGTAGCAGTGATTTCAAAATCTCCTAACCGAGTTGGTTTAACAGCCATTTTGTAAATCCTCTAACAAGGTGACAGTTCTATTGAATTGTTTCAAGACCTCTTACAAGGCCACTCCTAGCAGGGTGATTAAATCCTCTAACAAGGTCACACCTAACAGTGTGTTTTGTAACCTTTTATCGGGTTGGCTCCTAACAGGGCATCACTTCAGAAGAGTGAAATTCAGTAACTAGTTACATTGGTGGTTTTTCCCATATTGGTTTTCCACGTTAAATCTAGTGTCTCTTGTGTTCATGGTATTTTCTTTATTCATGCATGTTAATCACTAATGAATGCTTAAGAATAGTTATAATTAACACTCTCTACAATTATCGAGTTTCAACATTTCACTGTATGTCAGCAATAAATAATTTAATAGGACATCTAAGGGATCAGTGGTAATATTTTTTGGTTAATTGATTCACCCCCCCTCTCAGTTATTACATCTATATTTCCAACAATTGGTATCAGAGCTTTTGGTGCTTGCAGGAAGGGTTTTAAGGACCTAAGCTAAAGATCAGGATGTCTTACAAGAGAGAAATTCTAAGGCTTAACAGAGATAACTTTTCAGCATGGAAAGGTCTCATGAGACTTCATCTGGCTTCCATTGGTGATTCAGGATGCAAATATATTGATCAAGAATATGCTATTCCTACTGGCGCATTAACTGTTGAAGACATTGCAGAGAAAAAGAACCATAACACCATGATGATAGATATTGCATCAACCCTTAGCTATGAAGAATTTGATGAGATCAAAGACTGCACAACTACCTATGAAATGTGGAACAAGCTGAAGAAAATTTATGGTGGTGATGACAATGTGAAAAGAGCCAAATCAGAAAGCCTAAGAGGACAATTTGATCAGATGAAGATGAAAGAAGATGAAAATATTACAAAATATGTTGAAAGAATCAAGGTGAGTGTTAGTGTAATTAGAGCTTCTGGAGGAAAAATTGATGATGAAACTGTTATAAGTAAGGTTCTTAGAACATTGCTTCCTATCTATGCAATAAGACTATCTGCTATTCAAGAAAGAAGATGTGAACAAAATCACAATATAACTTTGGATGCCTTAGTTGGAAGATTGACAGCTTTTGAATTGGACAACTATGATAACTATGTTCCAACTTCTAAAAATATTGAATCAGCATTTGAGGCCAAACTCTCACTTAAGAATGGCAAGAAAATCTAGTCAGAAAGTGAAGAAGAATCAGAGGAAAGTTCAGACAGTGATCTTGAAGTTATTGAAGCATTACTTGCAAAGAAATATACTAGAGGTAGAGGTAAATACAAAGGTAAAACTCCCTTAATCTATTTTTCATGTGAAGAAATTGGTCATATTGTAGCTAGGTGCCCAAACAAACAAAGCAAAGATGAGAAGAAAGGTCACAAGTACAATGGCAAGAAGAATTTCAAGTCATTCAAGGATAAAGGTAAGAAAACATGTTTTTTGGCTAAGGATTCTGATAGTGAAGAAGAAATTGTCTTCATTGTTGTAAAAGATGAATCTGATGATGATGAAGATGAGATGGAACTTATCTCTCATATAAGCAAAAATGATACATGGATTATAGAAAGTGGATGCTCACATCATATGACTGGTGACAAAACTAAGTTTGAACATTTTGAAGACTATGATGGTGGTAGTGTAAGGTTTGGAAACAATGAACCTTGTTGTATAAAAGGAAGAGGACAAATTTCATTAAACAAAGAACTTATATGTGATAATGCATATTGGGTTGAAGGACTAAAACATAATGTTCTAAGTGTAGCACAACTAATCAATAGTGGACTCAAGGTTGAAATCATGAATGGAAAAGCAAGACTACTGAATGACAAAGGAAAATTGATTGGTTCAGGCAAACAAACCAAAGGTAACCTATTTTATCTTGATCTCGGTGAATGCTCATGTTTTATTGCTCAAATTGAAGAAAGTTGGTTATGGCACAAAAGGTTCAAGAAAGTAAGAGGTATTCCTACTTTGAAGAAACCTGATATTGGTCTATGCAAGAATTGTCAGATTGGTAAAATGGGAAAGACTAGCTTTAAAAGTAAAAACTATCAGTTTGAAGATATTTTGGATATTGTGCATACTGACTTATGTGGACCTATTGGAATTGAAAGCTATACTAGAGAAAAATTCTTTATTCTCTTTGTTGATGATTACTCTAGAATGATGACTGTTATTTATTTAAGAGAAAAGTTAGAAGCATTTGAGAAATTCCAATGGTATTTGGCAAGAGTAGAAAAGGAAATAGGAAAAAAAATGAAGTGCTTGAGATCAGACAGAGGTGGTGAATTCATCTCCCATGAATTCAATAATTTATGCATTAAAAGAGGAATCAAAAGATAGGTATTAGCTTGAAGAACTCCTGAGCAGAATAGAATAGCTGGAAGTAGGAACATATCTATCATGGATTGTGCAAGGACTCTAATTATTGAAAAGAACATTGCTATGAAATACTGGAAGGAAGCTATTAGCACTGCAGTTCATACCTTGAACCAAGTATAGTTGAGGAAAGACACATTCAAAACTCCTTATGAGTTATGGTATGGCTATAAACCCAATGTAAGTTACCTAAAAGTATTTGGTAGTAAATGTTACATCTTGAAAGAATCTAGAAAAGGCAAACTTGATGCAAAAGGTGATGAAGGAATATTTTTGGGATATTCTTGCAAAAGTAAGGCATATAAATGTCTAAATTTGTCCACTCATAAAATCATAGAAAGTGCCATGTGAAAGTAGATGAGTTTGCAGAAAAGACTGAAGAAGAAAGCAAAAGGGAACTAGAGGATTACAGAAGATTTGTTTACATTGAACCTGATACATTGCTAGACACATTTGTCAATGAGGAGACTACATCAACTGAGCTCAGTATAGTAACTGAGTCACAAGAAGAAGTTCAAACCGAGTCACAAGAAATCAAGTCTCAGCCTGAAGTTATCGAGCAAATATCTACTAAGCCGGAGAAAACTGAACCTGAAGATGAAATTCAAGAAGATGACAATGTAACTCATTCAAGAAGAAAGGAACCTATATTGGCCAAGTATGTCAGGAAGCATCATACACCAGATCAAATTATTGGAAACAAATCATATGGCACTATGACAAGGAATAAACTAAAAAGTACATGTTTACTTGCTGATTTTGAACCTAAAAATGTCAAAGGTGCATTGGAAAATGAAAGTTGGATTGAGGCTATGAATGAAGAAATAGAGCAAATAGAGAAAAATAAGACATGGACTCTTGTACCTTGGCCTAAAGATAAAAATGTAATTGGGACAAAATGGGTATTCAGAAATAAGTTGAATGAAGATGGTCAAGTATCAAGAAACAAAGCAAGATTGGTATGTACAGGATATTCTCAAGAAAAAGGTATAGATTATGGAGAGACTTTTGCTCCTATTGCAAGATTAGAAGGTGTAAGGACTCTACTTGCATATGCAGCACATAAAGGATTTAATTTATATTAGATGGATATAAAATCTACATTTCTCAATGGTATTCTTGATGAAGAAGTCTACATTGAGCAACCTAAAGGTTTTATAGATCCAGACAAAAGGGATATGGTTTGCCAGTTACACAAAGCACTGTATGGTCTGAAACAAGCCCCTAGAGCATGGTATGAAAGATTACATAACTATCTAACTCAGATTAATTTCAAAAGAGCCAATGACAATAGTAATTTATACATCAAAGAAGGACCAGATAACAAAATTGTTTTGGCAGAAATATTTGTGGATGATACTGTGTTTACAGGGAATGATGATCTGTGCAAAGAATTTTTAGAGAAAATGAACAAAGAATTTTAAATGTCTATGTTTGGTCAAATAAAATTCTTTGTTGGACTTCAAATTCAGTAGAGCAAGAATGGTATCTACATTACTCAGTCTAAATAGATCAAGGAAATACTTAAGAAGTTTGGTATGGAAGATTCAAAACTAGTTGGTACACCCATGTGTACTAGACTGAAGCTTACCAAAGATGATGATTCAAAAGAAGTAGATCAGACCTTATATAGATTAATGATTGGAAAATTACAGTATGTAGTACATACAAGGCCTGATATTGCCTTAGTAGTTGGTATAGTAGCAAGATTCTCAGCAAAACCCAGAGAAAATCACATGATGGCAATCAAAAGAATCTTGAGGTACTTGAAAGGAACTGAAGATTATGGCTTGTCGTATAAATTTGGAGGTAATCTGGACTTAAAAGTGTTTACTGATGTTGATTAGGTAGGAAACACTGATGATAGAAAGAGCACAAGTGGTGGAGTGTTTTTTCTTGGCAAAAGATTAGTATCTTGGACCAGTAAAAAGCAAAATTGCACATCCCAATCCACAGCAGAAGCAGAATATGTTGCTGCAGTAGTAAACTTCTCTAATATTATTTGGTTCAAATAGTTATTGGAAGGCATGAAAGTTGAGATCAAAGAACCAGTTGTTATGTTTTGTGATAATACAAGTGTAATAAATATTTCAAAGAATCTAGTAATGCATTCCAAAACCAAACAAATTGCTATAAAATATCACTTTGTCAGAGAATTGGTGCAGGACAAGGAAATTAGATTGGAATATATTCATATAAAAGAACAAATTGCAGATATCTTCACCAAGTCACTACCTAAGGATGCATTCTTGTATCTAAGAGGTAAGTTAGGGGTCATTCCACTATCCGAGGCTCACTAAATTGAGTTTTAGTAATGCATCAACCAAAGCATGTTGAAGATCAGTCAGTTGATGCAGCATAGTAAAGGAATCATTGCATATGAATCAGTACTTAAGGTACATTGGTATTCAATGGAAGTGTGTTATCTTTTGCATGTGTTGTCAAAGAGGGAGAGTTTGCTATTTGTTGTCATTATTTCATGAAATTTCTAAGAAAGAGATTTTTTTTATAAAAAAAAAATAAATAAGAAAAGAGGGAGAGTTTTCAATCAGAGAGAGAAGTTTGCTGATAGAGGGAGATGTGAATCAGAATGAAGCTAAGGATATGTTCCTTATTCTATGTTTTCTGTGAAATTTCATTGTGCTATGACATATTGTATTGCCATCAATGCCAAAGAGGGAGATTGTTGGATACAATTATCTGAAGGAGATTGTTGGAATGATTATGTGTTGTCTTTGATGTCACATAGATGTCATATCAATTGTTAGCTTAGTTGGTTAGCAAAGGAGTTCCTAGTGTCTACCGAGCTCAGACAGTCAGCAAAGTAGTTACCAATGTGTACCGAGACCTCTCGGATGTCAAAAGAAAAGTATGGCAGAAAATAGTGTTAACCGAGCTTCCTCAATTATTAAAGGAAAGTTAGTGTCTACTGAGTTCACTCGGTCTCCAAAGGATGTTAAAGAATTCATAGTACTTACCGAGTTCTCTCAGTCACCAAAGGAAATATTCTTCAAATTAATGTTTACCGAGCAAGGTCGGCCCAGTAAAGGATTTTGTCAATTTGAGAAATAAAGTTGGTTTATTCCAGCCGACTGTTGTAATGATTAGTGATGTTTGTAATAATTATTAGTTCTGACTTGATAATCTGAATGGTATATATATAGAAGATCAAGTTGTGAATTATGAGTAAGCAAAAAGAAGAAAGAGAAGAATAGTATGAGTGAATTTTGAAGGATGGTTAGATATCCTTGAAGAGCAGCAGAGATATATTTGATCAGGAAGGATCTAGTGAAGTAGAACAGAGATCCGTAATCAACAATTCAGTTGCATCACTATTTAGGTCACTTCATTGTTACTTTCTTACCATTGTAGTAGTGATTTCAAAATCTCCTAACTGAGTTGGTTTAACAACCATTTTGTAAATCCTCTAACAAGGTGATAGTTCTATTGAATTGTTTCAAGACCTCTTACAAGGCCACTCCTAGCAGGGTGATTAAATCCTCTAACAAGGTCACACCTAACAGTGTGTTTTGTAACCTTTTACCGGGTTGGCTCCTAACAGGGCATCACTTCAAAAGAGTGAAAATTAGTAACTAGTTACACTGGTGGTTTTTCCCATATTGGGTTTCCATGTTAAATTTGGTGTCTCTTGTGTTCATGGTATTTTCTTTATTCATGCATGTTAATCACTGATGAATGCTTAAGAATAGTTATAATTAACACTCTCTACAATTACCAAGTTTCAACATTTCACTATATGTCAGTAGTAAATAATTTAATAGGACATCTAAGTGATCAGTGGTAATATTTTGTGGTTAACTGATTCACCCCCCCTCTCAGTTATCTTGGGGATCTTTACTTTCTAACAATAAGAAGATGCCAAATAACTCAAGTTTGACACAGGTCCCACTTGATAACCATCCGTGCAGTCATCTGACAACATCCACATCTACACTGACACAACCAATGAGCAAGGTTCACGGTGGCTTGACCTGGCATTGGTCCCACTGAAGACTCACTACCTAGAAGATCGGATGATGGGCACATGATTGCAAGGGGAAAGAATATTCCTTGTGATCACGCGCTAGCTATAGATGAGAAAGGATAACAAGAGGCTGGGCCCATTAGGATAGATGTCAAGAAGTCACTAGTTTGCATGTCAGAACCTTCTAACAACCTACAGTCTTGCAAACAAGTGACAACCACACAAAACAAAGGCTTAAGACTTAGGAAATATTTCAGCGGGGCAAATAAAGGATTTAGGAAAATATTAAAAGGGTATCCCGCTAGACATGGAAAAACCTAACCGCAAACATATGTAAAGTGGTCTTTTAATTAACACATGCATATTAGGATTTTAAGTGGCCCAAAAAGGTAACATGGAAATAGAATAGGGCACGAGCATTTTGAATTTTTTTTCCACCCAAGGGCTAGTTTTTTGAATTTTCAACTAGGGTTTTAGCTAGAGACCAAAAAAAAGACTGTAGAGGCCAGGGGAGGAACAATGAGGGCATGAAAATTTTAACAGGTGCTAACAATGACTCTAGTTGGGGATGCATGCCTCCTGTAGGCATGGAAAGGATTCAGATCTCTGGGAAAAGTAGACCACCGACTGGAAAAGGGAACAGAGACCTCAAAAAACATAGGGAACACACTAGGGAAATGAGAAGGGAAAATATTTACATAATTTATAGTATTTACAGCTAGGCTCAAGGCCCCCAAAATTATGACCAGTCTTTGCCTCTATCATACATCTAGTTTTCATCTTCACAAACAAAATTTTTTTCTTCCATGTGACAGATCACAATTATATCCATTTTCCAACAACTTGAGGAAAAAACTATTAGCATATTCCTCCTGAGGGTTGGAAAGGTAAAACTGATCAAGTGGTGCATCAAAATATAAAATATGCTGACTGCCATGTATTACATTACAACTACCTAGCTGAGAAGGACATGGATCCTCAAATTTGACTTCATACTTTGCCTCAACCACTAAGAAACTTGGTTCCTCCATGATATCTTCATGAACTAAACCATGAACCAAGTGAAGGTCTTCTTCATAAATTTTGTGATAGTAGGACACTTGATCTGCATCATCATTTTTATCAAAAAAAAAATTGTCCCAATTTTTGAAGACAAAGTCCTCAACACTACCACCATCACTACCATACTTAGCAAAAGAAGGAAAGGAGTTTGAACAAGAGGATTGTTCATCACTACAATCTCTATGATAGGGAAACACAGTGTCATGTCCTTCTACCTCTTCTTTTGCAGAGTCACTACATGAGGGGAACTCTAGTATACATGAGTCATTCTGATCACTTTGAACACTGGCCTCATTATCAATGTCAAAGACTATATCATAGGGAAGCTTCAAATCAAAATCCATAATAGGTGCATACCTTTGAAATTCTTCAGCCAGAAGTGTTGAAATCTCTTCACTGCTTAATGGACTTTGGGCCATACTTTTATCTTCCTCAGTTTCACCCCTATTGCAAACATCTTCCTTGTCCAAGACAAGAATAGAGACCTCTAGCCTTAGATCATCTTGTGTGAAGCAATCTATGTATGAATCATCATCTACATCATATCCAATATTCTACCCTTCACACAAAACATCATCACATTGGGACAAGAAAACTACCCTCTCATGTCGACAAGAAGAAAAATCTGCAGACAAAAAAGAAATATTGCCATCCTCAGATTCATCTTCAGCACTCTCATATGCATTGACCTCAATGTCAGCTTCATAATCAATATCCTCTACAAAATGAGAATCAACATCAAAAACACTAGCCTCCTCATGATCATCATCAGGAATCACCAGTCTTAGCAATCTTATGTCCTCCTCTAACTGCCAGTTCTCCATTTTTATTTTTGCTAATTCCTTCTTGAGAGTAGAAACTTTATCAAAATGCTCTACAAACCTAGCTCTCAGCACATCCCAAGAAGAGATTGAACATGAAGGCAAGGACAGGAACCACTTCCTTGCACCATCAGAAAATGTCTGCACAAGCAGCCTCATAGCAACATCTTCATGTTCAACCTCCATTTCACTAAAAAGAACCATGAGGTCAAAAATATGCTGGCTTACCAAGATAGATCCATTAACCATGAAGCTAGGCAAGCACCTCCCAACCTCAGAAGAGAACTCATGTGGGGCACCTTGAATGCCATCAAAACAAAAGGGCCTATATTCCTTGATGAGAAACTGCCCACTACAACTCATCCCTTTATATAGTGCTCAACACTTGATAGGGATACATTTTCTTTTACAAACTTATTTTCATAAAAAGAGAACATATGAAAACCAAAATACCTGGAAGGTCTGCATTAGAAACTAACTTGTTGACTGGAAGCAAGGTAGATCTAGAGCTCATCATGCAACTCCATCAAGTTCTTTACTTTTATAAAGTCGCCACCTCCTTGAAGAGGAAAATATTGTACTTTTCTTTGTACCTCTTCCAATCAACCAAAACTTCACTAGGGTTTGTACACTGTTTATTAGAAGATGCACTGATAAAATAGAGAAATCAAAGCCCCCACTCAACACTTAGTGAGAAGATTTAGCAAATGCTTGTTTGTTCATCCGACTCTATTCTTTCAACCAAGACTCTGGGATGATCCAACCAAGGAAGGAAGCTTGCTGTCACTTACTTCTTCCCCAATAGAGTTTCCATCTTGTTGGTGTTCTTTTTCCCCAAAGGTTAGATTGACATTAGGATTGACTAGGCTAGTGTCACATTCACTCAACACTCCAAATTTGACAAGGAAAAAGGCCAACTGACAAGGATCAAAGAGAGATCCTTCTACACTTTGAGCTCCACATCACTCAGGCAAGTATACCTCATCTGCACACATATACAATATGAATCACACTACAGGCCTATAGGTAACTGACTATGGAATGGTTCTCAAACCCTTGTAGGTATCCTATACCTCAATGAAACCAAGATCTCATGCAATAGCCCTACTTGCATAGAGTGGGTATGAAAACTAGAGACCTATACTAACAACATAAAGGGAAAGGGTGGAACTTAATGTAAATGATTTAAAGATGGGTTTGAAAGGTTTCCTGAGATACCCTAAGTCTCTCATAGACTAGTACCTTATCCAAAGGGTCACAGAGTCAAACACCCTATTGCAATAGACATCTATGAAACAAGAAAGCAATAAATTCAATGTGTTGATGCCTAACATCAATCACACACCATTACCAAACCTCACTTTAACAACCCACCTGTGTATTCAATTATGTTATCACCCATCCAAAGGTTTTTAACCATCCCCTTATAAGAGACCTATAAATAGATAACACATTAACCAGCATCCACTGGAAGACAAGCATGACATATCTTTGACACTTTAGCTCATACATACATGAAAACTAATCCTAAACCAGTTATCTCTACGAAGACAACTCTATTGCAGACACATAGGAATTACAGAAGAAAAATCAAACATACTTGATGTATTGATCAATGAGTTTAAAATTCAAATGGAGATAGCTTGGTAATAGTAAGAATAAATTGAGTCCTCATACATAAGATAAATCAATTACAATATGTATTATATTCTCTGAACCAAAAAAGGAAGAAAGAACACCCTATATGCAGCGAGAAGGAGAAAAATCTACAGGACAAAACCTTTCTTGGAACCAAGTCTCCTGAAAGGGCAGAATGAGAACCCCTCAAACAACTAACACAACTCCATTTATAATCCCTAGTCAACTTGGAATCCTAAAAGGATGCATCAAGCTTTAGATGACTAGGGTTAGGGTTCCAACAACTACACCAACCCTAATTACAATAGAAAATCAAAATTCTTGGAGGGAAAACCAAATACAGGTCTGTCAAATCCAAGGATGATCTTCATGAATGAGAAAAATCTCTGAGAAGTATAGGAAAATCATAAATTTCACCATACAAACCAATTTGATCAGACCTACAAAATGCCTTGAACCACCAAAGTTATCCATCCCCACATGGTACAAACCCCCCTGCAATTTGATCATGGCAACCTAGACCACACTGCAACCACTGGCACCACCAACCAAATCAAATCCAGCCAAAGAAACCATAAAAACCACTCCTTTCTATCACTGGAAATGTCTTAGGAAATTTGAAAATTTGAATTTGAAATAAAATGGTCATGACAGAAGACTTTTAAAACATGACCATCGATACTATATTTTTCCCAGTAGATCAGGTGGTTTACATTTAATCTCACAACATTTGTGAACCCTTTTGAAAAGTCTTTGGCCCAATCAGCACGCCGCAACCAATAAGAATCATGCATGTTAGCTCCACATAGCAGATAGGACCCACAAAGTATAAGCCTTTAAATCAAATGTTCATCGCATGATCGCATGGCTTGAAAAGATTCCATGCAATCATGCGATAGTCATAGATCCTACCACACTGTCAACCCCCGTTTGAAAGATTCATGCCCACTAAAAAATCCTAATGAGCAAGCCTTCCAACCATTAAGAAGACACCAAATAACTCAAGTCTGACATAGGTCCCACTTGATAACCATCTATGTATTCATCTGACAACATCCACATCTACACTGACACAACCAATGAGCAAGGTCCATGGTGGCTTGACCTGGCATTGGTCCCACTGAAGACTCACTACTTGGAAGATCAGATGATGGGTGCATGATCACAATGGGAAAGAATATTCCTTGCGATCACACACCATCCGTAGATGAGAAAGGGTAAAAAGAGGCTAGGCCCACTGGGACATATGTCAAGCAGTCACCAGTTCACATGTCAGAACCTTCTGACAACCTACAGTCTTGCGAACAAGCAACAGCCACACAAAACAAAGGCTTAAGACTTAGGAAATATTTTGGTGGGGGAACTATAGGATTTAGGAAAATATTAAAAGGGGATCCCACCGGACATGGAAAAACCTAACCGTGAACATATGTAAAGTGGTCTTTTAATTAACACATGCATATTAGGATTTTAAGTGGCCCAAAATGGTAACATGGAAATAGAACAGGGCACAGGCATTTTGAATTTTTTTTCCACCCAACAGCTAGTTTTTTGAATTTTCAAGTAGGGTTTTAGCCAGAGACTAGAAAAGAGACTATAGAGGCTAGGGGAAGAATAGTGAGGGCATGAAAATTTTAACAGGTGCTAACAATTAAGTTGCAGCTTTAACTAATGATCTTAGTTATTGAAGGGGCTTAGTCACTGAAGGACCTTAGTAAAACCTCTGGCACTTGGTAAAACATGTTCTTGGTGATTCATTTGGTGCTTGGTCAATGTAATTTCTTGGTGATGCCTAGCATGCTCAGTTGTTTTACTAGTGCTTGGTAGTTCTAGTTTTCCGACTAGAGTTCTTAAAGTTTTGGTTGGGTGACTTGGTGTATTTAATGTTGGTAGCTTGTGTTGTATTCTCCTATGTGGATCTAGAGGCTGTAATACCCCAAAAATGGGCTATAGGTTCATTAACCTCCTACATTAACAAATCAAACAAAAATGACATCAAATTCCTAACCTAAGGCACATTTGCACATTAGTTTATCAAAAACTTATTATCTTAATTCTACATCGGGGAATATTCCTTATTATTCCTAATTATCCTAATTATCTTTAATTGAATATTATTTGGCGATAAATGTCATTGTTTATCCTAAAATTAATTAATTGAATATTTTGAATATTTAATTAATTAAGTTTAATTCTGCCACTTAATTATTTAATTAGATTTAATTATTTTATTTTATTTGACAATAAATCAAATTTGCTAAAAATAATCAGTTGAATTCTTATTTAATTGATTAAAACAAGTTGTCAAATTTAATAATATAGTTTGGAATAAAAGTTTGATTTAATAATTGATTAACCCATAAATCAATTATTTATATTCAAAATCAGTTAAGTTGAGAATAAATCACTTTATTTATAAATTAATTCATATTAAATCATGCACAATCAGAAAAGCAGTCAACTTTAAATCAATTTTCAATTTCAATTTGCTATCTTTCTAAACTCGACATCTGATTGTGAGTTGAAAAAGTGAATTAAACTCTATTTTGAGTCAAAAAGTGCTTTTGCATGATTTTATGAGTTGATCTATTTCTAATTTCTTGTTAACTCAAATTTCAACCCGAGTCTATCAAGAGTGATTTATGGCTTTCCATGTGTTCTCAAAAGCCCTAGATTTCTATATAATCAAGGCTCAGCTCTTCACAAAAGGATCCCTCCAATTTGCATAATTACTCTGGTGAATTTGCATTTGAACAATGAAGCTCTTGCGAATAGGTGATTTGTGAGATTTTGTTATTGTTTTTGAGGATTCATTGCTTTGCATCCATTTTTCATATCAATTCATAGCATTGTTAGATCAATTTGCGTATCATATCAATTTCATTCATCTAGATTAGATTCATATAGTTTTTCATTGTAATTGCATACAAAATCCAAAAAAAAAGGACTGATTTTCATTCATATCTCATTGCTTTCAATCATTTAAATCCTTTTTTTAGGTGTTTCATTGTCACTAATCTCAATCTGAATCTAAGAATACCATACTCGCACCTACTAGAAGGGAGTAAATTGCCAGGTTAGTTAGTTTAATTTATATTGCAGATTTCTGATTTGCTAACCTCTAATGTTTTACTAAAGTGATGTCTCCAGCTAAAATTTTCACACACATTTTTGGTGCCCACTGTGGGGCCTTGAAATGGGTTTCCATTAATATTCTAACAATTTCTATCGATTTTCTATCATTTTCTATCAAAACTATGATTTTTACTTTTTGTCCATACATTTTTCATAGGAGTTTTGACAGTGTCGTGCCAGGACCCCCTAACTATTGTATGACAATTGATGTTTTCAAGAATCATGTCGGTTCTTATAGATTTTCATTTCAGGACTACTTTGTCATGTGTGCATAGACCCGTTATCGTATCATGCATGGATTGTCATGCGGGGGGTAACCCAGTATCATATGAGTTTTGGTACCAGAGATTCAATTATCGTATCAAATTTTTAGTTTGTCTTTCAGATTTGATTTTTGGATTTGGACTGACAGCTAACCCTAAAAATTGAGATCTTCTATTTGTGATTGGTACTTGCTGATTCTGATTGGAAAACCGCAATAAAAATTTCAAAATAGGTAAAATCTACTAAGTGCATTGTGAAGGAACTTAGGTATTTTGTTGCATCTAATAACACTTCAATTTGGGACATAAAATGAACTCTCACATGTTAAGCTTGAGTGTCTCTCCTTCTTTCATAAAACACACTTCAGTTTTGGGCTCTAAAATGAACATAGATTTGCTTTTCACATATCTATTACACATAGTAATTAGGCCCTATGAACACTATTTGTGGAGTTATTGAGGGAGTGGGCTTCATTCTCTTGTGTTTCATGTGAAGCTCTTCTCAAAGATAGATCCTCTTGTAGGTAGGGAGGATACTGTGATTATCTCACATTCTACTTGGTTTGGTCCTCAACTTTGATCAGTACGTTCTCTCTTGGTCTCACTTAGAGAGCTTGGTAGACATTGTTGTTAGCATCACAAACCTTGGTGAGGTGATTTTAGTCTTAGCATGTCAAAGAATTTTTCTACTATGTTTGGGTAAAAGTGAAAAGGCTAGAGGACTATGCTCTACTCCCTTTTTGGGTAGTATCAGAAACTTAGATCCTTGAATTTGGACCAAGTCCCCATGTGGTCTATTTTGTGAGTCACCTTTAGTGAGGGTTAACCATAGTGGACATTCCCTTTATTGGGTCAACCACATGGATGGAACCTCAAGCAGTAATAGCCATTTTCATCATGGTAGCAATAGCCTCTATATAAATGTCTTTGTGGAAGAAATCTCCATAGGTGTAGTCTCTTGTTGGGTTGTTAGATCTCCTTAGAAGCTCCTGATTGATTAAATTCTTAGACTGTGTCAAAACCCTGGTGCACCTAGATTAGATTTCACCCTCTTAAGATTACAAAATTTGCAGAGTGAGACCATTACTAAAAACCTTAGTGCTGCCAAATTTTCATTTTCTAGGACTATGTGCATGATTGGAAAAACTTTTGAGAACATACATAAGTAACATTCCTAGGGTTAGAACAATAAGTCACTTGATTTTTCATGTGCAAGGTTTCTTTGTCTCTTTCTCATTGTTTTTAGATGTGCTTGAATTCCCTTGCTTGTTGTTCTACATGCTTTTTATCTACTTGGCTATTGAAAACAAATGAACCCGAGATGAACTATTACACAGATCTTCAAAATCTAGATAGATAAATTTTGCAAACAACCTGATACTGAAAACTTAAAAAATTACAAATCTAAAGAAAAATTCCTTTTTGGAGTCCAAAGTCATCCCACAGTCATAGAAAGTCATACAAGTTTTTCCCAAGTGTCATGCCAAAACCCCTATATTATCATACGGTAAACTGTATACTATTTTATGAGTATTGTTAGAAAGAGTCAAGCAAAATCAATCCCTGGTGTCAACTATTGTATGAGTGTTTCAATTATTGTACAAGTGCTTTCAATTGTCATACAAGACCTCACCCAAACTCGTACGAGCCTGGAGAAACTCATATCAAAATTTTGAAAAGTTGCTAGAAACCTACCAAATTTGTCAAAGATTCAATTTTTACAGCCTGCTTCCAGGTTTTGTCAAAAAATTCACTATGTCAAGAATAGAGAAAAAACTAGAAGAATCCAATAATTTTACCAAAGTGGTCTCTTGAGTTTGATCTAGTCATCTGATTTATCGATTTGAATCTCATCCATCTTGTGTCAAAACCTTGTCAAAATTATCTTCAATTCAATCTTCAGCAAAATGGCTAAGTGTTGTGAGCTCGTATCCATCATCTTTTTGGTGTCTACCCATACATCTAGGGCACAATATCCTTCATTTACATCCAAATTAGTCTTCAATCAATCCAATCTTGGCAAGGTTGCGTCATTCGATCTTCTTGAATCAAGTCATTATTCAGTTGTCTTCATCTTGCTCTTTTGCTTCACCGAGGGTTAATGGTAGAAACTAGAGCTTCCTCACAATGAAAACAAGGAGAACAACCCAGATTCTCTTTAGCAACATCTTCTGTGATTGCCCAGTTATTTCATCAACCCTATGACATAATAAAATTTATAGAAGATGCTATTGGAAATATTTACTTGAAAGATGGTTATGTTACCCCACCCACATCAATCCACGGAGGTACTCAATCACCTCCACATCAATAAATCCCTTGTAATTCTCATCACAACATAATGTCTCAAGGAGGAGGAAACCAAGGATCCCAAGGCCATCAATCTAATCATGAAGATCATGAACTGACTCCATCTGAAATTGAATGATACAAAAGTGATGAACACTTTCAAAAACTGATGAAACATTTCTTACAAGAAGAGAAAGAAGCCTACTTCTTGGACCTAGCTCAACAAGGAGCCAAACTTCCTCCAAACTTTAATGTTGAATATATCACCACTCAAGAGGAAGAAACTCCTATTACAACCATGATGAAACATATGAATGCTATGCATGTCAAGTTAAACAAGCTAGAAAAAGAGAAGGAACCATGGAGTTCTCTATGGAGGCTCTATGTCCTTTTCCATTTGACAAAAACTTGTACATGCCGCCATTCCCAAAAAAGTATGGAGATACCAAAATATGATAAGTATTATGGAAACTTTGATCATCAAGATCATGTCAAAGAATTCTATACTCAATCCATGGAGTTTATGCATGAACCAACCTACTTAATGCATCTTTTCCCTCAATCCCTGGGAGGAGCAACCATTCTTTGGTTCTCTAAAATGCCTCCAATAATTAAAACCTTTGAGGAGTTGATCAAACTATTTTATCAACCATAATCCTACAACATTCAACATCTGATCACCATGATCAACATCTACAATCTGAAGCAAAACTTAGGAGAACCCTTCCTGACTTTCCTCAAGTGATAGAGGAAGAAGTTTTCACTTTATACTCGACCTATTATAGAAACTAAAAAACTTGAAATCTTCATCAACAATCTGGTTCCAGAACTCAATTATCCCTTACAAATGCAAAATCATACATCCTTTGATAAAATGGTAGAGAATTCCATCAAGATTGAGAATGTTCTTGTTAAAAAGGGAGACACATCACTTCATAAGGAAAACAAGTACAAATCTTCTTCTAGTTCTGACAAAAAAGACAAAGGCAAATTATGGAACAAGAACAAGAATGTTGTAATAGATGGCATTGTTGATTATGTTTGTGTCACATCAAAGGCACCAGCATTCAATCTCACTATGGGAACTCAAGCCATAAAAGCATCTAAATAAAAGGCATCTGAACCATCTCAAAAGTTGAAAGACTATAAACCTTGGGTTACAACACCAAAATGTGAGTTCACTCATTTGGGTGAGTCCTTAGAATCTGCCATGAAAACCCTATTGGCAAACAAAATCATCTCATTTCTTGAGATAAAACCATTTGATCCTGAACCTAAACAAAAATGGTGGAAAGATACTGATTTATGTGACTTCCATCGAAAAAATGGTCATAAAACCAATAACTGCATACGCTTGAAACATCTCATACAAGACAAATTTGATGATGGAGAAATTGTAATTGACAATCATAAGAGCAATAATGATCATACAACATTCATGAAAATATTTTTCAAACATGGTCAAGGAGATTCATCTTCTCAGCCTAACATGGTTGCTAAAGTCAATTACACCTACTCTAGGAACAATGATGTCATAAATATGGTTGAACCATACCTATCTGAACATTGCAATGTCATCACAATTTTAAGAAAGGATAGAGATAATCAATCAACAAATGTTGTATCTTGATCACAAGCTCAGGCACATCTACAAGGACAAAACTCAAATTCATCCAATACCCCTAAGGTGCCTTTCAATCTTTCATCTGCTTCTAAATAGAGGGTTTCCTCAAAATATCAAATCCTAAAGAGACTAGGCCAACATCATATAGTATTGTCCAACAACTCCAGTATACCAATGCAAAAATATCCATGTTTGAGTTGCTTTGGATATCTCCTACTCATAGAGCTATTCTGGATAAACCCCTTCTCGGTTCCAATGTTCCTGACAATCTTGATCTAGCCAGATTCTAGACTATGGTTGGTCATCTGACATCCACCCAGTATATCTCCTTCTTAGAGGAAGATGACAATTCACTAAGTCATCCGCATAACCATCCCTTGCACATTGAAGTCTTGATCCAAAGCCATCATGTTAAACATGTGTTGATAGATGGAGGCATTGGTCTAAATATTTGTTCATACAAATTGATCACACAACTGGGATTATCAGAAGATGCTATTGATCCTAAAAAGAATATAACCATAAAAGCATATGATGAACAATAAAGATCTTCCAAAGGAAAAATTGTCCTACCTATCAAAACAAGACCTGTTATCAAAGACATCACTTGTCAAGTTCTAGATCTTCGATTAGATTACAACATTCTTCTAGGAAGGGATTGGATACATGAAATGCAAGCTATTCCATCAACATACCATCAATGTGTGAAATTTCCTTATGATGGAGTAGAGGTCACAATTCTAGCTAACATATCCACATCTTGCAATTCCTTGAAAGAAAGTGTTGACAAACTTGTTCCACATAATAGAGAATCTTTCACCAATAAAATAGACATTGCATCTACATCCAAGATGGAAGACATTGCCAAAGAAGTCAAAATCAAGGACACATGCATGGGAGAATATACTATGGAACTAGTCCTATCTCTCACATCTCTCCTGTTGTCCCCAAAATCTTATGGACAACCTTCAGACAAAGTTAAACCTATAGCTAAAGAACCCCAAGTCATATTTAATAGGAGTTTTATCATAGAAAAAGTGTCCAAGAAAGAATCTGATAAGGAAGAAGCTATACTAGCATGGTTATACAAAGATGAGTCTCAATCCCAGATAGTTTAGAAATGTGATTCTAAAATTCCTAAAATCCTTGTCAAATCTTATGGACTAGGTCATAAACTCATGTCTAAAATGGGATACACTAGAAAAGGACCTCTAGGAACAAGAGGCAAAGGCATTATAAAATCAGTTGAACATTGTGGAACGATGACCAAAGATACTATAGGCCTGGGTTATCAAATAAATCCTTTTCATCTCAACAAATATTCTCCACATGTCTTAGAGAAGATTGAACCATCAACAAAAACTCAGCTAGAGGAAGAAACTCAACAATTAGACAGTGATGATTCAAACAGCTCTAAACTTATTCCTTATGAACATTTACTTCAAGAAATACTAGATCTACTTAAAGATGAAGAAAAACATAAGGAGAATATCAATTTGGTAGCTACACAAGATCCTACTACTAAAAAAGAGGAAGGTAAACCTATCACAATAGCTAAAAATTTGGGGTACAACAGTGATTCTGAAAGAGACTCTCATGAGTATGAATTCAAATCAGAATCCTAACTTTACACATGTTCTTAGATTTCCTAGAGGTCTAGATGAAGGATTAGAAGATGAATCAAATGACTATGAATGGGGGGTTATTCCAAAAGAAGATGAAATTATCATTGAGAAACACATTAATGTCATTCACCAATATTCACCTAAATTTGATGCAAGTCTAGAGAGAAATGACAAACTTAAAGAGTCTAATCCTCCTATTCCTAAAGTAGAATCCAATAATGACATTGAGACTATTCACGAATTGAACATTTTAAGAAGTAATATCACCTTTGAATTCAAAAGTCAAGTTAGGACCAATGATGACAACACCATATACGTGAACACCATTTCCCAATCCTCCCCTACATTAGCTATCCAGCATCCAGAACTTATAGACCAAATGTCCACTAATTTGAGCCAAGATATCCATACCTTCAAAATGACTATGCCCTTTCTTGCTACCTCAATATAGTGGAAACTATGATGACTTCCATCAATGAACCTGGTGTTAGCATCAGAGAGTCAGATATAAAATATCTCAGTCAAAAGAACAAGAATAAAAATAAAAAGAGTTCTAAGGGTGAAAACCACTTTGTGGTAGTCTCATAACCTAAAATAGTAAAAACAAAAGATGTATCTGAAGGTGAAAACCTCTCTAAGGAGCCTAAGGATGAGATATTTGATGTCCTTCTGAGTCATTTATAGGACAGATCTCCAATATTGATAGAGCCCACTCAATCTATCAACTTGGGTACAACAGAGGAACAACAACTAATTCATGTAGCACAATCTCTTGTAGAAGAAGAAAAATAGGCATTCACTACTTCTTAACAAAGAAGAAGATCAACTTGGCATGGAAGTATTCAAATATGCGAGGGTTAGATCCAAATCTAATAATGCATCATCTCTCTATCACTCTAGGAGTCAAACCTATTAAAAAGAAGTTGTGAAAGATGCATCCCCATGTTGCACTCTTAGTCAAAGATGAATTAGAGAAATTATTGAAACCTGGATTTATTTGAGTTATTGACTATGCTAAATGGATCCCAAACATAGTTCCTGTTTCAAAACTAGACAAATCAATCAGAGTGTGCATAGATTTTAGAGATGTAAACAAAGCATGTCCTAAGGATGACTTTCCATTACTAAACATCGATATGATAGTGGACATGACTGTAGACTTTGAGATGTATTCTTTAATGGATGGTTTCTCTGGATACAACCAAAGAAAAATAGCTCTAGAAGATCAAGAGAAAACAACTTTCACATGTGCAAGGGGTACTTTCTACTAGAATGTCATTCCATTTGGTCTTAAGAATGCTGGTGCTACATATCAATGAGCTATGACATTGATCTTTCATGACATGATGCATCAAACCATGGAGGATTATGTTGATGAAACCTTAGCTAAGTCTATGATAAGATCAAAACATTTGAATGACTTAAGAAAAATACTAGATAGAATGGAGAAGTTTAGTCTTAGATTGAATCCTAAGAAATGTGTTTTTGGTGTCACTTTTGGAAAGCTCCTAGGCTACATTGTTTCAATGAAAGGTATTGAAGTAGATCCTACTAAGGTCAAAGCTATCATGGAGATGCAACCTCCCAAAAACATCACTCAAATGAGAACCTTACAAGGAAGTGTGCAATCAATTAGACATTTCATATCTCAGCTAGCAGACATATCACAGTCTTTCACAAAAACATTACATAATGGTGTGACTTTTGCATGGAATAAGGAATTTGAAAATAATTTTAATCATATCAAGTAGTATCTATCAAATTCTCCTATTTTGATGCCTCTGATTCAAGGGAAGCCATTGATCCTTTATGTCTCCACCATAGATACATCACTGGGGGAATTACTATCACAACATGATGAGAACCAGAAAGAAAGAGGTATCTATTACATCAATAGAAAATTGGTAGCTTATGAGAAGAACTATTTAATGATTGAAAAATCTTGTTTAGCTATGATCTTTGCATCACAAAAGCTATGACACTACATGTTAGCTCATACAACACAACTAGTAGCTAAGATTGATCCACTAGAGTACCTACTAAGAAAAGCTTCCCTCACGGTTAGATTAGCTAAATGGGTGATGCTATTGAGTGAGTTTGACATAGAATACATTGAAAGGAAATCTATCAAAGGACAAGTCATTGCAGATTAGTTAGCTAATGCACCAATGTTTGATGATACACCATTACAGATGGAATTTCCTTATTCATCCATCATGCACATATCTTCTAGGACTTGGCACCTTTTCTTTGATGGATCTTACACACATAATGGATCTAGAGAAGGCATATTATTCATAACACCACAAGGTTACTCAATACCTAAAGCATTTAGAATCAAGTTTCCTTGCACAAACAATATTGCTAAATATGAATCTCTCCTTAATGGCACGAAGATAGCAATAGAATGGTGAGTTATAGAATTACATATCCATGGAGACTCACAGTTAGTCATACACTAAGTTAATGATGTGTATCAAAAAAAAGATGAGAAACTTATTCTATAAAAACACATGGTAGATGACTTAAAGAAATATTTCATATCTATCACATTTGAATAGATTCCTAGGATGGAGAACAAGGTTGTTGATGCTATGGAAACATTATCATCTCTACTATAGCAGTTTGAACATGAGCTACGCTATGAGTTCCTGGTGGAAGCACTATTATTTCCTGCATATGATTCCCTTGAAACCTACATGATCTGCACTTTTGTTGATCATGATTCTTCCAAATACAAAAAACTATACTCATACCTTAAAGACCAAATCATTCCTAACACCTTCAACCGACATGAGAAATGTTACCTTATCTGAAATGCATCCTGGTATGTCATCATTGGTAATGACCTATAAAAATGGAGTCTAGATGGTACACTTCTTAGGTGTTTAGAATGAGAAGAGTCTCAACATGCATTAGAGGAAGTCTACAATGGTATATGTGGATCAAATTTCAATGTTTTAACACTAGCTCAAAAACTTATTAGGGCTGGGTACTATTGGCCTGAAATGGAAAAAGAGGCTATCAAGTATGCTAAGAATTGTAAAAAGTGTCAAGTACATGGTAACTTGATTCATGCACCAAGGAGAGATCTTATTCCCTTTACTACAAAATGGCCTTTTCAACAATGGGCATTTGATTTGATTGGAGCCATTTATCCACATTCTTCTAATGGACATACCCATATCATTACAGCTACAAACTATCTCACAAAATGGGTAGAAGTAGTTCCTTTGACTCAAGCAACCGAAAAGCAAATATCTATGTTCATTCTGAACTACATCATATGTTGGTATGGCATTCCACATTCTATAGTCATAGATAATGGTGGCCAATTCAAGAACAATGACCTAGATTCCTTATGTGCTAAATTCAAGATAGCACAACATTGGTCATCTATATACTATCCCCAAGGGAATGGAAAAGAAAAGGCATCAAACAAGAATCTATTGAAAATCTTGCATCAAATAGTTAATAAAAGAGAAAGAGACTGGCATCTCATGATCAATCCATCTCTCTAGGCCTATAGAAAAAGTATCAAAATGCCCACTGGGGCTACACCATTCACTTTAGTTTATGGTTCTAAAGCGGTACTGCCTATAGAGGTTGAAATCCCATCATTAAGAATTAGAATGTATGGTCTAGTAATTGATGATGACTATAGAGTGTCTAGGTTACAAGAACTTGAACTACTAGATGAGTGCAGACAAGAAACATATGATTATCTTAGACTATATTAGAAAAGAATGTCTAGAGGCTACAACAAGAAAGTCTGATATAGAGAATTTTAGGTTGGCGATCTAGTCTTGAGAGAGAATCTTAAAAATCAATCACATCGAGAACACAAGGGGAAGTTTGAATCCAACTGGATGGGTCCCTTTGTTATCCTACTACTTTTGGCTCTGGAGTCTATCAATTCTCAATGACTGACAAAGAACAGCTTGGAGAACCAATCAACATTCTCTATCTAAAGAAATTCTATGCCTGAGGCATTCAGTCTATGGTAAAATGTCCTTAAAAAATCATAAAAATTAGAAAAAAGTCCTGAACAAATGATCATCCTAGTGAAAACCTAGCAAATAGGCACCTTGATGTATCATAAAAAAATAAAAAAATATGAAAAGTACAAAAAAAATTAAAAAAATTAAAAATACAAAAAATGAGAAAAAGAAAAAGTGCCTTGGTGAAAACCTGGAAACAGGTGCCTTGGTAAGAAAAAATAGAATCTCTGCCAAGATGGTGATAACCCAGAAAAAGGATGCCACTTGTTAAAAAATGCTCCATCTATCAGTGCAATCTTGGTCTTTCCCAACTTTCAATCCTACTTTAGTTTGTACATATCTCTTGGTTTGTTTTTGCATTCCTATTTTCAATAAAGTTGGTCTATGCACCATTCAGCTCAAACGTTTGTATCCTATCAATGTTTCAAAACTTGGGGGCAATCAATGTCATATCCTATGGTCTCCAATATACCTCAAACAAGTCATATCTAGTCAAATTCCTTTGAAGCTACATCCGAGTCAGTCAGTCAGTCTTCTTACCAGAAAGGATTTTGCAATCAAACAGAAGAAAACATCAACACAAACTAAAAACAATCTTTGCTTTGCATGCTTTTATCTCCTTGTATGCTTACTGATTCACATTGAGATTTTTGCATATTGTTTCCTTTAGAGCTCTTTGATGATGTCCTTTACAGGATTTAGAGAGTGGTGATTAGGGGCATAATCTTTTCTTTATTTTCTGCTTTGAGTAAAAATCTAATAACTGTGGAAATTCTGGATTGAAATGGTGTCCATCTGTAAGAGCCTCCATCTCATATTGGATGGCCATGAGTACCTTGACCATTGATATCTAGATGCTTCATGGAAGTTGGATCTAGCTATTGTCTTTTTGAGTGAGTTCTTACTCCTACTATGAAACACAATCTTACCTAAGGATGTGAATGATGAAGGGTCACTACGGGTAATTCACATTGCATTTAGAATGATCTCTTGATTTCTTGATGTGTTTACACTGCAAGGTGTATTCAGGTCATCACGATGTTTATGTTTTGATGCTTATACAAATTGTAATATCAAAATGGACATGATATTCAAGTCATCTTGGCATTTATGCCTTGGTTCTTATATCTAAGATGACATTCTGAAAACAAAATCAATATTCATATGTCCATGGTTGTCTAACCAGTGGGCATTGTATTAACTTTTGAGCATACAAATCAATATTCATATGTCTATAGTTTCCTAACTAGTGGATGTTGTATTACTTTATCTAGTTACCTAAAAATTCTATGATGAAAATGACCTACACATGATCAGTGACTAGGTCCTAGGTCTTGGGTTTGCATTTCATTTTGCATTTCACTTTGAACTTTTCATGATTGCATGATCTCACAATTGCCAAATCAAACTTTAATGCTTAATGATTCTTCAAACCTAATACAAAACATGATACAAGAGCTGAGTCTCACATGAAGGTCTCTTCACAGATCTACAAGCAGTTACCATCCTGGGTTAAACATCCTTTTTTTGACAAATGACTGAGTACTTGTCTTCATCAATACCTAAAAAAAATATCATGTGTATCATTGCATTTACATATCATAAATTCCATACATGTGCATCCATAAAGCATACGAAAATCATTCATTTCTACAATCCATAATCAACTGCATTGCATTATCCATACATTTGAAAGAAAACATTGCATGACATATTCCATACATTCTACATTAATCAAAGCATTTACATCACATGATATCATCATAAACAAAATGACAAGTATACATGAAGTCACAACCAAAAATAAATTGATCTTATATATATCATAAAACATCAGAATAGTCAGAGGTGCACTACTGGCAGAAGATACAAAAGAATGATCTCATGTTGGCTATCAGAGTCAGATCAATGTGTATGAACAAAATGACAAATTCAGCGAACAACATGATAGATCAGCTATCTACCTGCTCCTCTACATCTAGTGGGGGTGGTGCAGGTGCATCTAGCAGTGGCTCAGCCCGTGGTGCTCTAGCTCCCTTTAAGGCCACCATGTACTGAGAGTAAGTGGGTACTTTCTGCACTGCAGGAACTGTGGCATAGTAAAAAGATACATATTATGAGGCTCATGCAGTCTGATGTACTACCTCTACTTGTAATCATCTATTATTTTCCTCATGCTTTACACATTTCCTCTTTGAATCCTTGAGCTGTACCTCAAGAGTAGTCATCTGCACCCTCAAATCTCTGACCTAAAGTCTAAGTTGCCTAATGATGTCCTGAGGAGTTTGCCTCAATCCAAGATCTACATTTTCCACTAGCATATTTGTGTCCTCACTTGGATGATCAATAGCCTCTTCCCTATGTGCCTTGTGGGGTCTAACCTCAGTACCAAGATCAAAATTGGGATCCACCTATGCAACATCAGTATCACCCCCTACATCCTATTGTGCCCCCAGAACCTCATCAACACTCCCAATGCTACCAAGTGTGCCACTCTCTCCTCAAGTAGATCTCCTTTGAAGAACCACATGTCTCCCTATTATAGAACTTGAAGGGAGAAGTGGTCTCATCTATCCAGCTGGCCTCTGTGGTGTCACCATAGCTCTAGGTCTAGTAGGTGTGGGCTGCACAATAGGAATCTATATCTCACAGTGTCTCTAGCCTCTACCTATGAGAGAACCTATCACATCTACAGCCTCCTCCATGTTTGGGATCATCTCTATGGGATTAGATAATCTCCTCATCAAGTTCTCTACTAGCCAAGCAACATATGCATCTATAACACTGACATCAGCTACCTATGGTCTATAGTCGCACTCTCTTAGCACATATCCTGTATACTCTTGACTACAAAGAGCATAAGATAACCTAGCTATCCATCCAAGTCCTAGCTCTCAAATAAACCATGCATATATGGCATAGTCCTAAGGGGCATCCCGGATGATACCGTACTACTTCCACCCTCATGTAATGATGAATCTCTCAAGGACAATAGTGGAGCAACCTATCAACACTTGACTCTGACAGAAATAGTTGAACTAAGACTGAGAAGTTGGCCATGCCTCTACTTGTAAATATGGTTACCATATGACAAAGGTCATGTCATCAAGGAACCACCTCTAGTACTTAGTGATACCCATGCAGAACTCTATCACATATTCAGAATATATATATATAATAAGCTCTTGGGGCTATTGTTGACTTTGACATAGCGACTAACATAGGAGAATGTGCTCCCATGCATAGATCTATAAAACTAGTGCACCAGAAGAAAAAGACTTGCTCTCATGATACACAATCTCATGCATCTCTGAGAACATATGTGCAAGCATGCATTGACCCCAACCCAACTCAGAAGGAGTAGCCATTAGATGAGCTACAATTGGGGCCTAGCCCATCAAGAGATCATTTTGCTAATAGTTGAACATGATGATCCCACTGATCATCGCTACTATGATGCACTCGAGTCTATGGGTCTACCCATATCACTATGTCAGAGTCTCCTAGGATATAGACTACACCAACTAATCATCATCTCCAAATAGAGTCCTAAAAGCATGAAGGTAAGTATTCCCTACACTAACATAATCAGGACGAGGACCATGAAATAGAATACATAGAATCCTATATACATCCTTAGGTGTGACGGTAATCTCTCTAGTGGGTAGGTGGAATATCCATGTCTCTAAATGAAACCACTCTATCAAAGCAGTTAGTAGATCATTGTTCACCTGAATCTCGAGAAAATGGATGAGGTACTCAAACCCACACGTAGCTAGGTGCACTCTCAGTGGGTTAGGTAGTGACACGCATAATCTCTAAGTACCTGGGTGTGATATCCAGACATGAACATGAGCATAGATGACCTACACAACACAAAAATAGGGTACTCTATTAGTAACTTGGTAAAAAATAAGGCTATAAGTACAGAAATTGCAAAGTTGAACATTTGAGAAGGTACATTAAATGGTAAGGAATTAGCCTAAGTATTCAAAAAAATAAAAAATTTGACCTAAGGGTGATAAAAATGCTCATTATTTTCCATGTGACTTTTCAGACTATGTCAAAAATCATATGAGTTTCTACAGGTTCCCATACGATAATTTATGAGTATACGACATTCTAAGGGTTCCCGTACGACACTTGAGGGACATGACAAAATTTCATATGACAGATGGGTCCCTCTCATACGACTTTCAGACAGCACAGGGATGACACTTTAAAACAATTTCAAAACTTGTACGAGTCCCCTGGACTGTCATATGACTTTTCATAGTGCAAAAATTAGAAAAGAAAAAATGCGTATGAAAGATTTCTAAAATGCTAAAAACATGCAGAATTTGAATTCATAGAGAGGCACAGGGGTCCACTTACCGGGTTCCCATAATGGGGAGGTTGCTGGTGTCATTGGCTATGCTCAAAATAATGTGAGGAGACTGGAACTACCATGTTAGCCATTTTTCTCTTAGAGGGGTCCACAGAAATCACAAAAGACAAAAGTGAATAATGATTTGAAAATGACCCTTTTGGGCCTTATATAGGTTTTGACCTAATTTTTCAAAGTGCTTCATTTTCCATGAAACTTGCACCCCTGCCTAATTTTGATGTTCTGAACACATTTTTAGGATGAAAATCAAAATCTAAGATTGTTTATCTTGTCAAAATCATGATTTAAAATTTTTGGACCTAGGATGGCCGACTGCTTACATAATCGACCTTCAATCATCATAGAAATCCAAAATTCAACTTAACTAATTATCTTACATAAAACTATTCAAATTTTAGCTTGGCCAACCATGGTCAAATCATGGTCAAATGTGGTCTTTAGGACCTCCAAACAATGCAGAACGCATTCTCAGATGTGTATAACCAATTCTCAAATTAATTAACATGCTTCTAAACCATTCAATGCTGACTTTTCTTGTCAGATTTTTATTTTCATCCGGAAGGGGGCATGGTATTACACATCAATCAAATCTATAAATCAATATTTCTTTTAGTAATCAAGACAACAACCATGTCTAGTTGTTGATTCATCAAAAGTCCTCATCGCTTGGGGCACATCGCTTGGGGCATATCAGGCTCATCGAGATCCATATCAATTTGGTATTCTCTTAATCTTGTGAATTGTATCACCTCTTCGTAACCATCGGTTTAGTTGTGTTATTTCCTTGGTTCTTCGTAACTGAAGGGTTCAGATTTGACATCCTTTTGATTCCTTTGGACAATTAGGTCTGGAGTCAAGACAGTCACTTCTTCGTAACCATAGGTTCAGAATCAGGCATTTTGAAACTTCTTTGTAATCACCAAGTCATTGTTGATATAGTTAGCATCATCTTGATTCTCTGGTCAATTAGGACCTGAATCACTAACATCTTCAAATCTATCAATCAGTTTCTCTCTCAGAATCAATTAATCTTTCAAGATCAGTTTCTCCAAAACATAACTGAGTCCACCTCTTTATAAAAAAAAAAGATTAATCTTTGAACCAGTGTGCTTTGCATAGTAATTCAAAGAGGGGCAAAATGGAATACCCCAAAAATGGCTATAGGTTCATTAACCTCCTACATCAACAAATCAAACAAAATTGACATCAAAGTCCTAACCTAAGGCACATCTACACATTAGTTTATCAAAAATTGATTATCTTAATTCTGCATCAGGGAATATTCCTTATTATTCCTAATTATCCTAATTATCTTTAATTGAATATTATTTGGCGATAAATGTCATTATTTATCCTAAAATTAATTAATTGAATATTCTGAATATTTAATTAATTAAGTTTAATTCTCCCACTTAATTATTTAATTAGATTTAATTAGATTATTTTATTTGACAATAAATCAAATTTGCTAAAAATAATCAGTTGAATTCTTATTTAATTGATTAAAGCAAGTTGTCAAATTTAATAATATAGTTTGGAATAAAATTTTGATTTAATAATTGATTAACCCATAAATTAGTTATTTTAATTCAAAATCAGTTAAGCTGAGAATAAATCACTTTATTTTTCAATTAATTCATATTAAATCATGCACAATCAGAAAAGTTGTCTACTTTAAATCAATTTTCAATTTCAATTTGTTAACTTTCTAAACTCGACATCTGATTGTGAGTTGAAAAAGTGAACTAAACTCTATTTTGAGTCAAAAAGTGTTTTTGCATGATTTTATGAGTTGATCTATTTCTAATTTCTTGTTAACTAAAAAATAAACCTGATTTTATCAAGAGTGATTTATGGCTTTCCATGTGTTCTCAAAAGCCCTGGATTTCTATATAATCAAGGCTCGACTCTTCACAAAAGGATCCCTCGAATTTGCACAATTACTCTGGAGAATTTGCATCAAAAGAATCAAGCTCTTGCGAATAGGCAATTTGTGAGATTTTATTTTTATTTTTGAGGGTTCATTTCTTTGCATCCATTTTTCATATCAATTCATAGCATTGTTAGATCAATTTTCATATCATATAAATTTCATTCATCTAGATTAGATTCATATAGTTTTTCATCCTAATTGCATACAAAATCCAAAAAAAAGAGATTAATTTGCATTCATATCTCATTGCTTTCAATCATTTAAATCCTTCATTTAGGTGTTGCATTGTCACTGATCTCGGTCTAAATCTAAGAATACTATACTCACACCTACTAGAAGGTAGTAAATAACCTGGTTAGCTAGTTTCATTTATATTGTGGATTTCTGATTTGCTAACCTCTAATATTTTACTTAAGTGTTGTGTCTCTAGCTAAGTACAATTTTCACACACAGAGAGGCCGACATGGAGAATTAATTGTTTTTAAGGCTATTTGAGATCCGACTATTGTTGCATTTAATATTTATCTGTAGTAGAAGCTAACTTGGCTTAGGAGTTAATTATTTCTTCAAGATGACTTGTGGTTGAGGAAATGTATTTAAGGAGTGTTTGGGTAGTTTTTTAAAGGAAAGTAAAGTCAGTCAAAAAGTAGATTGAGAAGGATAATAATTGGATCCTATGAGATCTTGAAAATCAAATTGTTTATCTAATAGTTTTAATAGTAGAGCTAGTGGTTTTCATGATTGGAGACAAGGAGATTGCTTGATGGCTTGTGAGCTGAAGTGTAGATCTACCTTAGTGTTTCCATCAGTTGCTAATTTGCTTCAGAGTTGGACTAGCTAGGAGGTTGTATAAATACTTTTGTAAGTGATTGGATTTGGCCCTAACCCAGAAGGCCTTACACTCAGGCATGTTGAATGAAATTCTATTTGAATCATTATATAATTGTATTCCACTATGGTTGTTGTTTTTGTTATTGCTGGTGTAGAATTGGACTGTCCATACTTGGATTATCCCATTCTTCCCTTCACCACCTAATGTAGGGTAGATCTGGATAGTCCCAAAATGGACAATCCAAGTCTATACCAACAATAACAATAATAAAAACCACAACGAAATACACAATATAATGCTTCAAATAGAATTTCATTCAACATGCCTAGTTGTAAGGCCTTCTGGGTTAGGGCCAAATGCAATCACTTACAAAATTATTTCTACAATCTCCTAGCTAGTCCATCTCTGGAGCACATCAGTGACTAATGGAAACACTAAGGTAATCTAAACTTGAGCTCACAAGCCATTGAGAAATCTCCTTGTCTCCAAGCATGAAAACCACTAGCTCTACTATTACAACTATCAAATAAACAATATGATTTTCAAGATCTCACAGGATCCAACTATTATCCTGTTAGAAATACGGAATACTAAGAGGGGGGATGAATCAGTATTCTACAAAATTTATCTTTTGCCCAATTATGGATATAATAGATTGTCTTTATACATGCATAACATAAGAAGCTAAACAACATGCATAACAATAAAGAACTCATAACACATTATTTGTTCTCGAGGAAACCCTGCCCAAGGGAAAACCCCGATGGGGATGGTACCCACAAAGATCCACTAATCAAAAGTATACTGTTAAGGATGTTGACCCTATTAGGAGTCTATTACAAGCATATAGTTTATCAGTGCTAATTAAGGGACTATAGGCCTTGTTAGAAGCCTCAACCCTATTAGGAGTTGGTAGTACAAAATGTGATTACCAGTTGAGCCCACCGCCCAAACAAGTAATGTACAATATACACTGATTACAAAAGAGGTCAAGGTACATAACCTTATACTACTTGCATCAATATCTCTTCGCTGATCTTTCACTAGCACTATTACATATACATCATAGATCTTGCATATTACATTTTTCACTACTCTCTTTCTTACATTTTACAATTACATTTATACAAGTTATTAAGGCTAATAACTTTACTTGGTCAGCTTCCATATTAAAAAATAACTTTATCCAAGGGTAAAAATCTAGGATATCATCTGTTTATATTGTTAAGTCATTATTTTGATAAAAAAAAAAATCCCTTAACTCTTTACTAGTTCTGTCTTCATATTCTATCATGTTCACTTCACACTATCTTTGGTAAAACTATCATAACTTCTTTTGTACATGTCGTTCTGACTTACGCTCTAAGATGGGTCATCATTAGTCACCATAGAGTCTATGTTGAAGTGCACAAGCACTGAACTCACTCCAGTCAATGTTGCAAAAAAAAAATGTCTGGGTACACTGGTAAAAATAATGTCTCATACTTAGACAAATTTGCAATGCGCTCTGTCATACTTGCTCTCTGACTTGTGCAATCTTCATGTGGATCATAAGTTTCCATAATGACAACATCTATTCAATCAACTCAGCCAAATTGCCAACAATCTCCCCCTTTGCCATAGTATAACATATATATACTATCCTCATAAATCCTTAAAAATCTTATCTCTAATACAATACTCCCCCTAAGAGTATCAATCCTTATCATATACTATCAATTTTCTACTAAATATCTCTCCCCCTTTGACAACAATGAAAAAATAATGGTAGGGAGGGCTACAAAATTGTATCACAAAAAATTTATACCTCAATTTATTTATTGCAAAGCCAGTAGGCTTGCAACACAATCTGCAAAATCTATCTTCATGGCTGCTATGTCCTTTTCCCATGATTTCTTAATGGAATTTTCCACATTGAGTAGTGCACTTAGTCCATAAGATGCTATTTAACATGCTTGGAGATTTTTGAAAAGACGTCTTGGCTATAAGGAAATCTTTCAACTGCTCTTCAATAACACTTAATTTCATAGAAGCATGCTCTCTCAAAAGAGTATATCTTCTTAATTTCCTGTCTTTCTCATCTTGTACAATTTTGATTTCATCATAAAGTTGTCTAAATTTCTTCTCAACATTATAGACCTTCACATTAGGGTCAGATAGAAGGTTTTTTTCATTTAGAATCTTTGCTTCCTTCAATTTTATCTTCTGATCTTCCTCAACTGTCAAAGTCTCTAATTTTGTACACTGTATGTACAAAGATTTTCCTATTTCCAAATGTTTCCTCAAATCTTTGATACAGATATCAAGAGTATTGATATCATTGCTGATGTACTGACTGATGTTCAATAGCATTCTAGCTTCATAGTTTGCTTGTGCTTTCACTTTTGCAATATCAGCTAGGTTAGTGAACTCATCATGAAAAGTGCTCATCACTTTCTTTGCTTTCTCCATAGGGTCTGCTTCTACAATCTGTGTGGTCACAATACTTTGTAACTTTTTAGTGAGGTCCTTCAAACATCCTTCTAGGATTTTGACTTTCTTATTCTTCCCAATGATTTTGTTCAAAGAGGTGATCAATTCCATCTGATCATCATCATCTACTTCTTTTCCCAAATCCTCAAACAAAGATCCAGTTTGCTTCTTCTTTCCAGTTTTAGGAGTAAGACTAATTTCTTCTATAGAGGTTATAGGTGCTTGTACTTCTGATACTTTGGGTTCTTCAATAAAAAAATGGGTCAGCTCTACTTCTACAATTCTATCCGATTCATCAAGAGTCGAATTGTCAACAATGTTCTCTAGATTCTAAAATACATTATCATCAGTATCCAAGGTGATCCTTGTACCTTCAACATTCATAGATTCTTCTTCAATGTTTATAGATGGTGGAGAGGGAATTTCCTCTTGTTCTACTTCTTCTACTTTCTCTAATGCAACTGACGTCTCTTCAACAATTTCTACCCGAACTTTAATTATTGCTTGTTCAATCTTTGCATTCACTTGTTCATATTGTCCTGCCATGATCTGATTGGTTCTCATTTTTGTCCTTAAATGGGTGCTAAGGGGCTTCAAAATTTGTTTAAGATGTTCATCATCTCTTACATCACATAGTTTCTTCACAAGATTCTCTCTGATAGATTTGTCTTCTTCTTGTGTTCTCATTTTCCTGTTAACAAGTTTCTTCAATAAGTCATCAGGTATCTTTCCCTAAATAGTGTCAAACTTCTTATTAGCCAGAATCAAATGCTTGACCACTACATTTTCAAGATTCAATTTATCATAATATTCATAAAGGTCATAGTATTTATTCATTTTAGTGAAGTCTCCAGCTTTTATAATTTCTTCATTCACTCTCTCAAGTCTAGGTTTCCATGCTTTCTTCTTGACAGAAGTGTCATCATCTTTAATTTCTACAATTTTTCTAGGTACTAGTGGCACCAAAGTTTTCTTCCTCTTGCCAATCCAGTAGCAATTTATTTCACTCTCTTGCTTAGTGTGGAGGAGGTAGATCTAGTAGGTTTTCTTACTACTTGTTCCTTCTCAGGTTCCTCTACTTTCACCTTGACTGGTACTGCACTAGATGATAAGAGAGGTATAGACAAAATCTCTTTCTGTTCAATATCTCTGATTGCTACTACTTTCTTCTTTGCCACTAAGAATTCTCTCTCTATCATTCCTATGTCCTTCAATATTTTCTTAATAGTGCTCTTAACTCTTTTCTTAGACTATTTCTCCTCAAGTATAGCCTTTGCTGAGTTGAAATTTTCTTCAAAAGTTCCAAATCTATTACTGTGAGTGTCAACCTTGCACTTAAGTAGCCTATTCACATATTCTTTTATCTCAGTTTTAGAAATTTCATAGCCAAGAGGGTCTGTGAACTCAATTCTAGGTTCAACTACTTCAATGTATGTAAAGTCAGTGTCAACCATAAAACATACTTCATTCTTGGATTTCTCCATAAGAGACTATCGAATCCTTGATCTGCTAGACAATATTCTAAAAAAATTTAATAACAAGTACTGCACTCTCATTAACACTATCAATAACATGCTTTTTGTATACTACATTAATCCTTTCCATTATAGTTTGTCCATTATTCCAATCATTTCCTATGGTGTAAGGAAATCTCCTCAAAAGATGAAAAAACATGTAAGTGATCAAAGATGAAAATCTAAATTGTGCATACTTTGTCTTCTTAATCTTCTCCAAGTTCTCAAACAATTGAATTCTCAGAATTTCACACATATCAATTGGCACTTTGTCAAAACACATCAAATAAGCTATGTGTACCATTCCATCTGCCATGTCATCCTCTCTTGAATTTGCACAAAGCTTAGTTGTTAGGATTTTACATAAGTATCTAACATCATGTTGTTGGATCTTACTAATTACAATTCCTCTGCCATTATAGGATGAATTAGTGTTATCAATGACTATTTTTCTCATATTCTTCTCATTTAATGGAATAGCTCCTCCAGATTTAGACAGTCTAGTAAATTCATGAATCAAATCAGCTGTAATGTCTATCACTCTATCTTCTAGCCAAAACTTCCCATTATGAATTCTGCTAAGGATTATCTTAGTGCATTCTTCATTATCAAACTCATACTACAATGCATACTTAACAATCTCATTATCTTTCAAATGATCATATCCTTCTTTCAATGACATGTCCTGGTTGTAGATCTTCTCATGCTCATTTGTAAAATCACTATCACTGATGGTTTCCAACTTGCATCTAAGATAACTTCTTACATTCTCTAAATGCAAAACTCCATCTGGTATAGATGATAAAGCTAACTTAGGGTCTTCTTCCAAGGGCTCTACTAGTTCCCTCTTCAGTCTAGGTCTATTTTTATCTCTAACATTATGAATTAAAGATACATCCATGATTACTTCAAATTCCTTTTACTGATTCACAAATTTGTCAAGTAAAATACCTCAATTTTAGCTTGCGTAGATTTGGCGCTCAAATCCTTCACCTAATCATTTCAAAAGGCTTCCAATCACTGCTCTTTGATCTCCTTAACACTTGTATTCACTTTGATGATCAAATAACACTGATCATAACCTTTTATTACTTCAATCTCACTTAGGTCTGACATCACATTCAATTCTTTTACCGCTTCTTTCCAAAAAGTTGTTTCTGCTATCCTAGAAAACTTAAAACTTCTTGCGATCTCACAAAACATAATATTTTTCTTTACAATCTTAACCATAGCATTAGAATATTGTAAACTACCTTCCATTAACTATGTAAGACTCAATTCATCATAAATCTACTTCTACACTAATCTAAGTTCCTAATCTACTATAATTTTCATAAATTAAGTGCTTTGAGATAGGTCAAGTAAGGATTCATTCTCACCACTTGATACTTCACCTTTTTTATTACCTTCAATGTTGAATATGTCTCCTTGATCTGTGCTTTTAACAAACTTCATCTCATCTATATTGCTATAACAACCTTTTTATCTATTACTTGCATCTTCATTTCTTCTTTCATGATTTCTAGGGTTAGGGTTAGGATGAAAAACTCCATTGTTGATTCTGCAAAACCTTGTTGTATGTCCAATCTTGTTGCATATCTGACAAAAAATTCCATTGCTTCCATATCTTGGTCTAGGTGGATTAATCTATGATCTACAATTTCTAGCAATGTGTCCAACCTTGGTGCATCTATAACATATTACTCCGTTTCTCTTGTTCATATATTTAGTAGGTTTCTTATCTACATTGTTAGTATTCCTAAACATTTTACTATTATTATTATGCACAAAAAATTTAGGTTTCCTACATTCAATAGCTCTATGTCCAAATCCATGACAATTATAAGAATAACAATTAAGAGGTTTAAATTGCTTACCTATGTAATCTCTCTTCATATGACCAATAATATTACAAGAAAAACATCTACCTTTGAATTCTCTTTGCATACCTTTGGATGATTCCTCTTGCTTCGGTGATTCTTCTTCTTTTGGTGTATCTTCAGATTTGTTGATCTTAGTAGACTTCTTCTCATCTAAGCTTTCAGATACTTTTAGATCTGGTTCCTTTCTTTCATCATTTTCTTTAAGAGTGTTGAATCCAAGACCAGTCTTATCATAGAATGGTTTCTGAAAAGATGCTTGTTTATCAATCTTCTCACTAGTTGAATATAGCCTTTCAAGTTGTTGCTTGGATTGAGTCAGTTCACCTTTCACAATCTTGTTGTATTTCTCAAGTTTAGCATACTACAAATTGACTTTCTCAAGTTCAGATGCTACATTTCCAAGTTTAGATATCAGTCCTTCATTTTCAATTTTTAGACTTTCATTCTCAGATTTTAGATTTGCTTCATTCTTTCCATTTCCATCTTTCAAACTAAGCTTCAAATTTTCTATCTTCAATTCATGCTTAAGGATCTCATTTTCTTTTTCTAAATTGTCATCATAGTCTTCAATAAGAACTTCAGATTTCTTTTCAGATTTCAGATCTTCCAATTTGTTTTTCAGTTTTTCAATGAGGTTATTTGCATCATCATATTTTCCTTTTAGAGTGTCTCTTTCATCAGTAAGCATATCAATCTATTCAAGAGCTTCTTCAAGATTCTTCTATAGTTGATCCATATCCATAGAGATCTTATTCAAGCTACTAGGCTTTACTTGAATGATTCTTTTCCGAGTAACTAGGCTCTGATACCAATTGTTAGAAATAGGGAATACTAAGAGGGGGGGGGGGGGGGGTTTGAATCAGTATTTTACAAACTTTATCTTTTTCCTAATTATGGATATAATAGATTGTCTTTATACATGCATAACATAAGAAGCTAAACAACATGCATAACAATAAAGAACTCATAACACATTATTTGTTCTCGAGGAAACCTTGGCCAAGGGAAAACCCTAGTGGGGATGGTACCCACAAAGATCCACTAATCAAAAGTATCATGTTAAGGATGTTGACCTTGTTAGGAGTCTATTACAAGCATATAGTGTATTAGTGCTAATTAAGGGACTATAGGCCTTGTTAGAAGCCTCAACCCTGTTAGGAGTTGGTGTTACAAAATGTGATTACCAGCTGAGCCCACTACCCAAACAAGTAATGTACAATATACACTAATTACAAAAGAGGTCAAGGTACATAACCTTATACTACTTGCATCAATCTCTTCGCTGATATTTCACTATCGCTATTACATATGCATCATAGATCTCGCATATTACATTTTTCGCTACTCTCTTTCTTACATTTTACAATTACATTTATACAAGTTATTAAGGCTAATAACTTTACTTGGTCGGATGCCGTATTAAAAAGTAACTTTATCCAAGGGTAAACATCTAGGATGTTGTCCCTTTATATTGTTAAGTCATTATTTTGATAAACAAAATAATCCCTTAACTCTTTACTAGTTCTGTCTTCATACTCTATCCTATCAGCTTCACACTATCTTCGGTAAAACTATTATAACTTCTTCCGTACATGCCATACTAACTTGCGAGCTAAGATGGGTCATCATTAGTCACCATAGAGTCTATGTTCAAGTGCGCAAGCACTGAACTCACTCCAGTCAATGTCACAAACATAAACTATGTCTAGGTACACTGGTAAAAATATTGTCTCATACTTAGATAAATTTGCAATGTGCTCTATCATACTTGCTATCTGACTTGTGCAATCTTCATGTGGATCATATGTTTCCATAATGACAACATCTATGCAATCAACTCAGCCAAATTGCCAACATATCCTACTCAATCTACTTCCTAACTAACTCTACTGGCCTCTAAAAAGCTAGCTAAACACTCCTTAAATACATTTCCTCAACCACACGTTAGCTGGAAGAAATAATTAGCTCCTAAGCCAAGTCAACTTCTACTACAAACAATTATTCAATTCAACAATAGTCAGCTCTTAAATAGCCTTACAAATAATTAATTCTCCATGTTAGCCTCTAGATCCACATAGGAGAATACAACACAAGCTACCAATAATAAATACACCAAGTCGGCCAACCAAAGCTCTAAGAACTCCAGTCAGTAAACAAGAACTACTGAGCACCAGTAAAATAACCAAGCATGCTAGGCATCACTAAGAAATTATGTTGACTGAGTACTGCAAGAATCACTGAGCACATGTTCCACCGAGCACCAAAGGTTTTACCGAGGTCCTTTAGTGACTGATTCCCTTCAATAACTGAGATCTTCAGTTAAAGTTGCAACCAAATAACACAGAACCACTTCAAAAAACCACCATGTAGATTTGCTAAATACCCAAGAATACCACTGCATCAGACACCCCATGTTCAAAAATATATTCTCATAGGCTAGAAGAAAATCTTCTGAGATTTAGCACATAAACCCTGAACTAGTTCTTCACATTCAAGTTCTTCAAGTCTCCACCTTGCATACTCTTCCACTTCTTCTTCCTCTATGTTTCCAAGTCTTTCCTTGACAACAAACAGGTCTATTCTCCATACTAGTCACCAATCCTTTCAGAATTATTTAATTCATCTTGGCTACCAAAGCTCAAATTTCTCCTACCAAGTGTTGTATCTAGCAAAGTCATCAGGGAAAACTTCCTATCATTCTTCTCAATAGTAAACACATTCTTGACATAGTCATGCATAGCTCTACAATCATACTACCAAGGTCTAACAAGCAATATCTGAGCAATATGTGACAACTATTCATATCCACAATATCACATTGATGTAAGGCAAGGAGCAAGAGGGGCCAATGGATGGTGCACCCTAATGATCCAAGCCTACAACACACATGCGGAAGCAACAAACAATAAAAGTGAGAGACAAAATGCTAGATCCTTTCAATTTATTATCCTCAATAGGAATCATACATGCTAGGTTATAAGGCCTTCCCAGTTAGGGCCTGATATTACAATGAATTATAGAAGTCCTCAAACATGTGAGGATCCTCTACCAATCTCTAATATAATGCCTTCTATCTCCTATCGAAACTAACTCCCTAAATTACCACCAAACATCTACATTTATACAAGAAGCTATTGAGCTGACTCCACCTTCAGATCCACAATTAATGGAAGTAATGGTCAAATCTAGGACCACACACTTCCCAATAATGGATTTCAACATTAATTCCATGATCCAATATAAATGCACAAGCCAGCCATAACAAGAAATAAAACTAAACCTGTCGGTAAGCAAGATAACTGAGCAACAGATAGGCAATGTCGAGCACCAGTGAAATAACCAACCACCTAGGAGATAACCGACCACCCTCAGTAACCAAAGGAAATTGACCAACTATCGACCAACTTGGTCAAAGAAGAAACTGAGCAACACAAACAAAACTCCAAATTGTTTTTGGTGACGCAAGATTGCCAAGGACCCAAAATCCTCCTCCATCAGACACCAGGGGTTATTTTGAAATGATTCTCTAAATCATTTGGTAGGTCTAGTCTGAGCTACATCCAACTCAAACTGTGAAATCCATGAACTATCTTCCATCGGTCTATTCTTCCACTTAAGTAGATATGCCATATACTATTTTCATCTTGTACTTTTGCCAACTCTTTCCTTCAAAATCTATTCAACTTCATCATTCTACTTCTTAGGATTTGGTACTATCACTTTGGCATCAGGTTCATGATACTCATACAAATCAACAATGTCAAAAATTGGTGATATGTCCATGTCATCTAGTAACTAAATTTCATATGCATTTCCACTGTCAAATTTCTTCAAAATCTTGCAAGGTCCAAATTCTTCATCTTCAGCTTTCCATAAGTTCCAACAGGAAACTGACCTTTCTTCAAATGAACCATCACTTGATCACCAACATCAAAATATTTATATCTTCTTGATCTATCAGCTCTGTCTTTATATTTCTAATTACTGTCTTCTAGCTTCAGCTTCACATCTTCATGCAATGTCTTCATATATTTAGCAAACTTTACTCCCTCAACACTTTTCTTATTCTCATCAGCAATGTCTCTCAAGTCAGATATTCCTCTTGATCGTGTACCATTTACCATCTCAAATGGTATCTTTCTAGTACTTCTATTCATTGAATTATTGTATGCAAACTCTGCTTGTGCCAACAAAGAATCCCAATTACTTGGTGTGTCTCCAACTAAACATCTCAACAGATTTCCCAAACTTCTATTCACAACATTAGTCTGTCCATCGGTTTGTGGGTGAAATGTAGAACTATATTTAAATTCCATCACAAATTTCTTCCAAAGTGTTTTCCAAAAGTATCCAACAAATTTACTATCTGGGTCAGAGATAATACTCCTCAATAATCCATGCAATCTGACAATTTCCTTAAAGAAAAGATCTGCTACATGTACTACATCTGATGTCTTTCTACAAGGTATAAAATGTGCCATCTTAGAAAATCTATCCACAACAACAAATATAGAATCATTACCTCTTACTGTCTTTGGTAAGCCAAGAACAAAATCCATACTGATATCAATCCAAGGTTTCTCAAGAACAACAATTGGTGTATACAATCCAATATTTTGACTTACTTCTTTTGCAACTTGAAAAATACCACAACTTTTCACAAATTTCTGAACATCTCTATACAACTGCAGCCAATAGTACTTCTCTTTCAACAAATTCCATATTTTATCAATGCCAAAATGTCCATCCAAACCACTACTATGTTTCTCTTTGATCAAATTAGATCTCATCACTCCTCTCGATATACACAACTGAATACCTTTAAACAACATACCTTCCTGAATGAAATATTCATCCCATTTTTTATCTTGTTGATCTTGAATAGGTGCTCTTCACTTTCTCCATGGCTCAGAAAAATTGAGGTCATTTTCATACAAACTTCTCATCTCATCAAAACCAAGAACTTCAATTTTCAGCTCGGTTAGCAAAGATCTTCTACTCAATGCATCAGCAACTCAGTTAGTGACTCCACTCTTATGCTTTATCAAAAATGTATAACTTTGCAAATACTCAACCCATTTCATATGTCTCTGATTCAACTTATTCTAACTACCCAAATATTATAAAGCCTTATGATCAGTAAACAACACAAATTCACTCGGTATCAAATAATGTCTTCATTTCTTCAGTGCTTGAATAATAGCATAGAATTCTTGATCATACATAGAATATTTTCTTCTAGCATCATTCAACTTTTCACTAAAGAAAGCAACAGGTTTTCCTTCTTGACTCAACACAACTCCAATTGCACTTCCACTTGTATTACATTCTACTTGAAATACCTTACTAAAATCAGGTAATGCCAAAATAGGTAATTCAACAACCTTTTTCTTCAGAGTCTCAACACTTCTATCAGCTCCATGTGTCCACTTGAACTCTCTTTTGTTTCCTCTCATAGTTTCAGTCATAGCATTACAAATTGAACTAAAATTCCTTATGAACTTTCGGTAAAAACTTGTGAAACAATGAAATGATCTTACCTCACTAGCGTTCATAGGTGTAGGCCAATTTAGAATAGCTTCAACCTTTTGAGGATCCATCTTCAAACTATCAGCTAAAATAAAAAATCCCAAATACACAATCTCTTCTTTCATGAATGAACACTTTTTCAAATTTATGAGCAACTTCTCCTCTTTCAATCTGTGCAAAACTTGTCTAACATGCAACAAATGTTCTTCTCTGGTCTTACTGAATATCAGAATGTCATCAAGATATAAAATAAAAAATTTACCCAAGAATTTCTTCGAAACCTCATTCATCAACCTCATAAAAGTACTCATCGCATTAGTTAAACCAAAAGGCATAACCAACCACTCATACAAACCTTCCTTTATCTTGAAAGTAGTCTTCCATTCATCACCTTCTCTGATTCTAATCTAATGATACCCACTTTTCAAATCAATCTTTGTGAAATACTTTGCTCTAGTCAAACTATCCATTATATCATCCATTCTCGGTATAGGAAACCTATACTTCATTGTTATCTTATTGATTTCTTTGGAATCAATACACATTATCCATTCTCCATTCTTCTTCAGTGCCAATAAAGCAAGTACTACACAAGGAATCAAACTTTCTCTGATCGAACCTTTCTCCAGCAATTCTTGAATTTGTTGGTTCAAATACTAATTCTTGGTAGGTGTCAATCGATGAGGTGCCTTATTCGATAAACTAGCTCTAGGGATTAGATCCATACAATGATCAATGCTTCTTTTCGATGGAAAACCATCAGGTACATTATCAGAAATGATATCACTATACTTGGTGAGTAACTTATCAATCTCCTTAGGGACATTATCCTCTATTTTGTTACTCAGCTTATTAGGAATCACAACAAAACATACATCATTCCTCTTTAATGAGTTCACAAACTTCCTTCCTTCCATCAAGAAAACTTTCACAAATGTGCAAACATTACTAATAGGTTCTTCCATCAATGGTAACAAGATTTGTTTCTTTCCATCAACCACAATAGTATACTTATGCAATCTCCCATCATATATAGCATGTCTATCATATTGCCAAGGTCTACCCAACAAAATATGACAACAATCCATAGGCATGATATCACATAACACCTTATCATAGTATTTTCCAATCTTCAAATTCACATAACATTGTTCACTTACTAGGAGTGTATGCTCATCTTTGATCCATGAAATTTGATAGGGCTTTAGATGTACCAACCTTTCCAATTACAATTTTGTGACCATCTCTTCAGATGTCAGATTCTCTGAGCTACCACTGTCAATGATTACCTTCTAGACTTTATTAGAAACTCTACATCTAGTCTTGAACAAACTTTTCATTATCGGATCTTGCTTCTTTCTTTCATTCCACACTGCTCTCCTTATCATCAATTTATTTTCTTTCTCAAGTTCATTCGGTGACTCTTCTTGCACCAAAGCATTTCTACTACTAGCAGCCTTCTTACTTGCTTGTGTACATTCAAAAGATCTATGTCCTTCCTCTCCACAATTATAACAAGTTCCTCAGAAACTTCCTCTGCCATATCCACCTCGGTAGATACTACCTCTACCTCTAGAATTTTCACCTTTCCACTTGGTCTTGCCTTTGTCCATATTTTTCTTTTCTGGTTTAGATCTACCATTTTCACCATTAGATCTACCTCTTCCTCTAGGGAATTTACCACCATGACCTCTTTGTCTCTATTCATGTCTTTTTTTCAATTTCTCCTCGGCTTTCAAAGCAAATTGATAAGCCTCTTCAATGTTCTCCAACTTAACCATACTAATCTCCTCTTGGATGGAAACCTTGAAACCATTTAGGTATCTACCGATTCTTTCCACATCATCTTCATCATATCCTGATTTGATATCCAATCTATAGAATTCCTCAGTATAATCTTTTACTAAGCTATCTTTCTACCTCAAAATTTGCATTTGCCGAACTAGGTTAATCTAATTATCATAGGGTAAGAACTTTCCTTTCAATTTATTAACCATTTTACAACATACCTTGATTTTTTCTTTGCCTTTCTTCTTTTGATCCAATTGCAGATGTTCCCACCATAAGGATGCATGACTCTTCAACTTTGTGCTCGTAATATTCACCTTTTTATCCTTAGGGATATTTTCATATTCAAAATAGTTTTCCATCTCAGTGATCCAGTCCACCAATTCATCAGAATCCAACTTTCCACTATACTCAGGGGGAATGAAATGTGGTTTTGACTTCAGACTTTTCAAAGCCTTCAAAAATATTTCTTCACCTTGATCCATAACAGGAGCAGGTTCTGCATTCACCTATTCTTCAAGATTTCTACCTCTTCTTTGGGTTGTTTCCACTACTTCTAACCTAGCAGCAATCTGTCTTAGCATATCTGCCAATCCTGGATCTACATCTTGTCTCCCACAAACCATCTTGACAACCCTCTGCAATTGTAGGCTAGATCTCAATCTTCTACCCCAAAACAATTCAACTAGGGCTTCAAGAGGAACATGCAAACCTAGATCTATAGACCTAGATCAAGATCTCACCTCGCTTTGATACCACCTGACACAAGGCAGGGATGTAAGAGGGGCCAATGGATGGTGCACCCTAATGATCCAGGCCTACAATAGACATGCAGAAGCAACAAACAATAAAAGTGAGAGAGAGAATGCCAGATCCTTTTAGTTTATTATCCTCAATAGGAATCATACATGTCGGGCTGTAAGGCCTTCCCAGTTAGGGCCTAATATTATAATGAATTATAGAATTCCTCTAACATGTAAGGATCTACTACCAATATCTAATCTAATGCCTTATATCTCCTATCAAAACTGACTCCCTAAACTACCACCAAACATTTACATTTATACAAGAAGCTACCGAGCTGAGTCAGCCTTCAGATCCACAATTAACAAAAGTAATGGTCAAATCTAGGACCACACACTTCCCAATGATGGATTCCAACATTAATTCCACAATCCAATATAAATGCACAAGTTGGCCATAACAAGAAAGAAAACTAAACCCAATTGTAAGCAAGATAACTGAGTAGCAGATAGGCAATGCCGAGAGCCAGTGAAATAACTGACCACCTAGGAGATAACCAACCACCCTCAGTAACCAAAGGAAATTGACCAACTATCAACCAACTTGGTCAAAGTAGAAACTGAGCAACAAAGACAAAACTCCAAATTATTTTTGGTGACATAGGATTTCCAAGGACCTGAGATGCTCCTGCATCACACACAACAGTTGATCCTTATACTGGCCAATCTAAAAATCAACAAGACATTTCTCCCTTACTTCCAGAGTATGAACATCTTACAACCAGCCAATCCTACAAGGAAAAGGATGTCTCACTCTCTTCAAAAGAAGTTTCTAAACCATCTCCTTAGCTACAAGGTTATCAGTACTAACACTATCCACAATCAAACCAAAAAGTTTTCCTCCTGACTTGCACCAAGTTCTGAACAAATTACTTCTCTGACAAAGTTCCACCTTTTCACCGAGCAATGTTCTTCAAACAAACAAGTTCTCTGATTGAGGTTCATTCAAAATGTTCTTATTCACCACAGCATTCCTTCAATTACCAATCTTCTTATGTGTACACTCAAAATACCGGTGTCCTTCTTCACCATAATTATAACAAGTTCCCTTAAAGATAACTATACCTATCTTATTTTTTGGTACCACAGGTTTTGATTCATCTTCAATAGTTGGTTTATCCTTCACCGAGTGTTCTAGCTTCTCCTTCCATTAGAAATTACCATGTTGTCTCCTCTTGAACTTATCTTCTTCCTTTAGAGCATATTGATAAGAATCCTCAACCAAATCAATCTTCAACATACCAATTTCATCCTAAATATTGAATCTCAAACCATTCACATATCAAGATACATTTTCCATACCAATTTCTCTGTGTCTAGACCGAATAGTCAACTCATAGAACTCCTTAGTCTAGTCTTCCATAGTCAAATCTTTTTCTTCAGATTTTGAAACTTCTTAAACAAGTCAATCTCATAGTCAGAAGGTATGAAATTTTCTTTCAATTTAGTCACCATTAACCTCCACTGATTGATCTTCATTTCACCTTCATCTTATCTATCTCTTTTCAATTCTTTCCACCAAAGAGAAGCATGTCTTTTCAACTTATGCTATGCTAATCTTACTCTAAGAGGATCTTCAATTTCTTCAAGATCAAAGAGATCTTCTAATTCACTAATCCAATAAATCAAATCCTTAGGTCTCAAAGTACAAGGGAAAGTAGAAACTTCCATTTGGTAACTAGTACTTAACCAAGCTCCATATCTATGAGACTGACCAGTTCTATCTTCACTAGATATATCCCTCCAGTCATATCCACTAGAGCCAACAACTTAAAAATCCTAAACATCTTCCTCATAACCATATTTAGTACCAAGATTCCTTGACATACCGACAATAGCCCTCATGACCTCAAAAATCATGCCATTCTTCATTAATTCCATTTCAAACATGAAATCAACTTTAACCTTCTTTGTAATCTTTGATTCCACACCATCACAGAGATCTGCAATCACCCTAGGGTCCAATCTTCTTTGAGGAATCCTTCAAGATCTTAAAACACCCAAGGTAACAAATCACCAATTAAAGTCCATACTTGGATTATCTTCAATAGTCGACTCTCAAATAGCCTTACAAGAAATTAATATGACAAATAATTCTTCAAGAAATCACCACAATTCTATTCAGTTCTTCATAGCTTCACCTTCAACCTTCAGCTTAGACTCATCAATCAATAAAATCAACCCCCCCCACCCTTCTCTCTCTCTCTCTCTCTCTCTCTCTCTCTCTCTCTCTCTCTCTCTCTCTCTATTGTAACCTCACAATTAGGTTATTCTTATACCTCCTTGATTAGGTAGATTAATCTTTTCCCACTTAATCTCTTCCTTAGATTTTAGGTGTATTGTCTCCGCTAGGGAACCCATAAGGAGTCGGGTCAATGACCTAAAATTACAACTAACAATTTTTTTTAACACTCTAACATATCATCATTACCATTCACAAGTACATTCCTTAAGGTTCCCTTAATGAATTTAATTACCATTATCAAGTATTTCATTTTATTACTTAATCAAATAAATTCTATTTCCATTACAACTTCAACTTACATTGATTCCATTTCACATCAAAACCAATTACATTAATGAGCTAGTGAAATTAATTTTACTTACCAACTAACATGTAATTCACTCTTAGAAGTGAAACAAGCATACATTACTTATCATGTCCACTAAGAACATTTATTCTTTCATATATGTTACTCCTTAACATTATCTATGCTCAACTCAATTACACCATCAAAACTCAATTAAACTTTTCCAATAAGAGTCCTTACTTCCTACTTTCAATATAATAATAGAAAGAGTGTAAAGTACTTAACCATATATTGAAAACCAACATAAACCATTAAATGAATCATTTTTGCCATAAATTTAACTTCCACAAATTATCAACTATAACCTTGTGAACATCTAGTAAAGGATTTATATTAAACCTAGTTGAATAGCCCGACCTCACTCACATTGAAATATACATTTAAGAAATCACATCCCATTACTTCTTTTGATAACATACATGTTCCTTTTTCCCTTATTATTTCACCTAGAGATACCCTTGAACTCTTAGCACATCTTTTCACTAACCATATATCAAAACAAGTTTACATCCACAAGAACTTTCATTACAAAGATTTGCATAAAACCATTACTTTCAATTTCATTTAAAATTCACAACAGATATAAAGTAGGAAATTACTCATAGATTTAACCATATTCAATCCCTTTTTAGATTCACAATTCTACCCTTCACATGTACATAATGTTGGAAATATTCAAGACTAGCCAAGTTACTGAGAGGGGAGGGGTGAATCAGTAACTTCAAAACTTTTATATCAATTGCAGATCTTAACAATATTCCAAATAACATTTAGATCAATAAGATAAATGCATGCATGAGTAACTAAAAGAATAAAACATTCATAACACTTTAAACACAGAGATTTGGTTACCCAGAAACCTTCCAAATAGAAAGTAAAATTGGGGTGGGGATGATACCCACAAAACTTCAATACTGCAGTATAAAGTTGGCTGGTTAAGGCTTACAATGATCACTTCTAATGATCTACCCTATTAGGAGCAATTAGGACTACTAGGTCCACCTTGTTAGAGGATTTACAAACATACAATGAAGTATGCACTCAGTTAAGAGATTTTACGAAAGACTGTTAAGTCTACCCTGTTAAAGGGTTTGATGTTGATTCACCTGTTAGGATGAAACAATAGATCTATTACTTGCAACTAAACATGCTGAATGAGATTCCTTGATGTACTGATCACCTTCTATGATAAATATGTCTCTATTGCTCCTTATGCTACTGTAGCCCTTTGCAATTTGCCTATCTCTACCTTTGTTGCATCTTCACATATGCACATATACTCTTCCACACACTTCTCTTTTTTTCACACATTCTTAAACTTTGGATATGATACAAAATATTAATTTTATATCAATCCATAACAATTACAAAATAATTACAAAGTCAGCCCTTAAACAAGCTAACACAAATATTACTGAGTTAGCCCAAATATAGTTACTCAGTTTCTGCAAACTAACTCAGTGGCTTTCTGATACTTGACATCCACTACATTACTCAGCATCATCATGCTCTTGGTAGAAGTGGAGGCATGGTCCATACTAACCACTTGATCATAGTTTCAAACTCGGTATATACTGGAGACTCGGTAGATACAGTGTCACTCGGTAGAAATTGAATTCCTTGTTTACTATGCTAGCACTCGGTAAACATTGCTCATCTCATCACTCAATAATGATAACTCAGTAAGTACTACAAAGCTTGGTCTACTTGATAAGCATTGTTCTATTTGGATTGCTTAGTAAACACTGTGAAGCTCGGTAAGCACATAGAATCTAAATAAGTGTTGTCACTAATGACAAACATACTTAATGCCAATAATCTCCCCCTTTGGCATTAGTGACAAAAACACTTATTGCCCAAAAATTATATACAAAAATCATGCTGAATCTATTTTTTTTTATTTTTCAAAATTGGTCTTTGTCAATCTGTTGTATATACATTTTATGTATCCCCCATACAGTATACATATATACAAGTATCTTATATCTCCTATATCTCCTATTCTCATATCTCTTCTCATATCTCCCCCATTCATCACATACTCTCCTACTTTTTTACAATAATGCCAAAGGTGTATATTCAAATATTTTACATGGAGATGCCAAAATGTGAGAGAAAATTAGAATGTACCTTGCTTATTAATGCTAGAGTTCTATCCCAATTTTCTTGCAGAATCTTGCATGTATGGAGTGCAACTTGGACTTCTGTAGAGAGTTCAATCATATGATTTGTAATTGAAAATTGATTGTCATGGATTAATCTTTTTGAGTGAGCAATGTGCTTCTGCATTGTATCCATGATGGGAAGGATCATATTCTAAATATCTATTAATGTTGACTTGATCCTTGCATCTTCTCTCAATAACTTTGACTGCTTATCAAATAGGAATCTGGCTTTCATATGATGTGTAGAGCTTGAACTAGGTTCAAGTTGCAACTTTTGTGCACTGATCTTCAGATCCTCATCAATCTTATTTAGTTTGTCCTTAATTTCCTTTGAGAACTCGACAACATTACATAACTTGGCAAAAAGTGATGTTACATTGGAGTAGGAGGATTCAATGTTTGACAAAACTGAAGATTGCTCTGCCTGATTTGTAGATATTTGCTGACCAATATGCTCAAGCACTTTATTATCAAACTTCTTCTCAGCCTTCTCAAGCAACTTATCTAATCCAGAAGAATCCTCATTAAACTTAGTTACTACCTCTGCCAATTGTAACAAAATGTGTTGAGAGGAATCAACTTCAACACCTATTGCTTTTGTCAAAATATTCTTGGCATCCTCAATGATCTTATATTCCTTATCTCTTTCCTCTTTTAGTTTCTTCTACTTTGCTTTCTTCTGGAGGAGTTCTCCAACCAATTGCATTTGATCTGTGAAAAGATTTTCAAAATCTAATTGTGGAATTTCTATCTTCTCATCCAAATCTATATCTTCTTCTATATCTTTACTCCTGCTCAAAAATCTTATACTAGGTGGAACCTTAGGTCCAACTGTCATAGTACTTAATGCCTTTGAAGTAGAAATTATTGTAGACATAGTAGGACTTGCAGTGAAAAATGATAAACTTCCAACTGATGGAATGCTCACTAGAAGACTTGATAAACCCAAAACTGAAGTATTTACAATTGTAGAATAAAAAATTGAAGTACTTGCTGAAGTGTACAAAACTAAAGTACTTGCTACTGAGGAACTCAAAATTGGAGAAGGTGCTAAAGTAGTTGCAGAAGACTACAACTCGGTAGAAGAAGGAGGTTGTAGCTCAGTGGATGAAGTGGTAGCCACTTCTATCATTGACACATTGAGCTATGCTGAGGATGATTGGACATTTGATGTACTGGTAGGAGTTTTCTCCAAGCTAGATGTAGCAATTTCATCCTTGAAGCTATCTCCAAGCTAGATGTAGCAATTTTTGTTGGAGAGTGAGGAAGTGAGGAAATTACTTCTATAGCTATCTGAACTGTATCATCTTCCTCAACATTTAGCTTGGCTTCCTTGGTGGCTTTTTCCTCTGCTTCTTCTTCAACTTCAATACTATCTAGCTGAACTATTTCTATGGTAGCTTCTTCTTCTTTATCTTCATCACTGTCATCTCCAATATCTTTTATCACAATAGTTTCAACACTTGGTTGGTGAATATGATAGATGTTTTTCCATGTAGTAGGGGCACTCTTTACAACTAATTCTACATTTTTTATCAGAATCAGACAAGTGTTGAATCTGAGTGTCATCTTCTTCTCATTTTCTTTTAATGCCTTATTAACTTCAGCATTTTTCAAAATTGGCATTAACTGTCTTAAGGTTTGAGCATATATATCCTTGAAAGATTTCCTTGCATTCTCCCATCTCATCTTGACTTTATCCAATAGAAAATCTAGAATTTGTGAAGCCATATCATCAGGTGAGTACTTCCATTGCCCCATTTTCTCAATAACAACATCTTCAATCTCCTTCTACTCTGTCTCTATTCTAATTTTATACTTGAGAGATTTGAAGTTTTCCATTCTAGATCCTTCTCTCAAATACTTAATGTCTTCTTCAAATGTGGGAGGAGGCCTTTTAAATACTACATCACCACTATTTTTACCTGCCTTGCCCCTTGTTTTTCTTGTGAAGACTGCAATAGATTGTTTAGGTGCCTTGGTGATGGTCACCTTCCCTTTCTTCTTCATAGGTACTTGTTCTTCTTCACTCTCATCCTTTTCCTCTTCTTCTTCAATGTCCTCTCCTTTGCCCTCGGTTAACATTAGAGGTGAGCTAGATTGCATCTTGGCCAACCTCTTTCTTCCTTTGTTAACCACCTATGGGAGCTTTATGCTTAGCTTAATTCTTAACTTTGCTTCCTCATAAGTTCCAAACTATGGAGCCTTTGGATCAATAGGTTCATTTATTAGGGCTTCAATTATGTCCTTGGTTTCATCAATATTTACCTCATAAGTAAGAGTTTTCATCCATAGAGTTCTTGGTCTTATTGCCTGTATATATACTCTATTAGAATCCACCATAAAACAAACATCATCTTTGTAATCTTCCACCAAATTTTATGGAATCTTAAACCTGTTGTTCATCTTCTCCTTAAAGGATTCAAAATAGTTATCCATTATGCTCTTAAAATTCTCACCCATTTCAGCAATATATTCATTTATCTGATATAGTATAGGCACATCTTTCCTCCATTTTACCGTGCCTTTAGATGGGAAAAACTTTTGAACATAGAAAAATAGACAAGTCAACAGTGAGCCAAACTTACATGGATTATTATTTGAAGTTTGAATGCTCTCCATGTTCTTGTTAAACTACTTCAACAACAAATCTGCTAGGTCAAATGACAAGTTGTTCTTCACAATTTTGTAAGGTAGGTCAACTGCTTCACATGGAACACTATTCTATTGACTAGAACTGTATATCTTGTGAGCTATGACATATGTCCCAAATTTCAACTCTACATCAGTTATACTACTTATCTTCATACCTCTACTATCCCACTCAGCTAGGGTTTTCTTTTCTAGCTCCGCCCGACCTAGGGTTTTTGTAGATTTTGCCTTGGCAAGCATGGGAAGACTTGTAACTCAGTGAATCATCTTCTTTGTGATCTCTATTGGTTGATCAAGCCAAATTCAGCCTTCATGCACTTGGCTTAGGATATATCTAATCCATTTTATTTGGAAACTCTGAGGCAAGTGGGTGATATGTGTCAAACCCTTATCTTCCAAATGTTTATACTCCGGTTTGAGAACACCATCAACACACAATTCATTTTGGGCAACATCTATTTCTAGGGTTCCGAGCTCTTGAATTGTACCTTTAAAATGACTATGAATATTGTTAACAACAAGTACCTTTGGAGGAATCTGTGATTGAGCTCCACTCGAGTCTAGGGTTCCTGTAACCGCAAGCACAAGTTTGAAATCTGGTGCTTTCCATTCTATTCCTTGGACCAACATTTTTGAACCTTTCTTCACTTTGGTGCTAGATGATGCAATGGTAGCTCGGTAGACAAAGAAAATTCTTTGAAAAATTTTTGCTACAAATTTTTCTTCAAATTGCTTGATCACACTAAGAAATCTCTTTGCTCTCAATATGCTAAAATTCACAGTGAAGAATGAACTCGATTTCATGCTTTTTGTTAAAACTTTTCCATTAATGCTTAGTACGGAAGTAGGTAAGTTCAATAATGTATTGGACAGGCTGTCATCCACTATTGCATTGATTGCTCAGTGAAAACTCCACAACTCAATGATCATAAGAATTCATACTGCTCTGACCATGCTCGGTAACCTCATGAAATTTGGTTACTCACGACCTTGCTTAGTGGTAACTGATACCAACCTTCTTAGTGATCCTTCTATATCTTGCATACTTTTTTGGATCTTTCTTCCTTTCAATTCTAGAACTATTTTGGAATTTGTATGTGAAGATACAGTTCCAGTGCTTTCTTGGGGACTTAATTGGAATTGATAGAGCCACCCTCTTCATGAGTGACTTCATTACTTGGATTGGTTTTCTCGGTAGGTTTAGGAATCCACTATTGTCTCATCTGTTTCCTGATGCTATCTACTTTTGCTTTCTTTTCATCTACAACTCTGCTTGTATTCATGCAATTTTTAGCTATATGAGCAAGTTCAGTGCATGTATAACATCTTATGGTAGTATCCCTTTTTCTCAAGTGATGCCTTACGCAATTTATGCCAATGTGTCCATATTCTCCATATTAATGACACCTACACCAAGTTTTGTAATCCCAACCAAATATTTCTTTCATAATTTGTTATGCTTGATTGGATGTTTTAGATTTGCATTCAAATGCCTTGTGACCTTGTTTGTTACATTTGTGACATTTTCCTTCAAATCTTGGTTTCTCCTTGCATTCATTTGCTTTATGACCATGCTGATTGCAATTGTAGCATTTTCCATTGAATTTTTCTTTTCCATTGCTTTAACATTTGTTTGAAGTATGACCTATTTTTCCATAGTGATTACAAGTAGGTTTCTGATTCTTTTGAGTACCTTCATTAGAGGATTCACCTTCCTCTTTGTATCCAAGTCCTAATTTTCCTTTTTTATTATGTAGTTGATTCATATCTTCTTGATATTTCATCATTCTCTCATTGATTTTCCTTTTAGTGTTTAGGTAATTCACCAATCTTAAACTAATTTTCTTTTCAGATCTTAGCTCTTCTCTTATCATTTCATTTTTTGATCTCAGAGTCAAGATTTCTTCATTTGTATTGGAGACTTGATCAATAAGGTTTTCTAGCTAAAGGGTTTGATTCTAAATTTTATTGTTCTTTCCATCTATTTCATCTTTCATCTTGTTTCTTTGTTCCAAGATTTCACAGAATCTTGTTGACTGAATTTCTTGTTCTCTTTTCAATTTTCTTACTTCTTCTTGCAGAGATCCATTCTTTTCTAGGAGTTCTTTGATTGCATTGTTTTCTTCATCTGAGCTACTTGAAGGGAAAAAATATTAAATCTTTTCTTCAACATACTGATGGTCATTCATCTAATTTTCAATTTCATTCCTTCTTTTTAGGGATTGGGAAAGATGCTCTTTTGCTTCCTTGAGTTGAGATATGGCCATTTCCAAATCTAGCTTTTCATTTTAAATTACTTTGTTAAGTCTGAATATCTCCATTGTCCTAGATCTTTACTCAAGCCATCAAACTTTATCCTGAGAACCACAAAGCTCTGATACCAATTGTTGGAAATATTCAAGACTAGCCAAGTTACTAAGAGGGGAGGGGTGAATTAGTAAATTCAAAACTTTTATATCAATTGTAGATCTTAACAATATTCCAAATAACATTTAGATCAATAAGCTAACTCCATGCATGAGCAACTAAAAGAATAAAACATTCATAACACTTTGAACACAGAGATTTGGTTACCCAAAAACCTTCCAAATAGAAAGTAAAACTGGGGTGGGGATGATACCCACAAAACTTCAATACTGTAGTATAAAGTTGGCCGGTTAAGGCTTACAATGATCACTTCTGATGTTTTTCCTTGTTAGGAGCAATTAGGACTACTAGGTCCACCTTGTTAGAGGATTTACAAACATACAATGAAGTATGCACTCAGTTAAGAGATTTTACAAAAGACTGTTAAGTCTACCCTGTTAAAGGATTTGATGTTGATTCACCTGTTAGGATGAAATAGTAGATCTCTTACTTGCAACTGAACTTGCTTAATGAGATTCCTTGATGTACTGATCACCTTCTGTGATAAATATGTCTTTGTTGCTCCTTATGCTACTGTAGCCCTTTGTAATTTGCCTATCTCTGCCTTTCTTGCATCTTCACATATGCACATATACTCTTCCACACACTTCTCTTTTTTTTCACACATTCTTATACTTTGGATATGATACAAAATATTAATTTTATATCAATCCATAACAATTACAAAATAATTACAAAGTCAACCCTTAAACAAGCTAACACAAATATTACTGAGTTGACCCAACTATAGTTACTCAGTTTCTGCAAACTAACTCAGTGGCTTTCTGATACTCGGCATCCACTACATTACTCAACATCATGATGCTCTTGGTAGAAGTGGAGGCATGGTCCATACTAACCACTCGGTCATAGTTTCAAACTCGGTATATACTGGAGACTCGGTAGATATAGTGTCACTCGGTAGAAATTGAATTCCCTGTTTCCTATGCTAGCACTCGGTAAACACTGCTCATCTCATCACTTGATAATGATAACTTGGTAAGCACTGCAAAGTGTGGTCTACTCAGTAAGCACTATTCTGCTCAGATTGCTCGGTAAACACTGCGAAGCTCGGTAAGCACACAAAATCAGAATAAATGTTGTCACTAATGACAAACATACTTAATGCCTACACATAACTCATTCCTTACAATTTCCTTTTACAAACATAATTATAGTTACTGCACATTTCCTGAAGGCATATAGAAAGATAATTACATCAAGTTTCCCAAAGGCTTACAATACATCTTTACATCTTGATAACAAAAGATAAAGATACATGATACAAGAACAACATCTTCACCACTAAACAATTCAGAATCTCAGCCATGACACATACCATGAATAATACCTTGAAAGAATTTTGCCACCCAACCATGTGAAATTGATAAAGTTCCACCCCCCGTGCTAGGAGATAGAACCAAGGTACTCTCAAGACCTTAAGGCAATCTAAGTCTCAAAAACCAATAAATTCAAGACTCAAAATAACAAGAATAAAGCACATATAATATCATCATATTATAGCACTGAGGTTAAGGTTCTAGGAGGCCACCTAAGTGAGTGTCATCACACAACCTATGTATTGGGATCCACCTTGGCAACCATGTAACCCCAATCCCACCTTTATGAATAGGGATCCATCTTGGTAGTTATCCTTGGTCCCGGTACTCCAATCAAGTCTATGTGGCCATTATTATATTTTCTTTCATTATCTTTTGAATCCCCCCCTTCCCAGGTTAATTTTTAAGGTTATCACTTCTTTACAAGCCCACCCATAGGATCCTGTAGCAACCACTTTAGGGTTCCAGCACCTATGGTGAGCCACTCACTTAAGGCTCCTGTTCCCTTACACCATCACAATCCACAAATACAAGATAATACTTCCAAGTCCTAATTCATAGGTTTAGGAAACTCCCCTGCACACTCAGGCCCTCAGAGCAAGCCCCATCCTTAGCCATATACATAATAGGAACTATTGGAAGAATGTCTATTAGAAGACATCTCAAAGAAAAGAACATAAAAATTTTCACATGTACAAGTACAACTTTTCCCAGGTTCATTTATAGGTCTAAGGAACCCTCCCATGCACACAGGCCACCGAGACAAGTCCTAGCCTCATAAACTAAACTCAAGTATATGACAAGTGAAAATGCATCATGAGTAATCCATATAACCTCAACAACACAAGTAACAAACGTACATAGGTGATACAAACTTTCCACCTCACAAATAAAAATACATCAAAAACACTTTCAAGAACTATAATCAAAGCATAGAAAATAATAGGAAAGTTTTGGGAACGTATGGAGAACATTTAGGAGGCCTTAGAGTAGTCCTAGTCCATTGGATGACCCTAACTCTAATTCTGATCCCTAAAACACATCCTAAACCTTATTCAAGCATTTAAATGCACCATATAATCCCAAAAAAACAAGAAATGAACATATTTTAAGTTTACACAAGATTTCATATGCCAAAACACCATGCTCTACAAAATCTCACGTGCCTAAAATTTTTTCTAAGTCTGATTTTTTTTTTAAATCTCAAAATTAGAAATTGCATCTTACTCCTATGAATCTGGAACCTATCTCAATCATCTCAGAAGGTACCTAAACCCTTTATACAAGTATAACTTAAAGTATAAGAAACTTATACTTAAATGTTATAATTGTATAAAGCCTATTTTACCTTGATTGGCACTAGTTGGTCAGTTAACACAGTCTAGGTCAGTTAACACTGGACTAGGCAGTTATCACTACATTGGATGGTTAATACTGCATTGGTCAGTTGACATAGAGTTTGGTCAGTTGATACTGAGTTGTTTGGTTGATACTGAGTTGGTCGGTTGATACTGAATTGGTCAGTTAACACTAAATCGACCTAGCTCAATTAACACTAAACTGACCTAGCTCGGTTAACACTAAACCAACCTGGCTAGGTTAATACTAAACTGACCTGGCTTGGTTAATACTAAACTAACAGAAATTGCAAAATATGACTGTCAACACTGACTTGTAGGTTGAACTGGGCATAATGGGGACTATGGTTGCCTAATCTAAGCATGACCCATTTGAGATCTCCTAGTTTCCCTTCAGAAATGGCTAATCAATCCATCCTATCTATCTAACAAATCTATTCTAGATCTGGACAAAGAAAGGTGGTGCACAAACTGACAAGACTAGTACGGTTGAAATAATAGTTCTAAATTTTGAAAACATTCATATTACATTCAATAATAATATAATAAACTATCCTACATGATCATAGCCACTTCTACCCTCCCAGGAAGATTTTACCATAGTGAACATACAAGCATTTATAAAAATCACTTTCCAGAAACATATTTCAAATACACAAAAAAACAAACATATATATAGTTCTTACTTTCAAATAGAAATAAACCATCATATTCTTGTCAAGTAACATATCATTCAAATACATAATCATGCACATGGGAAGAATGGAGATTCATCCTAGTTTAGACCCTACCTGGGTCCTGCGGAGAATCGTCCTCCCTTGGTTGGAGACTCTCTGCAAACTTTCCAGCCTTGAGTAGATATCCTTCTGAAAATATTCCTCTGGCAATCAACTCCAAGAAATCCTCACACATAAGACTTCACCAACAAGAGACTCCAAAACTCACATAACTTTCACCAAAAATTTCTGGAGAAATCATTTACAGACAACTCAGAAGAAAAACAATTCTCCCAAAAATTAGCCTCCTTTGCACACAAAATCTTCAAACATTTATCCTCCAACTATGTGGTTGGAGGAGTTGCTTTATGGGAAGCAACTTCTCCAACTTCCATAGTTGGTTGAAAAATTAAACCAATTATTCCTGTAAGCACTTAACAAATTTTTAATGAATTTAATTAAAAAATAACTATGAAGGAAAACATAACAAGAACATCCAACAAGTAACTTTCAAGAAAACCACTTAGCACACATGGAAACCAACTAGCCTAACTTCTAGGAGGTCTTGAGTTCAACTCCCTCCTAGATAGCTAGTTTTACTACAAAGAGCATTTATTTTTATTATTACTTATTATTAATATTATTTTCACTTTTTTCTTTTTTTTTAATACATCTATTTAATACACTTTAGAATTCACTTTAAATAACATACCACTAAAATAATTGATAAATCCATACAAATATTATTATTTATATAAGCATGGGTATATGTGTGTGCACCCACATATACACATACCTATATAACATACAATCAATGTACACTTATATATAATAAATATATATACTAGTTAGGGATAAATCTAACTCACATCATAAATCACAAAATGACATCGAATCATATTTCACAAGACCACATCACATAGTGCATTCAGATCCCCCAACTAGGGTAATCTCCTAAGTAGAAATCTAGGTCCATGGTAACCTTGAGAGTAATCATGGTAATACCTCCACACAACAACAGTTCAAGGATTTTGAAGGCACACTCAGACCTGTGTAGCCAGGTGGAGTCGGTGCCTGGTACTTGCATCCTGCAACACCAACCAAGTACACCAATATATACATATGTACAAACAATTAAAAACAAGGAGGGAGAGTGTGACATTATGTGGACCTCCTAGAGGAGTAACTACGACTTCCTCCCCTCTTCTGATAGTCACATCAAACAGTCACATCAACAAGGCATAATTGGATTAGTGTGGTTAGTATCAAAATGATCTCTTTTCTATATTGTCTAACAATAATGAATAATAACCTAATCATGTAAACATAAATCATCTATTATCTTTCACAAACCCATTTAACCATCAGACATGTACTCAAAATGTTCCATTATCTAATCAAGATAAACAAATCATATACCCCAAATGTATTAATCCCAAGTAAGATTTTTAGAGAAGATAACTGATCCAACCCTTAAGCGATTATAATAAATTAACCTAAGGTAAACATAAATATTAATAATGAGCATTTCACAAAGAATCATATAAGTCTATCAGGTGATCCTTTTAGTATTAAGATCCTAAACTATCATTGACACACAAGAAGATATAAAGGACATACTTATGTGAATATTATTATTTCCCAAATTAAAATGTGAAGTTATCATGATTAGTAAGAAACCATCTCAAGAAGGATCATTCTCTTACAAAATAACCATGAAATCACTTATAGCATGATCTAACTCCCTAGTGAGCATAACCAAGATTTGTTAGGGTTGGAGGGGCATTACATTAGGTTTAGGTCAGATTCATCAAATCCTTCCATCATTATGTTCTCCTTCTTTTTCTTCTAGATACATCTTTAAAATTATCTTTGAAATCATAAGAAAACAATTTTCCATGCATTAAATGCTTCATACCATTCATTAATAGTGTCAACACATTTTACATATCCCAAGAATTCAATGATGTCAAGTGGGATTCTCAATTCTTTCTCAAAATGTAAATTACTAAAACTCAGTCAATATTGTGTTCATCTCCTCGATCATCACTATGTATCCCGATCATCACTAACACTTTCCTTGTCAGCAATTATCCATCACTGAATAATTACTGATGTTCAGTCAACACTAGATTTTCTTGGCATATACTATTCCTCAATCGACACTTACATCACTCTGCTTAAACTAGATTTCTTCACTTTTTCTCGGTTAAGCCTATATTTCTAGTCTTTCTTCTTCACTTGATAAATAACACATTATCTTCTCAATGTGCCAACTAATCAAGTACCCATTCAAGTATCTTATAACTCAACCTTTCCTTAGGTCCTCTTGTTATCTACTCTTTTAAAACCCTCTTCATTAGTCAAAATATATGGTACTCTCCTAAATAGCAAGTATCTTACCAATTAAGGTTTGACATCAATGAAAATATAATAATTGTTTCAATTATAGTTTCCAACATCTATTCCACCACACTCCAATACAACTCTTTTCCACCTTGATGGGAAAGAAATCCACCTGAATACAATCAATAAAGAATGAAAAGAGAACAAAGGAGAATATATTTAGCCCCATATCCAAGAAATAACAAAGAGGATAATCCTACACACAAAAATTGTTCACCACCTCCCTAAAGACATAATCAAACTCCATTGGAATGACCATCACCTCAATAAGACAAAAGAGAGATGGAAAAGGAGAAAGAGTGATCCACATCTAGAAATTAACCACACTAAGAAGTCCCACCTCAATAGGGGTTGGTTCCATGTCAATAATAACCTTATGGGAACAAAACCATCCACAAATAGAAATAACCCACACAAAAAGAGAATAATTGAGAACTTGGGAATCAAAACAACATACCCTTAATAAAAAATAGAATAAGGCCAAGCTAGGAATTTTAAAATTACCAGCAATCATCTACCCTTTAAAAACTATAACAACCATGTACAAGGTAGGCCAACACATCAACAACCATAACAATGACCTAATAGGAGAAGGTAGGCCAACACACCAACAAACATCTCTTCCATCAGATAAAGAATACTAAAACCCTCAAAGATAACAAAAAAAACAACCAATACATGGAGAGGAACAAAACCTAGCCATAAGCATTTTTTTACAAGAAACACCAAAACACTAATCTTCCCCTTCATGGAAATCCACAACCAAAAAGGAACCAAAGAATATTTTCCCTGAACAAAGGAAAAGGGAAAAAATGATAAATAGGGACTAAAAGCTATAGAGGCCTCCAAAATGCATGCAAAAAAATAAAGAAAATTTTTTGCACACATCATCGTGGGTAGAAGTTACAAGAATCAAAATGTACCTACTAAACAACACAACCCATAATCAAAGGTTCCAAGGAAAGCTAGTCCAAGAAGACCCACAACCATAAAAAAGAACAAAATTAGATTATACACAAAACCAACTACAAATCAAGAAGAAAATGCTTTAAAATGGGATAGTATGTACCAATCCACATATACTCACCATCTCTCTAGAGCCCTTGGAAAAATAATCAATCTTGGAAAATAAGATAGCCAGGCGACCAAAAAACTAGGCACACACACAACTTGGTAACCAAGAGTGTCTCCCTTGTTGTCTTAATCATCTCATTTTCCTTCTACATCATCGGGATGCTCCCCTAAAGTTTGTGTAAAGTAGCAAAAAATCCTAGTTTTCAAAACTGCACTTGTTAGACTACAACTGATTGATTACATGAAGAACAAAATGTGAAGATCATCACCGAGCTACAAAGGTATATGTGAGACCTTAAATCAGTTATTATATTGTCATTGATGTCAAATAGTTTTGACTATAATTATCATGATAGTTAAAAACATCTGAAGAAGGTATAATGGTCCAGGAATGAGATATTAACATGAAAATGAGATGTATGAGTAAGATATGAATATGGTATTCATTGAGTAACTTATTGATGAGTCTATGAAAATATGTTAGTGATTTGATTGTATTACATGATTCTGTTAAGAATTGAAAATCAATAATGTAAGATTTTATATGGTCAGTTTATGAAGAACTTAGTATACACTAAGAAAGTGTTGTGTATACCGAGTACCATATTAAATAAGTAGGAAGTCACTGATACATCATGGTATTGACCGAGTGAAAGAAATAAGATGGAACATGTGATTTCCAACTTTAGATGATGATCTGGATAAATTGGGATGATTCTGAGCTTAAAATTTTTTTTTGTTATGAAGATCTAGGACTACAAAAATTTAAGGAAGATCCGATGATGTAGATTGAAATGTGTTTAAGGCACAAGTTTTGAGGAAGGTTAAAGTGGAAAAATCAATGAAGGAGATTAAGTCAAAAAATCTATGGATGAGAAGAAAATTGTTTATCATGTCTATATAAGGAGACAAGAGATTCAAAATGGATGATGCACATGAGGAGAAGATTGTATTCATGCGAAGCTAGTCAGATAGGTTGAAGTGAGAACTGAGCAATTCTGTAGACTACACCGAGTGTTAGAGAAAGATTTTAACCAAGCATAACATATTTGGAGGATGAAAGGAAATTGAAGAGAATATGATGGCCAGAGGTATATGAGCTTAGGATAGATCTGAATATCTACAAAGGAAGCTATATTTGAATAAGATCATTTACTATTGCATCCTAACCATTTCTATAGACAAAATATCTTAACCAATCAGGACTTAACAGTCTTTATTATGAAATTCAATGAATGTTGATTATTTTCTTATTGACCCAAGTGAATGTATGGTCACAGAGAACTATTAGTGATAAATCCTCTAATAAGGTCACACCTTACAGTTGTTGGAATTATAGAAATATTTGTACTGAGAGGGGAGGGGTGAATTAGTACCCTTAAATTTTTTCAAACTAATCCTTGTAAATATCAACTTCAATAACTGACAATTTAAATTCCTTTCACCATACATTCAATACCATAACTAAAATGTAAATGCATGAAATTAAATCAATAAAAAATACATGAAAATTTAATACACATGATACATGTATTTTGATATTGTAGAAACCCTTCTTAGAAGGTCAAAATTGTGGTGGGGGTGGGGATGACACCCACAAAGCTTCACTTCTCTAGAAATAAAATTATTGATTAAGGCTTATAAAGATTGATCACTTCTTACGATCTTACCCTATTAGGAGTAACAATAAGATCAAATAGATCTACCCGGTTAAAGGGTTTTAGCAACATAATACATGTGTGCACTTTGTTAAGAGATTTAATTAAGAATGATTAAGTTCATTCTATTAGGCGATTTTGAATCTGCTACAATTGTTAGAGAGTAACAATGATATATGACCTAAACTAAATACAAGTCAAATTGCTGATATCGAATCCTTTAAATAAAATAAAGATATCACCTTTTTGTGATGAGTATATCTTTCATAGCTGCTTGGTAGCCTTATAACTATTCTAATAAACTAAATACTTTTGTCGAAATCCTTCTATCAAAACCCTATCTTAACTTCAAATGTCCTTGAGTATGACTACTTCTTGATGGTACATGTAAAAATGACTTCCTTACAAATTTATATCAAACTAAACTTGACCTAAATAGGGTTTTACATTATCTTAGAAAACCTAAGATCAACAGTTCATATGACTAACCTAGGTCATCATTACATAGGAATCATCATTCATTAAATGATTACATCCACAATAAATATTCACCTCAATCTTGGTAAACCATTTTCTTACTCGGAAAAAGTTGTTCACCTTGGAAAATGTATCATTGCAAACATTTATGTGAACTTTGGATTACTCAGTAAATGTTGTCTCTCAGTCTCTATGTTTTACTGGCACTTAGTAATCCTATGTACTTGGTAACTGTGATACTCAGTAATCTCTTTTCGCAATGACTACTATGTATTGATAACCGACTGAACTATCTTCCTATGTTTCCCTACTATACAACTGAATACTAATGACAACACTTAATCTATTTAGGACTAACATTCTCCTCCTTTGGAATTAGAGTCAAAAACTTATATGTATGCTGACTATAAAATTTTGAATGCTCAAAAATTTCACAAAACCCAAAAATGTGTAAACTTAGTGACTCCCCCTATGGACATTCTCTTGGTAGAGATACATATGTTTCCCCCTTTTTTGAAAATAATGACAAGGAATATACTTACAATTTGTCAAAAATATTAGGATGAGTTTTCTTAAGATTATCCATAAGCTTCTCCCATTCTTCCTTTAGATTTTCTAGAGCCAACTGCTCTAAGCTCACTTGAGCATGCATATCAAAAATGTTCTCGATGACAAAAATCTTAGGGGTGGCAATCAATTTCTTTCCCTCACATGTTTTTACATCACATCCATATGTGGTAGTAACTCGACCTATATCTCAGTTACCTCTTCTCTAATTCAGTCCTCTTCCTTTCTCAACTCAAGTCTTTACTACTATATGTGTTTAACTTTGGAGTAATGTACTTGTAATGCATGTTGCTCAGTTGTAAGATGAGTGGCACTATATTTTAGATCTGCATCTAATTTTATTATCTTTTCGCTAACCTTGGTAGTGAAGTGATCTAAAGTACATAATTTTTTCAAAATTGTAAGAAATTTATCAATGATACTTTCTAATTCAGTTACAACTTCTAAAAGATTTACCTTGTTCACTACCACTTCTTGGCTGATCTTTTCAGTTAACTTATACTAAATCTTTTGTTTGGCTCTCTCTTTAATCATCTACTCAAAATCTATAGTGGGGCCATTGATTATTTCTATGAGCAGTACAAGTTGATCAATAATGGGGGCAGATTTGTCAATAGTTGCATCGGGAGAAACTTGCATTAGGATCTCCTTGACATCCTCTAGCACCTTTGTGTTCTTTTTTTCTTGTCTCATCTTTTCTTGTGCTACCTTTTGTGTGCATAGCTCTCTATATTTCCTAAGACCTTCAATATCAAGTGTCCCTAGGTCACATGCTAGAATTTCAATGATTTCATCAAGTGTGACCGGACCCTTAGTGCCTTGCTTCCTCTTCTTCTTCTTCTCTTTCACACTAGATGATGGAGATTGTGTAATGGAAAGTTGAGCCTTGTGCTTAGGATATACCTTTGGTGTCTTAGTGGATTTGATTTCTTCCTTATTTTTCTTGGTAATTAATTTTTCAATATGTGGTGTAGGGTCTTTGACCTTGTGTCAATGGTAGAAGTGTTTATTGTTGACTCTATTTGTACTTGGATATTTTATATCATTTCAATGGTCTCTTTACCTATTTCTTCACCCTTGTCTTCATGTGTATTTGTTACCTACTTGGGTGGAGTGTTTTCATTTTGTGTTTAAGTAGCTATCTCAATAGCTTGTACCAGTATAGGAAGATTACCTAGTACCATTGCTTAGGCTACCTTGGTTGCTTCTTCTTCACCAAGGTTATAGGTAGTACTGATGATTATTTCATCTTCTTTAGCCTCATCATCAAGGTCACCTCCTATTATGTCTTCTATTAGTATTTTTTATCCCCTAGAGTAGTCAGCATCTCCAAAATTCCTTCCATCACATTGTCAGCAAAAGATGTGAATTATTCTTCATTGATTTCTTTCTTGGTCTGCTTAGTATCTGAGATATAAATAGGCTCATCATCAAAATTAATAGGCTCTTCTACTTGTATGGTTGATTGATGATCCTCGGCATTGAATTTCTCAGTTGGACTTAGGAGTTTGGTCTAAATGTTCCTACTCTCATCATCTACCTCTTGCAATTTTCCCTGTACGATCTTAAATTCTCTAGCCTTCGTAAAGAATTTATTTGCATATTGGTTTAATGCTACATCTATCTGATCAACAAAATAGTTTGATCTTGCTAGAATGAGTAACCTTTCTCTCATTCTTTTCTTAGTTGTAAGCGCATAAGTCCATCTAGCAGAAACTTTATTGTATAGTTCTTTCAGTATGTTTCTATTAAACTCAACTGGAACTATTTTGAAGGTAATCATCATGCTTATTATTTCTTCCTCAAGCTTATCCTTCTCCCTGGTCCTCAGATGAGGGTACCTTTTAATTTTAGGTGATCTCATCTTTCCAGTAGTTTTTATTCTTTCTACTACCTTATAATGGTTTGAGGTCCTTTATTCACCACAAGTCAAAATTATTTTATGTCCTCCTCTTTTGAATCTTTGTCATCCTTTTCTCTAATAAGCTTTCTTCTCTTCTTTGGTTCTGGGAGCTCGATGGTGACCTTTGATTTCTCTTCTGATATGTATGAGTCAGTGTGGGTCTAGTTATCTTTGTAACACCTTTCTTCAAAGATGGTGAATAAGAAGTTTTTGACCTAGTCCTTGTCCGAGTTGAAGTATCAAACTATTTACCTTTACCTTTTTCAGCCTTAGGTGACTCTCCTTTTTCATCTTCTTTGGAAGAAGTGGCCTCTTCATCTATGTTCTCACCAACTCATGTATGTTCCTCAATTTCTTCTTCAAATGATTTCTCAATGTCTTCATCAATGATACCAATTTTTTTCTTAAGATTCTTATCCATTTTCTCCTTTTTCTTTCCTATCTTTTCAACTACAAGTCCCATCTTGATTTTGGACTTATTTTCATCAAAGGTTCCAAACCTTGTAGCCTTCTTGTCTTTAGGCTTAGAAAGTAAAGCCTTTATTAATTTTGTAGCTACATCAAAATCAATCTCATAGTCCATGGGTGGTAACCAAGCTATTCTTGGCTCTAAAAAATTGATTAAGGTAGTGTAGGTATCCACCAAAAAAAAAATATTATCTTTAAATTTCTCTATCAACTGTGTTGGTATCCTTTTTCTTTTCTCCATTCTTTCTTTGAACTATCCAAAGTATTCTTCCATAACAAGTTCAAAGTTCTTTCCTAATTTTTGAATAAAATCACTAATTTGAACTATAATAGGTCGGTTGATATCCCATTCTAAACTACTGACTGATGGGAATTTTTTTTAAATAGATGAATGCACATACCAGTAACAAGCCAAATTTGCAAGTGTTTGATCTTTCTATCGTGATTGTTCTCATGTTTTACCCTAGTTGTCTTAGCAACAACTTGGGTAGATCAAGTTGCAAAGCTCTTTTCACAATCTTATAGGAAATGTCAATCTCTCCACATGCAACACTATTCAGTTTTCTTGATTGGAAATTTTTTTATGCAAAAACATATGCACCAAATCTCATTTCAAGGTTGTTGATGGTTTTTATTGTTTAATCTTTATTGTCCCATTCTTCTCTAGTTAACTTCTCAATCTTAGTTCATGTCAGGTGTTGTAGGGATTTATCTTTGTTGTTCATTGGATACCCTATCACTATATGTATCACATCCTTTGTGATCTTCATTGGTTCATCTAGCCATAGCTTTACTTCATGTACATGGTTTAGTATAATGCATATCCATTCATCTTTGAATTCCTTTAGGAAATATAGGGCATTGGTTAACCCTTTTACCTGTAACTGCTGATGATCATACTTTAGCTTTCCATCAGTGCAAAGCTCTTGATATGTGGATTGAAGTTCAAAGTCGCCGATTTCATTGATTTTAGAGTGGATGTATGACCTAACATCTTTCATGAGTAGAACCCTAGGTGGTATCAATGAAAATGTTCCCTTGTCATTGGTTTGAGATGCAACCTCTGGATGAAGTTTTTAATGGGGCTCAATTTTGGTCATTTTCTTGATCAAGATAACCTTCTTGATTTTATCTTCCTTTGTTTTCACAATTTGTGAGGATGAAGCCATCATGTTTAGTAAATTAGGGCTTTCAATAAACTGGATACAGAGAAATTGGTTAGTTCCAAACTTACTTGATTTAGACTTCAACTATTTGTGATGTGCTTAGATCTTTGTGAAATTCTTGGATTCTCTCTACAGGTATGTGCAAGATCATGAGGGGCCAAAAAGTGGTGATGTCAATTCAAAAATTTGACAATGTAGCTAACGACTTTTTTTTCACCCGAATTTGATAAAATGAAAAGGGTATCTTAAGGAGATTATCAGCTTTCTATCGATATAATTGCTGTCAAATTTTGAATTCGGTAAGTAATTATTTGTTATTTTCTAATTGAGCTACCTCTAAAGTGTTGATTTATATACTGATTGAAAAATGACTATAACTTTTAGACGATATAACATTTTTGAAATCTGAAAAATGTGTCACATTCTATGCTTCACCTACTATAAGGAAAAAAAATTAAAATTGAATTTTGTAAAGTTTTGAATGAGTTAAGGTGCTCAGACACGGGAGTTTTTTTATTCTGAAAATGTTGTAGCAAAAAATTCATAATTAATTTTTTTTTGGAATAAAATTACAAAAAAATATGCGTCACATCCGAGCATGAGTCTAATACTTATATATAAAATATTATCATTTGATTATGATTAAGGTGGTCAGACATACACCTACTTCTTATTTTTTTCCTAAAATTTTTGTACTGCTGCATTGAAATCTATACTTTTCACTAATCATACTAACTTTTTCTCAAAAAAGACCTAGTAGTTTAGAAACTACATTCAATTTTCTATAGATTCTATCGTTACAACTTCTTGATATTAGGTTCATAGCTAGTTGAAATTTTCATGTCATGTTGACTAATCCCGATTTGCTGATTTTTCATTGCCACTTAAGGGCATAGTTTGGCCCCTCATGATGTTGCACATACACCTAGCTAAGTTTTTCTCAAATATCTCTACTTCACTCTTGATTATTTTTTAAACAAATGACTTCATTTCCCGCTTATTTATAGATAAAAACCTCGATCACTGCAATAAATTCTTTTCCAGCTACCACTAGGTTAACAATCAAATAACTTGGTTAACACTATAGATACCGCAACTTGGTGAGTGTTATCAATACTCAATTGACTATGCAACTTGGTAATCACTTACATTTTCACTGATTGGAATTTATTACTTAATCCAACTTAACTGAATAAACTTGTTTCAAGTTATAAACAATATAATACCCTAGTGCATCTTAATTCATGTTGAATTGGTATTCACACATTAGATAAAAGGAACTTGTTAATATGATTTAGAATAATAGAGAGGGGGGGTGAATCAATTGTCCTTAGGTCGAGATGAATAGATTCAACTTCTAAACACTTCAACAACTCAGATCTAATAACCAACACTACTTGGTCATTACAAAATGTATACCAGAAACATATAACAATGCAGTCCACTATCCAATAGTAGTTAACTTGCAAAACATAGAAATGTTCAAGCCAAAACATTCACACAAGTATTGACACCAGGATTTATAGTGGAAACCCAATTTGGGAAAAACCACTTTGTAACATGTTACTGATATGTTGACTCTTTTGAAGTGAGCTCTGTGAAAAGCCAACCCTGTGAATTGTTTACAAACACACTGCTAAGTGTGACCCTATTAAAGGATTTCAACCACCCTGTTAGGAGTGCACCTTGTTAGAGGACTTAGGTACATTCCATTAGAATGAAACCTTGATTAAAGGATTTATAAAATGAGTATTAGGTCAACCTTGATTAAAGTATTTTGACTGATACAATGGTTAGAAAGTAACAATAATATATGATCTAAAAACATACAACTCACTTTGTAAATAACAAATCAAAGTCTTACATATATGCTAGCTTACTGTCTGAGTTCCATTTCCATCTCCATCACTGATCTTCTTAGAAATCCCTTCAAGAAATCACAACTCCTATCAAATCCTTCACCTTCATCCTTTCTACTTTTTTACTCAATAACATCAACAACTCCAACATCCCTTTCAATCTCACACTTAGGTTTCCTTAATACTTCTTCGATAGGTAGATCCATCTTTTCCACATAATCTCCACCGTAGATCTTAGGGTTAGGTCAAATTCATAGAATCCTTTTATAAACATCTTTAATCTCTTTATTAGAATCACAATAAAATGGTTTATTGTGCATTAAATGCTCCAGACAGTCAATTAATAAAGTCAACATGATTTACATAATCCAAGAATTCAACTATGCCAGCTAGGAATCTAAATTCTTCCTCAAATGTAAATTACCGACACTCAGTCAATACTATGTTCAACTCCGCGATCATCACTATGTAGCTCGATCAACTCTTCAAACTATTTCCCTTGGCTAATGTCATCTCCCTCGAAAATACACTAATGTTTAGTCAACACTAAATTTGCTCAGCATATGCTGGCCCGATCGTCACTAACATCACTTGGCTCAAACAATATTTCTTCACTTTTGCTCGGTTAAGCCTACTTGTTTAGTCTTGCTTCTTACTTAAATAAACAATATATTATCTTATCATTGTGCCACATTATCTTATCATTATCTTATCATTATCTTATCATTGTGCTACATAATACTCATTGAAGTATTAAATAACTCAACCTTTCTCTAGGTTCTATTGTTATCACCCTTACCCTAATCCTTCTCATCACTCAATAGATATAGTACTTTCTTAGATAGCAATAGTATTACCAATTAAGGTTTGACATCAATGACAATACAAAAATTTCTTCAATTTCAGTTTACAACAATCTCCCTCTTTGGCATTGATGGAAACACCATATGAATAACACATGATTCACCAACCAATCCAAAACTTGTCTTTGCATTAGAATCACTTTTAATATCCTTAGCTCCATTTTGATTTCGAATCTCTTAGCCTAGGTTTCTTGACCATCCACACAGTTACTCCCTCTAAATATTTTTTGTGTCTCTCTTCCTCTGATTCTCTGAATGATTTCCTCTTTTATGTGTTTTCATCTCTGACTCTCTCCCTCTTTGACAATAATGCCAAAGCAGCATCTAGAACTTGTATCTTTTAGATGTAGATGTCATCTTGTCAATTTAGTAACAATATTTCTCCTTCTGTCATCTTTCTTATGAATAATTATAGCTTTGTTTTACTTTTCACAACTCTAGGCTGATCCTAAAGTGTGACCTTTTCTACATCAATTTGTCAGATACTCTTTGCAGCACATTTGATGTAGTGCTCCTAGCTAGACTAGGTAGCCTCAGTTAGGGGAAGAACCCCTAATTTACCTCACAGATATTCATGAGCCTCCTTAGGTAAGGCTTTTGTGAATATGTCTGCTAGTTGTTCCTTTGTATTCACATATTCCATTCTCACCTCTTTATCTTGTACCAATTCCCTCAAGTAATGATACTTGATGGAAATATGTTTTGTCTTTGTGTGAATCATTGGATTCTTTGATATGTTAATAGCACTTGTTTTGTCATAGTATATGACAACTAGTTGAGTGATCTCCTCCTTCATGCCTTTCAAAAATTGCTTCAACAGTATCATCATTCACAGTAGCTGCTACATACTCAGCTTTAGCTGTAGATTGGGAAATGCAATTTTGTTTCTTTCTTGTCTAGGAAACTAATCTCTATCCAAGAAAGAAAGCTCCACCACTAGTACTTTTTTTGTCATCCACATTTCTTGCCCAATCTGCATCAGTATAGAATCTCAATTCAAATCCCTCATGGTTTTTTGTAGTACAATCCATAGTCTTCTATCCATGTCAAATATCTCATTATTCTCTTCACAACCATCATATGACTTTCCTTAGGATTGGTAGAGAATCTTTCCACAATCCCAACTACTAGAGAAATACCCAGTCTACTATGAACAACATATTGCAGCTTTCCAATCATGGATCTATACAGAGTTTGGTTTACTTTAGCAATATCATCATTTTAAGACACTTTCTATCTAGTAGCCATGGGAGTACCTACTGCCTTGAATCCTCCATACCAAAGGTTTTTAGTATCTCTTTGACATATTTATACTGTGTGATAAAAATACCTTTCTCCATCTAATAGACTTGCAAACCAACAAAGAATTTTATCTCACCAAACATAGACATTTCAAACTCAGTTTGCATCTCATTTGAAAATTTCTTACATAAGGCATCTTGTCCTCCAAATATGATATCATCTACAAAAATCTTTGCTAACAAGATCCCTTTACCTTCTTCTTCTTTCATGTACAAATTGTTGTTGTCATTTGTCCTTGAGAATCCAATCTGTATCAAGTAATTGTGCAACCTCTTATACCATGCTCTAGGGGCTTGCGTCAATCCATACATCACCTTATTCAGCTTGAAAACCATATGTCTCTTGTTTGGATCAACAAATCCTTTAGGTTTCTCAATGTAAACTTCTTCTTCTAATATACCATTATTTGGAGGTGTTCTAGGTGCAGACATCTATCTCTTGATTCCTCTATCATTGTAGAATAGATTGAACTCATTTGATATAAACTCTCCACCTTAGTCAAATCTCAAAAATTTTAGGTTTCTACCTATCTCCTTTTCAACCTTAGCCAAATACCACTTAAACAACTGAAATGCATCATATTTTTCTCTTAAAAACATTACAATCATCATCCTAGTGTAATCCTCAATAAACATAATAAAGTATTTAGCACCACAATAGCTTTGTACACCCATAGGTCGAAAAAGGTCATTATGAACCAAATCTAAAACATTTTCAGAAGTAAAAGTCTTTCTCTTGAAACTAGACTTTGTCCTTTTACCCGACTGACATTGTTTGCACATCACATTATCATGTTTCTTCAATCTAGGAAAGCCTCTAACTTTCTTCTTTTTACTAATATTTACCAGATTGTCAAAGTTAACATGACATAGCTTCTTATGCCATAACCACATATCATCAAGTTGTGTAACCAAGCATGTCTCTTCATATAGGTCTAGATAGAAGAAATTACCTCTTTTTTTTCTCCACTCCCAATTAGTTCACCAGTGGCATCAAATATTTTAGCCTTCCTATGATGAAACTCCACTTGATAACCAGTGCCATTAAGTTGTGCAACACTTAGCAAATTATAGTTAAGACCTTCAACCCAATAAGCATTTTCACAAGTGATCTTATCAGTCAACTTAATTAATCATTTACCCTTTATAGGACATGGTGCATCATTACCAAACTTAACACTTCTACCTTTTTAATGATGTAGGGTATCAAACTTAATTTTCTCACCAATCTCACCTTTTCTCACATAAGAAACAAGTACAATTTTCTCATCTTCACTAGACTTATCTTTCATAGCAACATAGACTACTTCAATTTCAAAATCATCATTATCAGTGTCAGTTTCTTCTTCAACAATGTAACGGGATTTCTTACCTTTATCCTTGTAGTCCTTGTATCTTTAGTAATCTTTCTTTTCTCTCTTGTCCTTGTACTTTGTTTCTCTTTTCTCATCCTTGTCATCCCTGTCAGGACATCTTGTACTATATGGCCAACTTTTTTACATGAGAAACATATGATAGGAAGTTTACCTTTATACTTTCCTTTTCCTCTTTTGAATCTTCTAGACATAAGAGCTTTAAGATCCTCTAGTTCCTCATTATAAGTGTCACTACCACTTTCACTCTCACTTATATATCTTTATTTTTCCTTTTTAGACTTATGAAAAACCATTTGTGACTTGAATGAAAATTCAACATTAGCAATAGTGAAGTTATCATAATTAGAAAGTTCAAAAGTAGTAAGCTTACCAACAAGACTTTCCAGTGTTAGAGCATTACCAGGGTTACATCTAGATTGTTGAATTGCTAAAATTTTGATGCCATATATAGGATGCAAAGTTATCAATACCTTTCCAATAACAATATCATCATCAATAGTTCCATTAGCTCCTCTAATAGCATTTACAACCTCCTTGATCCTACCATAATATTGAGCAATATTCTCACCTTCTTGCATTTTCATTTCATCAAACTTACCTCTTAGTCTCTTAGCTTTTTACCTTAGTACATTTATGTCACCACCATAGATGTTTGCAAGAGTGTCCCACATTTTATTTACATTTGTGCAATGTTTAATGTCTTCAAATTTGGGATAGCTTAAGGAAGATGCAATCTCCAACATTGCTTGATTGTGTTCTTGTTTAGCTCCCATCTCCTCGACAGTCAAAAGTGCAGCAGGCGTAGCATAGTCATGTTCAACATAATATTTTGTTGAGTCACCAATACCAACTAGATGTAGTTTCATCAGACTCTGCCATGTAGGGAAGTTCTCCTTATTCAACTTCGGTACCTCCTTTTTATACATCTTGATCATTTACTTCAAGTACCTTTAAACTTATTTTGTATAAGCACCAATAGCTCTGATACCAATTTTTATTATGATTTAGAACAATAGAGAGGGGGGGTGAATCAATTGTTCTTAGGTCCAAATGTATCAATTAAAATTTTAAACACTTCAACAACTTAGATCTAATAACCAACACTACTCGGTCATTACAAAATGTATACCAAAAACATATAATAGTGCAGTCCACTATCCAACAATATTTAACTTGAAAAACATAGAAATGTTCAAACCAAAACATTCACACAAGTATTGACACTAGGATTTATAGTGGAAACCCAATTTGGGAAAAACCACTTTGTAACATGTTACTGATATGTTCACTCTTCTGAAGTGAGCTCTGTGAAAAGCCAACCTTGTGAAAGGTTTACAAACACACTGCTAGGTGTGGCCCTGTTAAAGGATTTCAACTACCCTATTATGAGTGTGCCTTGTTAGAGGACTTAAGTACATTCTATTAGAATGCAACATTTATTAAAGGATTTATACAATGATTGTTAGGTCAACCTTGATTAAAGGATTTTGACAGATACAATGGTTAGAAAGTAATAGTAATATTTGATCTGAAAACATACAACTCACTTTGCAAATAACAGATCCAATTCTTACATATATGTTGGCTTACTTACTGAGTTCCATTTCCATCTCCATCACTGATCTTCTCAGAAATCCCTTTAAGAAATCACAACTCTAATCAATTCCTTCACCTTCAGCCTTTCTACTTTTTCAGTCAATAACATCAAAAACTCTAGCATACCCTTCAACCTCACACTTAGGTTTCCTTAATACCTCTTCTATAGGTAGATCCATCTTTTGCCGCATAATCTCCTCTGTAGATCTTAGGGTTAGGTCAGATTCATCAAATCCTTCCAACATTATGTTCTTCATCCATCCTTCTAGAAACATCTTTAATCTCTTTATTAGAATCATAATAAAATGGTTTACTATGCATTAAATTCTCTGTATAGTCAATTAATAAAGTCAACTTGATTTACATAATATGAGAATTCAACTATGTCAGCTAGGAATTTGAATTCTTCCTCAAATGTAAATTATGGACACTCGATCAATGTTGTCTTCAACTCCTCGGTCATCACTATGTAGCTCGGTCATCTCTTCAAAATGTTTCCCTTGGCTAATGTTGTCTCCCTCGGTAATACACTAATGTTCGGTCAACACTAAATTTACTCAGCATATACTAGCTCGGTCGTCACTAACATCACTCAGCTCAAACTAGATTTCTTCACCTTTTCTTTGTTAAGCCTACTTGTTCAGTCTTGCTTCTTACTTAAATAAACAATACATTATCTTATCAATGTGCCACATAATCAAGTACTCATTGAAGTATTAAATAACTCAACCTTTCTCTAGGTTCTATTTTTATCACCCTTACCTGAATCCTTCTCATCACTTAATAGATATAGTACTTTTTTAGATAGAAACAATCTTACTAGTTAAGGTTTGACATCAATGACAATAGAACAATTGGTTCAATTGTAGTTTCCAACAGAACTATTGTAAGATATAACCTTTTGAAATTTAGTTCCATACTTAATTGAATAGCTCAAGTGGAGGTGGTGAAATCATCTAATCTGATGGACAAGGTGTCGCAGACTATTGTACTTGGTCCAATAGTGTCATTTGATTCTTTTCTCCACATTTGATTCCTTATCCTCATGATTTCTTCAATTTTGTTTCCATTTTCATTGGTACTCAGTTCTGGTACTCAGTCTCTACAATCTTTACTTAAATGACCACCCTTATGGAAGTGAAAATGTGCCATTCCAAAACTTGACAAATTTCAATATTTTCCTCTCCAGTAGTTTCTCATACAATTAGCTACAATATGTCCATACCTACCAAGATGTTTTGTAACTAACCCAAGTGTTTTAATCCCAACATTATGCATTACCTTTCCTTCTCAGTTGATATGTCTTGTTTTGTCCTCTTGTTTCCAAAATTGTTTCATCTTTGTCCTACATTCTTGTGATATGTGTCCATACATGTTGCAAGTGTGACAATGCTTTTCCATATAGGGTTTATTAGGTGACTTGTCCAACTTTGATCTGCATTCATGTGCTTGATGTCCATAATTGTTATAGTTATAGCAATAACCATTAAATCTAGGAGTAGATTTATGAATACCTTTTTCTTTGCTTCTGCAAATATTTGATGTGTGGCATGGTTTTCCACAATGATAGCATGAGAGATTCTTTGGCCTAGGATTAGAATAGGCATTCTTTTGTTCAACTTGTCTTGATGACTCTCCATGCTCAATATATCCTAAATCAGTAGTGCGATCAATTCCTCTTTGACTGCTTAGAAACTCATCCATCCTTTTTGTACTTTTTGTGGATTTCTTAATCATCTCATTATATTATTGTTGAATCTTTACTTCATTCTTTAATCTTTCATTTTCTTCTCTCAATTAACCAATGTCTTCCAATATTCTAGTAAGTTCACTGTTCATTGAGTTGACTTCCTGACTCATGATAACCATCTGATTGGAGATGTCAAAATAATGCTCAGTAAGTATCATTATCTCAAATTATTTTTCTTCCAATTTTTTATTCATTTGTCTTCTATCATCAATATCCAAATTCCTTTCTTGTTCTTCCTACCTTGCATTGTTGATGACATCAATCAATCTAACCATTTGTGTCTCTTGACTGGTCTGCAATGCTTTCATTTATTTAGTAAGATGTTGATTCTTTTCACATAGATCTCACATAGTTCCTTAAGATGCATCATATATGCTACCTAATCTAGATCCAGATGCCTCAAAAGGATCATCTATCTCTTCTTCATGATAATCAATCTCATTATACTGAAGTTCCATATCCTTCCTTTTCACTAGTAAATCTCTTTGTATTGATTTGGCTTCCTTTAATTGTTAAATGTAGATCTCCATCTACAATCTCCAATTCTTAATAGTCTTAACAAGCTTATACCTTTCCATGCTTAGATCTTTTCTCTTCAGTGATTAAACTTCCTTAACAAGAGAACTAGCTCTGATACCAATTGTTAGAATTATGGAAAGGTGTGTAATGAGAGGGGAGGGGTGAATCAATACCCTTAAAACTTTTCAAACTAATCCATGTAAATATCAACTTCAATAACTGATTGTGTAAATTGCATTCACCATACATTCAATACCATAATTGAAATGTAAATCAATGAAAGTAAATCAATAAAAAATACATGAAACTTTAATATACATGACACGTGTATTTTGGTATTGCAAAAACCCCTGTTAAAAGGTAAACATTGTGGTGGGGATGACACCCACAAATCTTCACTTTTCCAGAAATAAAGTTGTCAGTTAAGGCTTAGAAATATTGATCACTTCTAGTTATCTTACCCTATTAGGAGTAACAATAAGATTAGCAAGATCTACCTAGTTAAATTATTTTAGCAAGACAATAGATGTGTGCACTTTTCTAAGAGATTTAATTAAGAATCATTAAGTTCACTTTGTTAGGATATTTTGAATCTGCTACAATTTTTAGAGAGTAATAGTGATATATGACCTGGATGAAATAGAACTCAAATTGTTGATATTAGATCCTTTAAATAAAATAAAGATATCACCTTGTTGTGATGAGTATATATATTTCTAAACTGCTCGGTAGCCTTATAACTATTCTGATAATGTGAATACTTCTGTCAAAATCCTTCTGTCAAAACCCTATCTGAACTTTAGATGTCCTTAAATGTGGCTACTTCTTGATGATACATGCTAAAATGACATCCTTACAAATTTATATCAAATTGACCTTGACCTAAATAGGGTTTTACATTATCTTAGAAAAGCTAATATCAATGGGTCATATGATTAACCTAGATCATCATTACAGAGGAATCATCATTCATTAAATGATTACATCCATAATAAATATTTACCTCAATCTTGGTAAACCATTTTCTTACTCAGAAAAAAGTTGTTCACCTTGGATTATGTGTCATTCGTAAATTTTATGTGAACTCTGGATTACTTGGTAAACGTCATCCCTGATTCACACCATTGTAGTCTATGTACCTTCGGTGATCTCTGATACCAATTGTTAAAATTATTTAGAACAACAAAGAGGGGGGGGGGGTGAATCAATTGTTCTCAGGTCCAGATGTACCAATTGAACTTTCTAGCACTTCAACAATCTTAGATCTAATCACCAACTCAGCTCAGTCTCTAAAGTATATATCAGAAACATATAACATGCATTCTATTGTCTAAATGTAAATAACTTGTAGAATATAACAACATACACATCAAAACATTCACACAAGTATAGCACTAGAATTATAGTGGAAAACCAACTTGAGAAAAACCACTTTGTAACATGCTATTGATATTTCACTCTTCTAAAGTGAGCTCAGTGAAAAGCCAACCCTGTTAAAGGTATAAAAACACACTGCTAGGTGTGACCCTATTAAAGGATTTAAACACTCTGTCAAAAGTGACCTAGTTAAAGGATTTAAGTACATTCCATTAGAATTCCACCTTGATTAAAGGATTTATACAATGACTGTTAGGTCAACCTTGATTAAAGGATTTAGACTGATACGTTGGTTAGAAAGTAAAAATTGTTTCTGATTTAACAAACATACAACTCACTTTGCAAATATAGATCATCTTCGTGCATATATGTTTATTTACTGACTAAGCTTCATTTCCATCTCCATCACTGATCTTTTCAGGATTCTCTTCAAGAAATCACAACTCTTCTCAACTTCAACCTTCTACTTAGACTTATCACTCAATAACATCAACAACTCCATCTCCTTACTTTAACCTCATAGTTATGTTTTCCTTTGTACCTCTTTGGTTAGGGAGATCCATCTTTTTCTTCTTAATATCCTCCATATGTGTTAGGTTTAGATTAGATTCATCTAATCCTTCCATCATTTAAGTTCTTCATCCCTCCTTCTAGATACATGATGCAGGAGCATCCTGGCTGTAAGAGCAATCTTGCATCACCCAAAAGTATTTCTATTTTTATATTCAATAAGGGCTATTTTGTGCAGAGCTTCTATTTATGGAAAGTTACTATTTTTAGTAATTTTTGTATGTGCTTAGAATGATTTGATTTCTTTCTTGGAGGTTCATTTTGGTCATATAAGTCTGTGAGCAAAGTTTTATGGTGAGATCAAGTGTAGTTTTGAAGATATTGAAGATTTTCGGTATTGGCAGCAGGGTACAGAAACTTTGAACTCAGTTTTGAAGGCTTTAGAGGCCCCAGATGAGGTCAAAAATTTGGGTCACAAGCACTTGCGCCAGTCAAGCCTGTAGAGCGCTTCGTGGCATTTTCAAAATGGGGTTATAATAGCCGATCAGGTCAACTGGTGATGACTTATGGTCTTCTGAAGTTGGGCCACACGAAATGGCAAAAAATAATTTTCTTCAAAATTTTTGTTCGGGTTTCAAAAGTTATTTTGAGCTGACTATGATGTAATAAAATGTAAAATAAAATAATTCTAAGTTTGGTCGGCCTTATTGGCTAAAATTCTGGAACCTTCCCAGGTGCTGGATAATTGCCTATATAAGGAAGGCTGTATTATTGTCTTAGGCAGTTCAGAATAGTTCTGGATAATAGTTTGAGGCTTTGTCCTACAGAATATTGTAAGGGAATGCCCATGTGGCTTTGCATATTGTAATTCTGAAAGTTTGTAATTCCACATTTGTGGAGATAATAAGAAGCCAATTTTTCTATTCTTGCATATTATTGTTGTTGTTTCTCTATTTCTGTTATGTGTTTGTGGTATTAAGGGGAGCACCCTTCATCAAGTGGTATCAGAGCAGGAGTTCTTGAGTGTGTAAATAGATCACCGATTGTGAGGCAGTTTGCACTAGGGCCATGACTAGGGTTTCAGCATGCATCGCGAAAATGCCTCCACGAAGGGAACGTGGCGGAAGAGCTGGTGTTGTAACACCTGAGGTTTGAGAGCTACAGAGACAAGTGCGAGCATTGCAAGAAGAGATTCGTAGAGGAATGAATCTTAATGTCAGAGATGAAAGCGAGGATGAAGCCGAAGAAGAATATCAAGAAGGAGAAGCTGAAATTGTGAACCAGGAGGAAGAAAGACTTTTTCGGGTGATTTCCAAGATTGGGAAAAGACCTAAGATTGAGGTTCCTACATTTTCTGGAAATCTTAACGCAGAGGAATTGATCGACTGGATCAACGAATGTGAGGAATATTTTGAGTATGAAGCTGTTGAGGATCCTGATAGGGTCAAATTTGTGAAGGCCAGATTGAAAGGTCATGCGAAGATTTGGTGGCAAGAAATTCAATTGGAGTGAAATAGAAGAGGGAAAGATAAAATCACAAGATGGGATCGGATGGTGGATAAATTGAAGCGACAGTTCATTCCTGTTGATTATGAGCTTGACCTACTGAAGAAAATGCAAAGTTTGAAGCAAGCAGGAAAATCTGTTCAAGAGTATACAGAGGAGTTCTATCGACTCCTCATCAGAACAGGCCATGCCGAAGCTGATAAGGAGAAAGTTGCCTGATACCTTAATGGGTTAAGGCCAAGCATTCAGGAGGAGTTGAATCTGGTTCAAATGAACAGTATTGAGGAGGCATACCAATTTGCCCTAAAAGTACAGGAAAAGCTGAACAAGAAGTTCGAGAGCAGACAAAATGGAAGAGGTCACGGTGGATGATCTGGTGGACGATCATATGGTGGCTGAAATGAAGATCCGAAAAAGAAGGATGAGGCTAGTAGTAGTCAAAATCAGTGAGGAAATAATTCCAATCACTTCCAGGATCAGAATAATAGAGATCAGAGAGGAAGAGGAAGAGGACAAGGATCTGGAAGAGGTGGCTTCCATGGAACATGTTTTCATTGTGGAGAAGAAGGTCATAGGGCATTTGAATGTCCTCAGCGCCAAGGCAGAACAGACAGGAGAAATGAAGGCTAGGCTAGAGTTGCACATATAGATGAAGATGCCAGATCATCAAATTCTAAAGATGCTAAGAGAGGAGAAACATTGATTAACAGAAGAGTCCTGTTGAGTGGTGAGAATGAACCTGAGCAAAGGAGGAGTCTGTTTCACACTAGATGAAAGTGTGAGGGCAAGTGCTATGATGTGATTATCGATAGTGGAAGCACTGACAATTTGGTGTCAGAAGAGATGGTGACAAAGTTGAAGCTCAAGAGATAGAAACACCCACATCCATATCAGATTGCCTGGGTGCAGGATGACCACAAGGTCATGGTCAATGAACAGTGCCTGGTAAAGTTCAAGATCGGCGGGTACCAAGATGAGGTACTATGTGATATCATCTCTATGGATGCATGTCATATGTTGTTAGGTAGACCATGGCAGTTTGACAGATGTGCTGTACATGATGGTCATGCGAATACCTATTCCCTGACAAAAGATGGACTGCGACATAAGCTAAAACCATTGAAGGAGACTAAAGAAAAGGTATGTGGTAATGCAAGGATAACTTTTGTTGATGGAAGAAATTTCCTAGATGGTATGAGGCATGAGCATGTATGTTTTGCTTTAATTCCAAAAGCTGGTAAAGAGGAAGTAGAAGATGTTCCTGTAGAAGTTGCAGATTTGTTGAATGAGTTTCAGGATATTATATCCGATAACGTGCCTGATGGATTACCACCAGTCAGGAAGATCAGCCATCAGATGGACTTGATCCCAGGAGTGAGTTTGCCGAACAAGACAACACACAGAATGACACCTGTAGAAAGTGAGGAGTTGAACAGACAAGTACATGAACTGTTACAGAAAGGATTGATCTATGAGAGTCTGAGTCCCTGTGCTGTACCAGCAGTATTAGCACCAAAGAAGAATGGAGAATGGAGGATGTGTAGAGATTCTAGGGCAATAAATAAGATCACAATCAAGTACAAGTTTCCATTGCCATGAATGGATGATATTATGGACTGTTTGAGTGGAGCTATGTATTTCTCAAAGATAGATCTGAAAAGTGGATATCATCAGATTCAGATCAAAGAAGGAGATGAATGGAAGACTACCTTGAAAACAAAGGAAGGACTATATGAGTGGTTAGTCATGCCTTTTGGGCTAACCAATGCACCGAGCACTTTCATGTGGCTTATGAACGAGGTTCTAAAAGAATTTCTGGGTAAGTTTGTCATTGTTTACCTAGATGATATTTTGATCTTTAGTAAGACATTGGATGAGCATATGATGCATATTCGTATGGTGTTTGAGAAGTTGAGAGAAGAGAAATTGCTGATTAATTTGAAGAAGTGCAGTTTTGTGAAGAAAGAGTTGGTGTATTTGGGATTTGTAGTTTCAGTAGAATGTCTAAAAATGGACCCAGAGAAGGTACAGGCTATCCTTGAATGGCCTACTCCAAGGAGTGCTATTGAGGTGAGATCTTTTCATGGTCTAGCTAGCTTTTACAGAAAGTTTATCAAAAATTTTAGCAGTATTTGTGGACCCTTGACTGAAACAATGAGAGGGGATAGAAAAGAGTTTAAGTGGACTAAAGGAGTAGAAAAGAGTTTTCAATTATTGAAACAAAAAGTTACAGAACAACCTGTTTTAGCACTTCCAGATTTTAATAAGGTGTTTCAAGTAGATTTTGATGCTAGTGGTACTACAATAGGAGCTGTTATGAGCCAAGAAGGTAAACCTGTTGCTTATTTCAGCGAGAAGTTAAATGACACCAAGAGGAAATATTCTGTTTATGATCAGGAATTTTATGCTATAGTTCAGGTATTAAAGAAGTGGAGACATTATCTACTTCCTAAGGAGTTTGTTTTGTATACTGATCATCAAGCTTTGCAATATTTGAATAGTCAAGGAAAATTGAATCAAAGGCATTTGAAATGGGTTGAGTTTTTGCAGAGTTATACATTTATTTTGAAACACAGGAGTGGAAAGTCTAATAGGGTTGCAGATGCTCTTAGCAGAAGGCAACTATTGTTGATAGAAATGCAGATTGAAGTGGTTGGGTTCAAGGAACTCAAGAATTTGTATCCAGAGGATCCTGATTTTGGTGAAGCTTGGAAAGCTTGTACAGAACCTGTTACTCTAGACAGGATGAAATGGTTGGATTTCATCATCCAGGATGATATGCTATTCAGAGGGAGTCAGTTGTGCATTCCACGAAGTTCTATGAGGGAGAATCTCATCAAGGAGAAGCATAGCGGAGGATTGGCTGGACATTTTGGTCATGATAAAACCCTTGGTTTGGTTAGTGAGAATTATTATTGGCCACAGTTGCAGCAAGATGTGAAGAAGTTTGTACAGAGTTGCAGAGTATGTCAGATGGTGAAAGGAGTGAAGCAGAATACAGGGTTGTATCAGCCATTACCTGTACCAGAGAAGCCTTGGGAGGATATCAGCATGGACTTTGTTCTTGGTTTACCGAGGACTCAGCGGGGACATGATTCAATTTTTGTGGTGGTTGACAGATTTTTGAAGATGACACATTTTATTCCCTACAAGAAGACTAATGATGCTGTTCATGTAGCATAATTATTTTTCAGAGAAGTAGTGAGACTTCATGGTTTGCCAATGACCATAGTTTCAGATCGGGACACTAAGTTTGTTGGATATTTCTGGTGTACATGATGGAAGAATTTGAAGATAGATTTGAAGTTTAGTTCATCACATCATCCACAAACTGATGGACAGACAGAGGTGGTGAATAGGAGTTTGGGAAATTTGCTGAGATGTTTGGTTGGAGATAAGCCAACAAGATGGGATTTGATTTTACCACAGGTAGAATTTGCATACAATAATTCTGTCAACAGGAGCACTGGTAAATCACCATTCCAGATTGTATATGGAAGTAGTCCAAGAAATGCATCTGAATTGAGAAAGATAGATAAAGGAGAAATAAGTAGTGCTGAAGCTGAGGATTTTGTAGAACACTTGAAGAACATCCATGACGAGGTGAGGAAGCATATTACCAAGATGAATGCACAGTATAAGGCTAAGGTACATCAAAAAAGGAGGTATAAGGAATTTTAGGTGGGTGATGAAGTCATGGTTCATTTACGGAAGGAGCGGTTTCCAGTTGGTACATATAACAAGCTCAAAATGAAGAAGTTTGGACCATGCAGGATACTGAAGAAACATGATTCAGGAAACGCATATGAGGTAGAATTGCCTACTGAGCTAAATATTTCACCAGTGTTTAACATTTCAAATCTAACAAAGTATCATGAAGGAGGTGTTGAAGATGAGATCACAGTAGCACAGTGGAGTATTCTAGCAACTAGTTTAGACACTGAGGAGATCGAAGATATACTGGACAGTCATGTTGGTAGAAGCACAAGGAATAGGACATATGAAGAATATCTGGTCAAGTGGAAAGGATGACATGTTGAAGATTCATCATGGCTGACAAAGGAGGGGGTTAGCCATCTTGGTTTTCCTCTGCACACCTGAGTCGTGATAGGGTCACTTCTCAAATTACCCCGAGTGTCTGATGCAGGAGCATCCTGGGTGTAAGAGTAATCTTGCATCACCCAAAAATATTTCTGTTTTTATATTCAATAAGGGCTATTTTGTGCAGAGCTGCTATTTATGGAAAGTTACTATTTTTGGTAATTTTTTTATGTGCTCAGAATGATCTGATTTCTTTCTTGGAGGTTCAGTTTGGTCATATAAGTCTGCCAGCAAAGTTTCATGGCTAGATCAGGTGTAGTTTTGAAGATATTGAAGATTTTCGGTATTGGCAGCAGGATACAGAAACTTTGAACTCTGTTTTGAAGGCTTTAGAGGCCCCGGATGAGGTCAAAAATTTGGGTGACAGGAGCTTGCACCGGTCAAGCCTATAGAGCGCTTTGTGGTGTTTCTGAAATAGGGTTATAATAGCCGATCGGGTCAACTGGTGATGACTTATGGTCTTCGAAAGTTGGGCCACCCGAAATGGCGAAAAATAATTTTCTTCAAAATTTTTGTTCGGGTTTCAAAAGTTATTTTGAGCCGACTATGATGTAATAAAATGTAAAATAAAATAATTCTAAGTTTGGTCGGCCTTATTGGCTAAAATTCTGGAACCTTCCCAGGCGCTGGATAATTGCCTATATAAGGAAGGCTGTATTATTGTCTTAGGCAATTCAGAATAGTTTTGGGTAATAGTTCGAGGCTTTTTCCTATAGAATATTGTAAGGGAATGCCCATGTGGCTTTGCATATTGTAATTCTAAAAGTTTTTAATTCCACATTTGTGGAGATAATAAGAAGCCAATTTTTCTATTCTTGCATATTATTGTTGTTGTTTCTCTATTTCTATTATGTGTTTGTGGTATTAAGGGGAGCACCCTTCATCAATACATCTTCAAACTCTCATTGAATCTATAATAAAATGATATAACATGCATTAAATTCTCCATACAATTCATTAATAAATTCAAAACAATTTACATATCCCAAGAGTTCAACTATGTCATCTGGGAATCTTAATTCTTTCTCCAAAAGTAAATTATTGGCACTCGGTCAATATTGTATTCATCTCCTCGGTCATCTCTATAAATTGTCTTCCTTGGCTAACACTATCTTTTCTCGGTAATTTCCTCTCACTCGGCATACACTAATGTTTGGTCAACACTAAATTTACTTGGAATATATTGGCACTTGGTCGACACTACCATCACTCAGCTTAAACTATATTTCTTCACATTTTCTCAGTTAATCCTACTTATTCAGTCTTTCTTCTTACTTAGATAAACAATACATTATCTTATCAATGTGCCAACTAATCAAGTACCCATTGAAGTATCAAATAACTCAATCTTTCCTTAGGTTCTCTTGTTATCTTCTTGTCCTAATCCTTTTCATCAATCAATAGATATGGTACTCTCCTAGATAGAAACTATCTTACCAGTTAAGGATTGACATCAATGACAATACAACAATTGTTTCAATTGGAGTTTCCAATAATATCCCTCTTTGGCATTGATGGAAACACCACATGAATAATACATGATTTACCAACCAATCAAAAAACTTTGCCTATGTAGTAGAAATTTTTATAATATCCTTAGCTTCATTCTGATTCACAACAACTTTGCCTTGCTTGACCATTCACATAGTTACTCCCTCTGAATCTTTTCAGTCAACAAACTGTCACTGAATCTTAGATCATATCTTTTTTATCTCTCTTATCCTTGTACTTTCTCTCTCTTTCCTCATCCTTGCCAGTCCCATTAGGACATCTTGCTACAATATGGACAAATTTGTTACATGAAAAACATATTATAGGAAGTTTACCTTTATATTTTCCTTTTCCTCTTTTTAATCTTCTATCCATGAGTGCCTCAAGATCATCTAGTTCCTCATTAGAAGTGTCACTATCACTGTCATTGTGACTGTCACTTTTCACTCATTTTTATTTTTCTCTCAAGACTTATGCAAAACCATTTGTGACTTGATTGTGGATTCAACATTAGGAACAGTGTAGTTATCATAGTTAGATAGCTCAAAAGCAGTAATCTTACAAACAAGCATTTCCAAAGTTAGAACATTACCAAGGTTACATCTTGATTCTTGAATTGCATAAATTATGATAGCATAGATAGGAAGAAAAGATCTCAATGCCTTAAAAATAATAGTCTCATCATCAATGATTCCATTGGCTCCTCTAATAGCATTCACTATCTCCTTAATTCTACCATAGTACTGAGCAATATTTTTACCTTCCTGCATTTTCATTTCATCAAACTTACCTCTCAAGCTTTCAAATTTTTCTCTTGGTACATTTGAATCACCACCATAGATAGTTGCAAGAGTATCCCACATTTTCTTTGCGGTAGTGCAGTCTTTGATATCTTTAAATTAAGGATAGCTTAAGGTAGATGCAATCTCCAATATTGCTTGCTTGTGTTGTTATTTTTCTTTCATCTCCTCGGTAGTCAAAGGTGTAGAAGGTATAGCATAGTCATGTTCCACATAGTACCTCATCAAATCACCAATACCAGCTAGATGTAATTTCATCAGACTTTTCCATGCAGGGGTGAATCAAATATCAACCAATTCATTCATTTTGACACCAGAATTATACTTATCTATTATCCCTAAGTTTTATTGTCTATTAATGTCTTACACTTAGTCATTCTTTAGGAAATGTTGGTTTGTCATCACTGCGACTGAGTCATCATTTATAGGCCAAGTCATGTATATTGTAAAGTTACTGAGTAGTAGTCACTACCGAGTAAGATAGTTGTTACTCAGTAATTTATTATTATCTGAGTTAGATTTTTCCAAGCTATGGAAAGATGTCAATGCCAAGCACTAGAGTATAAAGAATAGTTAATGTTGAGTGCTAGAGATATCAAATGCCCAGAAAGCTAGAATTGACATATGCGTTTTTTATGGAACAAACACTTAGGTAGACCATTTTGGCTGACATTCATATGTCATTTATTCTTTGTTGAGGAAATGATGGTGGTAATTATGATTTTGCATTGTAATCATTAATCCCTGTGTAACTCATGGAACCAATCAAAATTAGGGAAAGGTTAAGCGGCAAAAGGAGACAATCTAGATCGTAGATCTCAAATCTTGGAGATGATTAATTATTTATATAAGATGAGATCCAAACCCTAAACATAGTGAGAGGAGTAAGAGCATGAAGGAGATCTCCTACTTTCAGAGTAGAATAGAGTTCAGTGAGTGAATAGAACATAACAAAGTAGTGAAGGACATAACAGAGACATACTTGATAGAGGAGATCGCATCTTTAGTGTAAGGAGAAGATCTGTAATTAGCATCATAGTACAAACTAAAGGATCAGGTACTAAGACATCCTAACAGGTAAATTGGATTAAATCTCTTGAGAGAGTGGTTTTAACAGACCTTAGTAAATATTTTAACTGAGTTCTTACTTAGTTGTAAGTTTTCAAATCATTTTGTAAGGTAAATTGTATAATTCTCAAAGCTCTTAACAGGGAAGACCACTCACACGGTAAATCATATTTTATGATCAAAATTGTAGCCCTAACAAGAAAACTTTAATACTGCAGTAGTGAAGATTTTTGGGTGTCATCCCCACCCTAGTTTTACCTTTCAAGGGTTTTTGGGTAACCAAAATCATTGTGTTATGTTTATTTTCATGGATGATGATTAGGATATTAGATCTATTTCAGTGTTATGTTTAATGCTTATACTTTGCAAGTTTGTTTATGTCAAAATGAATGAATTGGTTGATATCTGATTCAAGCCCCTCTCAGTATCACACTTTTCAAATAGATTTCCAACAATTGGTATCAGAGCTTAGTCTCTTAAAGAGGTCTAACCACTTGTGAGATAAATGTCTTGAGATGGAATTTTATAAGTTGGGAAATATTGTAGAGAATCATAAGATTGACATGCAACTTGCACTACAACAACTTGAAGCAACCAGAGGTGAACTGAAGAAATATTTAAGAAAAAGAAGATAAATATCTATTCAACAAAATGAAACACAATATCAAGAAGGGGATACTATAAGACTATTTGATTGTGGAAACTCTTCTTAAAGTGATAAAGCCATAAAAGAACTACTAGAGAAAAATAACATAGTGAATGAGGACATAAAAAATTTGAAGAGAGAACAAGAAATTCAATCTATAAGACTTTGTGAAGTTGTTGAATAGAAAAAGAAAGCTGAGGAAGATAAGACAATGGATGAAGAAGACAAAAGACAAACATCAATGAGACTTGATGAGAGGAAAAGGGACATGCAAATATTGACAAACAATGAACTAGACATGGTAAATCAACTACTACTTGTTAATCAAGAATTGGGTAGGAAAGATGTGGAAATCACAAATTTGAGATTAGAAAACAATCAACTAAGGAATGAACTAAGATCTAAAAAGGAACTAAATGAAAGAGTGAACAAGCATAATGAAGTTGTGAGATATTTTGAAGAGATATTAAGGTCACCTAGAAGATCTAGTGATACATCTGGACTTGGACATGATGAGCACTTATCATCCATTGAGGAATGAGAATCATCAAAGGGTGGAGAGAAAAGGAATGCAAAGTCAAAGAACAAAAAGCCCTCATGTCATCACTGTGGAAAGCTAGGACATACAACCAACATCTATAGAAGAAAACATGGTAACTCTGATCCTAAAGTAAATTTCAATGGACATTGTTTTAAGTGTAAAAAGCATGGACATCAAGCACATGAATGTAGGACAAATCTCAGTAATCCACCTACCTCAACTAATTTTCAAGGACATTGTTTAGATTGCCAAAAATATGGACATAGAGCATATTAGTATAGATCCAAAGCCAAGTGGTCATCCAATCAGTAAACTAAGGCACCTAAGAAGGGTAATACATACAATTGGGACTACAACACTTGGTACAGTTGTCATTACTATGGAAAATATGGTCACATTGGAGAAAATTGTTTGAAGAAACATTTCAAAGGTAAATACAAGAGTTGGATGAATGGAAGTATGGTATGCTATAAATACAATAAGATTGGTCATCTAAAGAAAGATTGCAGAGCACATATAATGAGCACTAAACAAAGCAAGAGTGAAGAAATTGTTGAGCAAATGAGAAATCAGATGAACAAGACATGGAAGGAAAAAGAAGAAGCAAGCAATAGTGGAGTTAGTGAACTTGAGGTCACCCAATCTGATGGATCAGGTGATCACACTACTTTGAACTAAGAAAATAAGGTATGTATGGAACTGAATCTTATAATGTTTTATTTTACATCAGTTCCTAACATTTGATAAGAAAAAGGTCCATATCTTCATAGATTAAGATGCACTAGGATAGATTTGAGTAAAGAGATACATTATATATTTGATGCCGAGTATCGGTATTTTAGTCTATAGTAACTAAGTCACTAGTGCTTGTTGAGCTCCTGTGATAGCCGATATGTGATGTACACCGAGCTGCAACCAAATGGTTGTATCGACTGAGCTTATGTTGACCGCGTTGACATGAGATTGCTAAGACAACTGTATCTCACATAGAAAGTGTACCGATCATTAATGAATCCCCAATCTGATTGTTTGAAGTCTATAAATTAGGAAATTACTATTTATTTTTATTTCACTAGCAATTTGAGAATTTTTTAGAGTGATTCAAGAGTGATTGACCAGAGTGATTAGTGCTAAGTGTGATTTGTAGAAATTTTCACAGCATGTTGTCGGAAAATATTTGAGGAACACTTGTTCAATGTATTCTATCGAGCAACTCTCTTTTCATAAATTTGAACCCTTAAGTTTGGACAAATGGAATCTTTATCATCAGCTACAGTCAAGAAGAAAGGGAAGGAGGTTTTCAATGTTCAATTAGTTAGGAATGAGGCATGCAAGCCACAAAATTTTTAGGCCATTCTAGAAAGTGTAATTATGGGAGATTTGACTAGAGCCATGTCATCTATTCTAAAGAATGTTTTAATGATCAATGATATTCATTCATGTTACATGTGTAATATTGGGGAGATTAGGGACTATGAACTCAGAGAAGTGTACAATAAACTATGCAATAATGAGGTCTTGAACTAAGAACACCATAAGGTTTCTGAGAAAGGATTTGTTCATGCTCTTGATTCTCCACAAAATTTCAAATTTGAGTGGATCAAGATTGTATTGAGCATAGTACATGATATGAAAATATGGCTGGAGGATGAACTAGTCCAAATTACAAAAGATACGATTCACCGGGTAACTAGGTACCCTAAGCTCACTAGACAAAAGACAATGAGATGTCAAAGTAAGGAGGAAATCCAAAAAACACCCAAATAGTATGGAACAAATGAGGCATGACTATTTAAACTATTAAAGACTTGGAAATTGAATTTGTAGTAAGGGTGATAGCACACAAGTTTTATCAGTCTAGTCAGTTGGATAGTGTCCCATCCATGATAGTGGAACAAGCTTCGAAGATAGTAAAGAAGTATCATAAATATGACCTTGCCAAGCTCCAACTGACACAGCTAGCTAAGAACCTTAGATCAATCTAGAAAGTAAAGAATTCTATGTGTAAGTTTGGCTCCTTACTTGTTTGTTTATTTTTCTACATTTAGAAAAGTTTTCCTACCGTTGGAGGAGTAGAATGGGATAAGGATAAACCAGTGACAGTTCAGGTTAGTAATTTTATTGGTCAAATGAGTGATAATTTTGAAAGTCATGGAGAATTATTTTGTTGAGTTAAAAAATGAAATGAGGAAAAGAAGAAAAATTCCTATATCTCTAGTGGAGAAGTAAAATCAAGACATGTTTTCTAGTAGATACAAACTATATATATGCACAAGCATTTATACTAAGGGTATCATGGCTAATGCCATTACCTTATGAGGTAAATATTGATGAAACAAAAACAACAATTACAACCCTATTAGCTGAGGAATTTGACAAGAAGGCCACACACTTTAGAACCTATGAGGAAGCTAAGGCCAAGATAACCAGGGGATTGGAATCTACTACCATGGAGAGAAAAAGAAAGAAGATAGTGAAAAACATTGAGAAGATGATAGGAGTTGAAGAGATAGATGAACCTCTTGAATTGACTTAGGGATTAGGAGAAGATAAGTCTAGTGAGTTTGAGGAAAGTGAAGAAGAGGAGAATGTGCTAGTAAAGAAAGGAAAGAAGTCATCAGTTGTTGAGCCCATAAAGAAGCCAATACAAAAACCTAAGCCCATCTCCTCACCAGTACTTAGGTTGAGAACTAGGGAAGTTTCTATTGTAGTAGCTATCGAGACACAAAATAAATCCCCTACATCAGGGAAAAGAAAACCAGTTCAGCCTAAGGCACTACTAAGCCAATTAAGGAAGAAACCAAGAAGGAAGCTCATCTTGGAGAAGGATGATGAGGAAATAAAGAATAAGGCACCATCATAGAAGAAATCAATGAATGTGGATGAAATATGCCACAACATCAAGAGCATTGTTGGCCTAGTAGGATTTAAACAAATAAGATTTGAGAAGTTGATAAATTAGGATAAGGAGAAAGTAGAACAAGCTATGTTTGAGATTCTTTGTATATTTAAGATGACACCACTTTAATTGGGGAAGTTCATTCTAGATGAATTATATTAGAGGATAGCTCAAAAATCAGAATATGCCCTTGTGATAGAAAAGAAAATTAGGGAGAGAACTCTTGCTCAAGTCATGCCTGACTTATCCCCTTAACTTATAAAGTAGTACATGGAGTAGTACAGGAATAGATTTTTTCCCAAGATCTGGGCATACTCCATTCTTCAACAAAAGGTTGAAGACACTCTACAAAAAAGTCCAAGGTTATGGAAGATAATTTTTGGTCTTATAATTGATAAGAGTGCACAATAGGATACAAGCATATCCATAGTAGTTGGATTAGATAATAAAGAGGATATCAGTGAACATCAGATTCAAAATGAATCAGCTCAGAAGGATGAAGAGAGTGTAAAGAAGGATGAAATAACCATTGTTGATATCACTAAGGAAACTCTAGTGAAAACTAACATATTGACTGAGGAAGAAATTCAGCTACATATTCAAGATGAGGCAACAAAGGATAAATTTTTTTTGAGCATCAATCCGGTGTTGTTACAAGTTCAAGACTATCCATTGATTGAGGACAAATCAACTATTGAAGTTACCACTACTAGCCCACATATAGTTACAATTCATCTACTCATTGGTCAAAGTGTTAATTCTGAGGAACATGACAAGTCAAAAATCATACCTATGTCAACACATGCTAAGGAGACAAGCAAATAGAAAGCAAAAAAATCTTCATTGGTGATAGTAAGTCCTCATTTGGAGGAGAAGGAAAAGGAAAAGATAGAGAAAGAGAAAGTTTAGTAGATTCAAGAGCCTAAAGAGAAAGAGGCAATAAAATATCTTATACAGATGTCAAGTGGTAATACACCTAGGAAGAAGTCACAAAAGAAGAAGGAAAAATATCCTACTACACAGGTGACACTCGAGGAAGTTATAGTGATTCCTAAGTGGAACACTGAAAACATGACATATGATCAAATGTAACTCTTGCAAGATCTACTAAAGAAGAAGAGAAAACCAGAAGAGATGAGAAGGGAACATCAGCAAAAGTAGGTACTTCATGAAATAAAAGATATATTCATAGATGCTTTTGACATGGCTGATGTGAATGATTCTGACCCTATTCTAGAGAAAATTGTTCACATTGTCAAGAAAGTGACTGATGATAACAACGAGGCTAATGACAAGTTTTTACAATGGTTCAAAAGGAAATTTGAGACCAAGGTACTCAATAAGGTCTCTGCAGACATTGCAGTGAAATAGGTAGAACTCTCTACCTTAGTACAAAATTTAGAAGTTGTACAAAATTAAAATTCTTTGTATAATAAATTATGCAATGTAGAAGAGTTTACAAGGGATAACCAGGATCTGATAGACAAGTTACAGCTAGATCTCAAGTCTACAAGTCATTCATTGAGCATGGATGCAAGTTCTAGCTCTATGCATTTTGCAAGGCTTCTTCATGCCCAAGGAAGATTAGCCGAGTTGCTAGCTAATGATGGTAAGATAAGGGCTAGACTAATCTCCATCTAGACTATGTTAACACCTCATCTTGAGACTATGCAAAGAGAGTTAGTCATGAAAAAGGAATTAATTAAGAAATATCCTCACATTTCTATTGCTGAGAGCCTAGTTGAGCTAGTTGTCAAGCTATAAGTAAAGTCCAAGGGTTTGAAGTCTGTAAGGTCTGATTAAGACAACGCATTGGGTATGGTCATGCAGCTTTAAAAACCCTTTCTAGAAAATTATTTCAATACCCCTACACCCTAGGAACTTCAAGTGACAAAAACAAGGGGGAAATAGAAATAGGATTGACATGACATGACAAGGGAAATAACATGGATATGAATATGCAAAATCAGATATGTTAGGTATCAGAGAACAAAAAGAAGATATAGACATAGTGACAAATGGTATGACATACTAGTTTTGTAAATGTATATATGTTTGAGTGTATGTCAAATAAGGAAGTCTTATATGTATATGTGAATTTTCTTTTGAAGATCGAGTTAAGTTTTAGGGGGAGTATTCTACAGAATATTTTTTTAGTACTAAGTACTCTTGTAAATGTAATAAAAATGTCATGACAATTTTTTTTTCCCACTAATGTCAAAGGGGGTGATTTTTTATCCCTAATTTTTATTGTCTATTAGTATCTTACACTTAGTCATTCACTAGGAAATGTTGGTCGGTCATCAGTGTGACCAAGTCATCATGTATAGGCCGAGTCATGTATATTGTAAAGTTACCAAGTAGTAGTCACTGACGAGTAGGATAGTGGTCACAGAGTACTTCAATATTAGCTGAGTCAACTTTTACCAAGTTATGGAAAGATGTCAATGCCGAGCACTAGAGTATTAAAAATAGTGAATGCCGAGTGCTAGAGATATCAAATGCCGAGAAAGCCATAATTGACATATGTGTTTGTTATGGAAAAAACACTTAGGTAAACCTTTTTGGCCAACATTCATATTTCATTTATTATTTATTGAGGGAATCACAAAGGTAATTATTCTTTTTCATTATAATCATTAATCTCTATGTAACACATGGAACCAATCAGGATTAGGGAAATGTTAAGTAGAAAAAAGAGACAATCTAGATCATAGATCTTAAATCTTGGGGATGATTAATTTTTTATATAAGATGAGATCTGAACCCTAAACATAATGAGAGGAGTAAGAGTATGAAGGAGATCTCATACTTTTAGAGCATAATAAACTTTAATGACTGAGTAGAACAAAATAGGTAGTGAAGGACATAATAGAGACATACTTGATAGAGCAGATAAAATCTTTAGTGCAAGGAGAAGATCTGTAATCAGCATCATAGTGCAAACCAAAGGATCAGGTACTAAGACATACTAATAGGTGAATCAGAGTAAATCTCTTAATAGAGTGGTTTTAACAGACCTTAGTAAATATTTTATTTGATTTCTTACATAGTTGTTAGTTTTTAAATCCTTTTGCAAGGTATATTGTAAAGTCTCAAATATCTTAACAGGGAAGACCCCTCATAGGGTAGATCATATTTTATGATAAAAATTGTATCCCTAATAGGAAAACTATAATACTGTAGTAGTGAAGATTTGTGGGTGTCATCCCCACCCCATTTTTACCTTTCAAGATTTTTTGGGTAACCAAAATCATTATGTTATGTTTATTTTCATGAATGATGATTAGGATATTAGATCTGTTTTAGTGTTAAGTTTAATTCTTATACTTTGCAAGTCTGTCTATGTCAAAATGAATGAATTGGTTGATATATGATTCACCCACCCTCTCAGTATCACACTTTCCCAATATATTTCCAACAATTGGTATCAAATCTCAGTATATGTGCTCTGCAATCTTTCTTTAGATGACCAATCTTATTGCATTTATAGCATACCATACTTCCATTCATCCAACTGTTGGATTTACCTCTAATACCAATTATTAGAATTATTTAGAACAATAGAGAGGGGGGTGAATTAGTTGTTCTCATGTCCAGATGTACCAATTGAACTTTCTATCACTTCAATAATATCAGATCTAATCACCAACTCAACTCGGTCTCTAAATTATATATTAGAAACATATAACATCCAGTCCACTATCCAAATGTAAATAACTTGTAGAATATAAAAACATACAAATCAAAAAATTCACACAAGTATAACACTAGAATTATAGTGGAAACCCAACTTGGGAAAAAGCACTTTGTAACATGTTATTGATATTTCACTCTTGTGAAGTGAGGTCTATGAAAATCCAACCCTGTTAAAGGTTTAAAAACACACTACTAGGTGTGACCCTGTTAAAGGATTTACATACTATGTCAAAAGTGACCTGGTTAAAGGATTTAAGTACATTTTATTAGAATGCCATCATCATTAAAGGATTTATAAAATTAGTGTTAGGTCAACCTTGATTAAAGGATTTAGATTGATACAATGGTTAGAAAGTTACAATAGTTTCTAATTTGAAAAACATACAACTCACTTTGCAAATATAGATCCTCTTCACACATATATGTTGATTTATTGACTAAGATTCATTTCCATATCCATCACTGATCTTCTTAGGATTCTCTTCAAGAAATCACAACTCTTCTCAACTAAATCCTTCTACTTCAACTTATCAATCAATAACATCAAAAAATCCAGCTCCTTACTTTAACCTCACATTTAGGTTTTCCTTTATACCTATTCAGTTAGGTAGATAAATCTTTTTTGTCTTAATCTCCTCCATAGATGTTAGGTTTAGATTAGATTCATTGAATCTTTCCATCATTTAAGTTATTCATCCTTCCTTCTAGATACATCTTCAAACTTCTCATTGAATCCATATTAAAATGATTTAGCATGCATTAAATTCTCCATACAATTCATTAATAAACTCAACATGATTTACATATCCCAAGAATTCAATTATGTTAGCTGGGAATCTTAATTCTTTCTCCAAAAGTAAATTACTGACACTCAGTCAATACTATGTTCATCTCCTCAGTCATCACTATGTAACTCGGTCATCTCTACAAACTGTCTTCCTCGGCTAACACTGTCTTTGCTCGGTAATTTTCTATCGCTTGACATAAACTGATGTTCAATCAACACTAAATTTATTTGGCATATACTGGCACTCGGTTGACACTAACATCACTTGGCTTAAACTAGATTTTTTCACTTCCTCTCCGTTAAGCCTACTTCTTCAGTATTTCTTCTTACTTAGATAAATAATACATTATCTTATTAATGTGTCAACTAATCAAGTACCCATTGAAGTATCAAATAACTCAACCTTTCCTTAGGTTCTCTTGTTATCTCCTTGCCCTAATCCTTTTCATCAATCAATAGATATGGTACTCTCCTAGATATCATTTGTCTTACCAGTTAAGGTTTGACATCAATGACAATACAAAAATTGTTTCAATTC